>JAQHUG010000023.1:13311336-13343120 GCA_028555095.1 Dicrostonyx torquatus | reverse complement strand
TTTGGTTAGTTTGGATAAAGGTTTGTCTATTTTGTTTTTTCTCAAAGAACCAACTCTTTGTCTCATTGATTCTTTGTATTGTTTTCTTTGTTTCTATTTTGTTAATTTCAGCTCTCAATTTGCTGCCATCTAGTTTTCTTGGGTGAGTTTGCTTTTTTTTTTTTTAAGTTTTCAATTGTTCTGTTAATTTACTAGTGTGGGATTTTTCCAGCTTCTCTATGTAGACATTTAGTATTTTGAACTTTCTGCTTAACACTGCTTTCGTTGTGTCCCATCAATTTGGGTATGTTGTGTGGCCATTTTCACTGAATTTTAGAAAGTCTTTAATTTCTCCCTTTGTTACAAGGAGAGGGCTTGCTTGTTTGTCCAGGCCACCCGGCTAGCTTACACCCAAAATAACCACACAGAAAGTGTATTAATTAAAACACTGCTTGGCCATTAGCTCTAACTTCTTATTGGCTAACTCTTACTTCTTAGTTTAACCCATCTCCATTAATCTGTGTATCGCCTAGTGGTTGTGGCTTACCAGAGATTCTAACCGGTGTCCGTGTGAGGCAGAGGATCCATGGCTTCTCTGAATCTGTCCTTTTTCCTCTTCTCTGCCTATCTAAGTTCTGCCCTATCAGGCCCAAAGCAGTTTCTTTATTCATTAACCAATGAAAACAACACACAAACAGAAGGAACCCCTACATTATTTCCCCTTTTCTGTTTAAACAAAAAGGAAGGCTTTAACTTTAATATAGTGAAATTACATATAACAGTTATCAAGCAAGAATTGCAGTTACAATATTTATATCTAATTTACCTTTAACATAACTAAGGAAAACTATAACTAAATTCTTTATCTCCATCAAAGACTCCAGAAGGATATAATATTACCTAAGTAAACAGGAAGTATATTGTAAGCAACCTTCAAAACTCAAAAAATGACAGAGACATCTTACTGCCTGGACAGTCACCAAAAGTTCTTCTGTACCGTTGGAGCATCCAATCTTTAGCCTACAGGCCCATAGTATCCTGCAGACTTTTCCATGAAGCAGGAAATTTTAAAGACAGTTCAGTCACTTTCTTTTGTATCCTGCAGAATGTCTCGCAGACTCTTTCATGAAGCAGGGACCCTGAAGGATCATCTCACTTTTAGGCAAGTTCAGCAGTCCTCTCTCTGCAGGTTCTTTATATCCAGTTTATGTAACAGTCCAGGCAAGAACAGTTTCTTGCCCAAATGGCTAACCAACTCCATAAGGAGTTTGGTGCTGCCAGCAGCAGATATGTCTCACTGTCATGAAAAGCCCTAAGTTATTAAAATTTTTTTAAAGATTTATTGTGTATACACACACCAGAAGAGGGCACCAGATCTCATTACAGATGATTGTGAGCCACCATGTGGTTGCTGGGAATTGAACTCAGGACCTTTGGAAAAACAGCCAGTGCTCTTAACCTCTGAGCCATCTCTCCAGCCCCTTATTAAAACATTTTAAATGCCATATTCTGTAGTCTTTGGAAGATATGAAGAATGCCTATACATTTGAAATATATCTATGCACATCTAGAAAATGTAACTAACCTGACTGCAAACTTGGCTATTATAGATGGTTACCTATTAACCTATATTTTTAATTATACATTACATTTTTAAATGAGCTATATAATCACAATACCTTAATCAAGATCAGAAATACATATAACAAAATTGACCTTAAATTTATATCAATAAACCAAGATCCATGTCAATGCAAATTAGTCATATCTATATCATATCCCCCCTTTAAATGTAAACAAACAGTAATAAACAATATTTGGAAATATGGACATAGTACTGTCCATATTGCTTTTTGTTGATTGGGGACACTGTTAATTAGGTCTTTTATGATGTATTTTGTATGCTAGGTTCATCTTAGTCACCAGTTGGGTGAAGTAATTTTTTGAGGGCATTTATGGCAACCTTTGGGTGGGGGCATGGTCTATCAAACCATATTTGTCTAGAAGCAATTCATAGGATTTTATCTTCTGTAAAAACAAAAGAAGAACCTCTTTTCCAAAGTACCATATTCTTAGACTCAAACCTTGAAGCCAGAATACCTATATAATATACATTCTGGTTTAGCTTAGCAGTCCATACAATAAATGTCTCTCTGTACTTAGGTCCTTTACAGTCAAAAAATTTAAAGAAAACACAATAATATACATAATTCAGACTCTCTGTGAATTTTCCATCTTTACGTGGCTTGTTTTTACTCTATTACTTTACTCTGTCTCTTTAAAGATGTTACCCTTTTTTACCCTTTTTTAAAAGCATTAACTTTGACTTTCTATACTCTTTTTTCTCTCTCTCAAGCCTACATACATTTATTCAACATTGTGACCCATTTTTAGGTCTTTTATGTCTGGAATCTGTCCTTATTGCACTGTCTTGGAGATCTTTTAAAATTCTGAGCAGCTTGGTTGCAGCTGCTCTCAGTGTTGGCTTTGCCTCTCTTCAATTTTAAAATGGTGGAAGCACCACCAGTGCTAGGTCTGGGGCCCCCAGGCAGGAGCTGCACTCAGCAGTCCAACCCCGAGAATGAGCCTGCAGCTCATCAACCCTTTTTATCTGAGTTATAGACAAATCTACCACGCTCTCCTGCTTGTGCATGCCGAGTCACAGGAATGCTCTTAGCCACTTTCCTCCCAACCCTCGTGGGCACAGAAACACCTAGGCCCCCAAATGCCATTGAAATGCTTCATAGCCAGAGTTCATGCTGATGGCACAGCCCAGGAAGCCACGTTTTAAAACTGAGTGGCTTTTTTTTTTCTATGACTATTGAGTCAAGAAAATCTTTTTTTAAAGGCGCTGTGGCAGGCCGCCAGCAAACAGTTAAGAAACTGTTGTAAACTCTGTTTTTTGGGGGTTTTTTTGCGGCTCTCTCTCACTCTGCTTTCTTTCTCCCAGCATTCACTTCTGTTTTTCCTGCCTACCTAAGTTCTGCCCTATCAGGCCCAAGGCAGTTTCTTTATTGATTAACCAATGAAAGCAACACACAAACAGAAGGACCTCCTACACCACTCCCTTTATTTCTTCCTTGACCCATTGATGTATCAGGTGAGCATTGCTTAATTTCCATGTGTTTGTGGGCTTTCTGGAATTAGTATTGTTGTTGACTTGTAGTTTTAAGCCATGGTGATCTGATAAGATACATGGGGTTATTACAATTTTTTTTTTATTTGTTGAGGTTTGTTTTGTTACCAAGTATGTGGTCAATTTTTGAGAAGGTTCCATGAGGTGCTGAGAAGAAGGTATAGTCTTTTCTGTTTGGATGTTTAGATGTCTGTTAAGTCCATTTGAGTAATAACATCTGTTAGTTCCCTTATTTCTCTGTTAATTATTTGTCTGACTGACCTGTCCAGTGGTGAGAGTGGAGTGTTGAAATCTCCCACTATTAGTGTGTGGGGTTTAATGTATGATTTAAGCTTTGGAAGTGTTTCTTTTATATCTGAAGATGCCCTTGTATTTGGGTCATAGATGTTCAGTACTGAGATTTTTTTCTTGATGGACTTTTCCTGTGTCTAATATGAAATATCCTTCATTGTCTCTTTTGATTGATTTTAGTTTGAAGTCTATTTTGTTAGATATTAGGATAGCTACACCAGCTTGTTTCTTAGGTTCATCTGATTGGAAAATTTTTTCCCAACCCTTTACTCTGAGGCGATGTCTGTCTTTGAGGGTGAGATGTGTTTCTTGTATGCAAGAAGAATGGATTCTCTTTTCATATCCAATCTGTTAGCCTGTGCCTTTTTATAGGTGAGTTGGGTCCATTTATATTAAGGGATATTAATGACCAGTGATTGCTATCTCCTGTTAATTTAGTTTTCCCTGTTGATGATGTTAATTTGTGCATTTTTTTTTCTTCTTCAGGATTTGCTGTAATGAGATCATCAATTGACTGTGTTTTTGTTGGTGTAACCATCTTCTTTGGGTTGGAGTTTTCCCTCTAGTAGTTTGTGTAGGGCTGAGTTTGTGGCTAGATATTGGTGAAATCTAGATTTGTCATGGAATATATTTCTTTGTCCTTCTATGGCGATCGACAGTTTTGCTGGGTATAATAGTCTGGACTGGCATCCATGATCTCTTAATGTCTACATAATGCTTGACCATGACCTTCTGACTTTCATTGTCCCCAATGAGAAGTCAAGTGTAATCTGATAGGTCTGTTTTTATATGTTACTTGGCCTTTTTCCTTTGCAGCTCTTAGTATTTTTTTTTTAATTCTATATGTTTAGTGTTTTATTATGTGGCATGGGGACTTTCTTTTTTCTTTTCTTTTTTCTTTTTCTTTTCTTTTTTTTTTGATCCATTCTGTTTGGTGTTGTGTAAGCTTCTTGTATCTTCATAGGCATATCTTTAGGTTCAGAAAGTTTTCTTCTATGATTTTGTTAAATATATTTTTTGTGCTTTTGAGTTGAACTTCTTCTTCTATACCTATTATTCTTAGGTTTGGTCTTTTCATGTTGTCCCATATCTCTTGGATATTCTGGGTTAAGCTTTTGTTAGATTTAATGTTTTCTTTGACTGATGAGTCTATTTCCTCTATTGTATCTTTTGTATCTTCAGCACTTGATATTCTCAGTAGTCTCTGGCTCTGGCTCACTCACTCAGCGGTTGCTCCCCTGTACCTGCTCCTGTGGAGTTCGCTGTCCCTGGTCTGGATCCACTCCTGCTTCCCTGGAGTTTGCTTTCTTAGGCCCAGGTAGCTGGTTCAGTCCCGCTTCCGTGGAACTCGCCACCTTAGGCCTTCTCTGGCCTAGGTCGCTGGCCCAGTCCTCTTTAATAATTATTTTAAGGAGTCTAAGTCTTGTATTAGAAATGGCTTGGCTAAGTCGTAAGAGGAAAGTAAGTACGACTATCTAGTCTTCAACCCCAAGCAGTACTGGTGTGGGACTTTTCTGTTTTCTGTCAATTATGTTTTAAATAAATGCTGATTGGAAAGTAGAGGCAGGACAACCAGACAGGAAGTAAAGGTGGGTCAATGAGAACAGGAGAATTCTGGGAAGGAGGAAGCCCATTCCTCCCCAGTCCTGCCCAGACCATGGAAGTAGCAAGATGTGATCTGCCCCGCTGAAAAGGGTATCCAGCCATGTGGCTAAAATAGAAAAGAATAATGGGTTAATATAAGTCTTAAAAGCAAATATGAGGCCTGAGCTAATGGACCAATCAATTTATAACTTATGGAGACCTCTGTGTGATTTTCTTTGGGGGATTACCGGCTGTGGGAACTGGGCAGGACAGAAACCCCAACAAAGCAGGCCCCTCATGTTACACAAGACCTAAGAAGGGAAATAATATTACTTGAGTAAACAGGAAGTTCAGTTAAGGAACTTCCAGAATATGCAGTAAATGAATGACACAGACAACTGGCTACCTGGACAATCACCCAAAGTCTCATTTGCAAGGTTGAAGCAACCAACTTTGGCTAAGGCTTAGAGTAACTGACAGACCATTTCCAGGGGCAGGAAAATTTTCAAAACTGTCTTTACCATGTCTTAGCAAGGTTTGACAAACATTTTTTTTTTTTTTGGTATCTTGCTTGTCCAGTCCAGATACCATGTAACTTGTCAGAGGTTGAGGCATTGTCAGTTCCTTGCCCAAAGGCCAGTTTTACCAAGAAGAAAACAAGCTCCAAATAAAATGTCTTCAGTGCTCAACATTTTCTCTGGAATAGATCTGTGCTGCCAGGAGCAATCATGTCTCATGTCAGCTGAGCCCTAAATTATTTAAATGCCTTATTTTAAAGTTTTTTGAAGTGGTTGAAGATTACCTGTCTATGTGGAATACAATCTCTATGTATCTAAAGAACCTTACTCAGGTTCTTTAACCTATATAACTCTAAGTATTTCTGACTGTAAGTATGACAAACATGGATGACTATTGACCTATAATATTTAATACCTGTATAACTTAAAGACTAAGACTTTATATTAGAATATTAAACAATCTTTTAACAACTGCAGCAAATGAGGACAATGACCTCAAAATGTAAACAATATATAAGTATCTTAATCATGGGTAGAAATGTATAATGCAATATGATAAATATGTCCTAAAATTCTATCAATATACAAAATCTCTTAAGCATATGTAGAAACATGCATGCAAACAATCTGACAAGATAACTTTGCATAGGTGTACAAATATTGTAAACAGAAATAGGGGCATGTTTAATATAGCAAATATAATTTGAATTTTATCAATATATAAGAATCTATACAGCCGGGTGGTGGTGGTGCACGCCTTTAATCCCAGCACTCGGGAGGCAGAGACAGGCGGATCTTTGTGAGTTCGAGGCCAGCCTGGTCTACAAGAGCTACTTCCAGGACAGGCTCCAAAGCTACAGAGAGACCCTGTCTTGAAAAACCAAAAAAAAAATTAAAAATAAAAAAATAAGAATCTATACCAATGTAAATTGTCTATAAATAATAGCTCACAAGTATTCACCCTATTACTCACTATTATTATTATTAGTGTGAGCAAGCTCACACTAATCTACCTATTATCCTATTGGTTCCCCATCAACTAGTCCTTGTTGTATATAATTATTTTAATCTGTTCAATTTTTCATGTTGACTAGTGTCACAGTCCTGTGTGAAATCTAGTTTCATATTCTCTTCAGCATCTGGGTCAGTAGTTTTGCATTGTAGTTATTGAAAGAAGTGTATATAATATTATCTCATCTTACTTTTACTTTGCACTTCTTGAAGTGATGAATAGAAAGCATCATTTTATGGCTTTATTTGCCATCTGTGAGAGCCGTTCTCAGGAATGCTCACATATCTGTACCCATTTTCTAATGGGTTAGCTCTTGACTCCTGAGAAGTAATGAAAACCTATCCTAGACTTAAGAACATACTAGATACATGATGCAAATATTTTCTTCCACTTTGTCAAATATCTCTTCACTTCCCACGGAGAAGTTACTAATTTCGGTGAGATCCAAGTTATTGATATCCCCTTTATACTACTATTCTGAGACAGAGTCTTATTTTATAGCCTTGAGTGGCTGAATTGCCACTCCTGACTTTTAGAGCATTCGTTATTCTGTTCTAGAAACCTGGCAGTTTTATATTATATGTCTGTGGTCCGTTTTTAAGTTAATTTTTGTATAAAACATGAAGTTGAAGTCTTTCCTTTGTATAACCAGTCACTCTGGTGCCATTATCAAAGAAGCTATCTCCCATTGAGTTACGTTTTGCTACGTGATCAAAAATTAATTGAGCATATTTTTGGTGTGCTATTTTGTTTGTGGCGAGTGTCACTTTGTATCTCATAGAGACTCAAACTTGGTATCCTTCTACTTTGGCCTCATGGCTGCTGGGATTGTAGGCATGTACCACCTTTCCCTGCTGGGTCTATTTTTGGATTCTCAATTCTGTCCCTTTGATGTTTGTATTTATCTCAGTACAACACCACTATCTTGATAATTACAGCTAACTGTAACCCTTAACATCTGGGAATAAGTTTTGGGTGGTAAGAGGACAGGCTGAGCGAATCCTAGAGATCACTACAGTAACAGCACCCAGTCCTCCCTATTCCGAGCCATACCACCCACAGTGCTCTGAGCACTCCCACGTGAATCCGTGATCAAGAATATGCCCCATAAAGCTGTCTTCTTCCCGATAACTCTTAACTTGCATTATATGAACAAAATAGCACAACCTGCTAATCTGGTAGGTTATATTGCTTGATTTTCAAATGCTAGTCTGGTCTTCTACCCTTAATATAGCTCACATGGCTGTGGCGTGTTGTATCTTTCAGTACATTGTTGGGGGAGATGTTGTCTCTAGGAGTTTATTGAGGACTTTGGCATCTGTGTTCATAAGGGGCATTAGTGACATCTGTGACCATCTGTACCTGAGTTAGGTGCCATCAGTATTGATGTGATAAAACATGTTGGGGAATGATCCCTCTTTTTGTGTTTTGTTGAAGAGATTGGAGAAGTCTTGGTATTAATTCTTAAAGAATTATTAATGGAGCCTGGCAGTGGTGGCACATGCCTTTAACCCCGGCATTCAGGAGGCAGAGGCAGGCAGATCTCTGTAAATTCCAGGCCATCCTGGTCTACAAATCGAGTTACAGAACATCAGAGCTGTCATATAAAGAAGTCCTATCTCAGGAGGGGAAAAAAATTTATTAGTGGTTTTTTATCATACTGTGGTAAATGAAGAAAAATTACTTGTACAGTATATTAGTTGGTTCTCTAAAGGAATAGGACTGGTAGAATATATTAGAGTGACTTACAGGCTGTGGTTCAGCAATGGTTATCTACTGATAGAAAGTCCAAGAATCCAGTAGTTTTTCAGTCCATGAGGCTGGGTATCTCAGCTGGTCTTCAGTATACACTGGAATCCAGAAAAAGTAAGACTCTATCTAATACCAGTGAAGGAATAGACTTGCGAGCAAGAGTGAGAGCAAGCAGGCGGAAAAAGAGTCCCTTCTTCCACATCCTTTATATAGGCTGCCAGCAGAAGGTGTGCTGCAGATTAAAAGTGAATCTTTCTATTTGGAATGATTTTATTAAGAATATCCCTCAACTGGGTGTGGTGGCCCAGCACTTGGAATGCAGAGGCTATCAGATATCTGTGAGTTCAAGGCCAGCCTGGTCTACAAAGTGAGTTCTAGGATAGCCAGGGCTGTTACACAGAGAAACCCCATCTTGAAAAACCAGGACTTGGGTTTTAGTTAATTCCCCATGTAGTCAAATTGATAACCAAGAATAGCTACCATATAGAGTGTAATTTCTCTTGAATGGAAAATTAACTCTTGACTCTGGTAAATAACTTAGCAGTAACTATTGGGAGTCCATTGGTCCATTCCTCGCCTGGGCAGAGTGGGAGAGCTGACCCCAAGGGCATGAGAACAGGAGAAGTGGCCCTGCCCCTTGCTGGCTGTTGCACTCTGGGAGAGAGGGGCACCTTGCCTGAGCAGCACAGTAGAGCTGGACCTGCCCTTCAAACCAGTCCAGTCACTCACTACAATGAACATTTGCAGTAAAACTGTTTGGGCAAAGGCTGTGGTGACACATTGTGTACACCACAGCTCTCACAAGCATATTTTCTTAAATTTTTATTGTTATTTTGTTTTCTTTCCTGGGGGAGGTTGCAAAGGCCGAGAGCAGATATGGAAGGGCAGGGAGATGAGTGGAATGGGTGCATTATGTGAAATTCACAAAGAATCAATAAGTTAAAAAACAAGAGTACATTGCTTTGAATTCTTAGGAACCCTCTCAATAGTTTATATATATGAACCAGTTACATTTATATATAATATGTATATAATTCTTTAGGAACTCTGTGTGGGTGCGCACGCACATTTCAGTTTCTTTCTAAACTAGGGCAGTATGTCTCACTGGGTAAAAAATGCTTGGTTTTGCTTGCCACACATAACTGGTCACTGGAATCCCTCAGTGAAAGAGAGAACCGGCTTCCAAAAAATATTCCTGTGCCTACACTCGCATACATCATACAGATACACAATAAAATAATTTTAGTGGGGCAGCTCCTGAAGCTATACTAATTCAGCTGGGCAGAAGCAGGCAAATCTCTGTGAGTTTGAGGCCAGCTTGAACTACAGAGCTAGTTCATGGCAGCCGAGACTACACAAAGAAAACCCTGTCTTGAAAAAGTACAATAACTTTTCTTTGGAATTTCTGTTTTTGTTTTATAATAAGGGTTTCATGAGGCCATTTTCATGTAAATAAAATGTTTTAAGCATTACACCCCCATCCTATTTCCCCTTTCTTGCCCTTCTTAGTCCCCTTTGTTCCCTAGAAAGTCTCTTGTATTTTTTATTTTTTGCTTTCATGTCATTTGTAAATACATGATTTTATTATGTCTCTATAAAGCCTAACACCCACAAATGAGAGAAAACATGCAACATTTACCTTTCAAACTGACTGAGTTTGTTAACATGATCATCTCCAGTCACACACATTGTACTGCAAAGAACCTGACTTTGTTGTTGTTTGTGGCTGAAAGGTTCCATTGTATACAGGCCACTTTTTCTTATTCATCTCTCTGCTGTTGGACGCCTAAGTTGACTTATTACTCAGCTGTTGTGAGTTAACTTGTGTGCGATGTGTCTGTGACTGCTTGTATGGAGTCTTTGGGGAGCACAGGGAGTGGACCATGTATTAGATACATTTTTTTTCTTTGGGGAGAATCTCTGCCATTTTCCATTATGGCTAGATGAGTCAGCTTGCAGACCATCAGCAAACAGTGATGGGTTAGTTCACTGGCCATCAGCAGGTAGCAGGGGGTCAGTCCACTGCCCACCATGGGTGAGGACTCCTTTACTTTCTCTCCAATACTTGTTTGTCATCCTTGTGTTAGTTCTTCTGACTAGGGTGAGACCCAATCTTGATGTAATTTTTATTTTCATTGCTTCCATAGCTAATAATGTTGAGCATTTTCTCATGTTTCGTTCCTGTTTGATTTTCACCTTTGAAAACTAGTCATTCCATTTACCCATTTATTCATTGTGTGGTTTGATTTCCTATTCTTTAATTTCTTTAGTTGTATATTCTAGATATTAGTTCTTTCAGATATTCAGCTTACAAAGATTTTATTTCATTCTCTATACTATCTCTTTGCTTAGTTATGTATTTCCTTTGCTGTACAGTGGGGTGGTGGCCGTGTTGTTTTTATGAGGTCCCATTTGTCAACTTTTGTCTGACGTACTTTCATGTTTGTAGGAGCATGACTTTATTTCTGTTGCACTGATCTACAGGTCTGTGTCTGTGCCAGCACTTCAGTGTTTGTACTGCCATGGTTCTGTAGTGCAGCTTGAAACCAGGTTGGGGTGAGATTGCCTTAACTGGTTTTTGGGGTTTTTTTGGTGTTTTTAGGATGAAATGAATATGCCTTAAGAAGACCATGATCAAATGTGTTTGGGAATGTCTGTGTCTCTGCCCCAGAATGACAGTGCCTATCACTGCTGTATAGTGTGGGCTGTAGTAGCCTTGTGCTGTTAGTTTGTAAATCTGTCACTGAACGTTATTTACTAACATTTCATCAACCATTAGCCTAGGAAACTACTTCTATTTTTATATTGACTTGACTCAGGAACCAAGACATTTTTTTCTCTTTAACTCTAGTCAGAATTCTGCAAAAAGAAACTTTAAAGCCGTTACTGTCTTCAGCCCCATTCTCTAGTGCTTCTAAGCTATTTCACTTAGTATTGCTCAATTTCTCCTGATCCAATCATCAAAAAGCAACAATATTCCACAGCAATAAGTACTCCAAGTACCTGTGTCATTAGGAAAGTGTCTGATCCCAGAGACAAGATGACCCTGGAACATCTAAGTGCAGTAATGAATAATAAAGAGTTGGGAAGGAGGGGCTATAATTCAGGGCGGTGATGAGTGTGCACAGCGGAGAGTGCTGTTTCTGTTGAACTAAGAGAAGTTTGAAGAGTAGGATAAGCTCTTCCCCTATTGCTGATTACACAAAGAAGGGGAGAGTAAATCAGCTTATAGTGGAGTCAACATCTTGACTTGATAAATCAAATTTAGCAGTTAGAGCCCAAGAAGGGTCTCAGTTGATAAAGGTGCCTGCCACCATGGTGAGTTGATTCATTCCCAGGGCCCAAGCTATGAAAGGAAAGAACTAACTCCTGAAAGTTGTCCTCTGACCCTCATGTGTATGTTGGGCGGGGGATGAAAGGGTGGTATTGTGCACTACACGCACACATGTAGCAAAATGTAAAATTTTTAATTATCAGTTATGAGAAACAGGTAAATATTATGTGCCTCCGGGTGTGATATTCTGAGGACTGAAACAGGTGTATCCTGTTGTAGTCAAGATAGAGGAACAAATCAAAATTGAACCCAGGATCTTGTTCACTGAAATAAATCCTTCTGCCACTGAGCTATATCCCCATAAAACAAGGAGTGTGCTACAAGATGAGGTAGTGATGGTGGTAATGATAAGAAGCTCAGGGGGGCTAACAGTTTTAAAAGCTATCAGAGTCTTAACATAGTAAAAATGTTCCACTTTATAGGAGAGAAACACAACTAAAATCACAACTTGTCCTGTGGTAGCTGGGACAGTCATTGAAAACTGTTGGTGAGTTAACAGAAGTACAGGCTACAGGTGACATTGCCGTGGCCAGAGCCATTATTGTTACTCTCTAGTGAATGTGTATACATGTAGCTTGCATGGCTTCAGATACACATGGGAATGAGACAATAAAACCTGGAGCTTTTACAAATACAGATAAAGGGGGCTGGAGAGATGGCTCAGGAGGTCCTGAGTTCAATTCCCAACAACCACATGGTGGCTCACAACCATCAGTAGTGAGATCTGGTGCCCTCTTCTGGCCTGCAAGCATCTGTGCAGGCAGAATACTGTATACATAAATAAATAAATAAATCTTTTTTAAAAATCCTAAAAAAAAAAAATGGATAAAGACACTCAGGTATTACAAAAGTTTTTTATTTTGCAATATGCAGAAATTTAGACTTTCAAAGAAAAAGAGGGTTGGGGCAAGTGGGGCAGGAAGGGTCTGGTTTTCTTCGTGGATATGAGGGCTCATGCCTGTTACCCTAGCACTCGGGAGGCTAAAGCAGGGGAAGTGTCAGCCTAGGCTGCATTGTGAGTGAGTTAGATGGTACTTATGTCAAAAGCAGACTGAGAAATCTCTCCTCAGCCCTGGAAAGTGTACTTTTCTCCAGGGATTATACTTGGTTCCTGTTCCACATAGAACTGTTTGGATGTGGGCAAACCTGCTTGTGCCCAGCTAATTTGAGTGTTTTCTTAGATAATAGATACAGAAATTCTTCCTTGTCTATGCTCTCACCAGTCATCAGAGAATTAAATGGGACATTTTAGAACCCAGTGCATGAGCTTTAAGTGAGCTGTAAGAAGCGGAATGGAGACCAGATCTCTGTACACGAGAGGATCTAGTGACTGTTCATGTCAGTTTATATTCCTTTTAAATTAAGTTGATCAGATTGTATGTGGGATTGTGTTCTTTGCACTTCAATTCATCTTGTAGCATGTTCTTGTATGTAACATACAATACTAAGGGTTGGTTTTTCTGTGTTTTAGTTTTTGTGGTTTTGAAGATCAAACCCAGGTCTTTATCCATGTGAGGCAAGTGTTGGACTACTGAATTGCACCTACAGCATGGTGGTTTTTTTTTTATTGTTGTTTTTTAAGATTTGCTTATTTTTATTTTATGTGAATGAGTGTTTTATCTGCATGTATGTATGTATGTGCACAGCATGCATGGCTAGTTCCCACAGAGGGGGCTCTGAATCTCCTAGAATTAGTTATGGATGGTTATAAGGCTCTTGTAGGTAGAAACTGAACTCTCGGGTCTTTGTAAGAGCTGCAAGTGCTCTTATATGCAAAACTGTCTCCATCCATGTTTTGTTTTAGTTCTGCGTGTTTCTGGGCTCGCCTTTTTCATGTAGTCGTGATACACAGTGTGATAGTTATCTAGCAGCAATTGATTAACTAGGAACTCACTATATAGCCCAAGCTGGCCTCAAACTTGGAACAAACTGACTCAGCCTCCTGATTACTGGGATCATAGGTATGGGCCACCAAGCTTGTGTGGTTGATGGAATTCCATTAAAGATAGGACGTACCTGTAATCCCAAACAACAATCTGGAAGTAAAGGAGGGGCCACAGGTTCCAAGCCAGCTGAGCTAGACAGTAGGACCTGTGTCAGGCTCCTGCACACAGTGTTTTCATGTGTTGTCACTGTCAGCAGGAAAGTCAGAGGCCCTCGGGAATGATACTGTGCTCTCTGGTGACATGATAGGAATCTTCCTGTCCAGTTCCATTGCAGTTCCCTGACGTTTAAAGACGATTTTTATATGTAGCAATGTGCTGAGTGTATGTGATGTAACGGTGACACTAGGCAAGTTGCAGTTGTTCTCATGAACGATTAGGCTTTGTGATGCTGACTGCTCGTGTGGTTTGCCCTAAAGAAACACTACATTTCACGGGAGCTTCTCAGTGAGGGCTGTATAGATAGGAGCCTAGAAGTGCATTAAAAGCCTAAGAAGGCAGAACTCAGTAGTGGCCCCTGATTATTTATTTGGTTTTCGGAATGATCTGGGTCAGCCTTCTTTAATAGAACTTTCTAGAGTGACAGATATGCTTTCTCCTTTGTATCTTCTGGAAAGCCCCTTGTCACCAGGCACAGGCGAGTGTCTAACACTTGGAGTGCAGCTAATGTGTCAGAGGCCGAATTTTAGATACTTGACTAGTATAAATTTAGTCAGAATGACTAGGGGATAAACATCATTTGGTTAGAAGCAGAAAGAATCAAAAGCTTTCTACCTCTGTCCCTCGATACAAAGGACTCCAGAAGCCTGTTTATGGATCAGTGACAGGCAGTTGGAAAACAACTGGACCAATTGTAGCAAAGTCTGGAGTACACAAATGCTAGCACCCAGAGACTTGTGTAAATCCAGACACCCACTTTATCACTCTCACCACATTCTCAATTAAAATGTCAATGAACAAGACAGTAAAATAATACATGTAATTCTACAAATACTTAATGGAGTCCTCTGGGCACCCAGTGAGTGTCCCCTTAGTTCACAAGTGGCTGTTTGTTGCAGTGGTGGTTTTCCTCCCATTTAAGTAGATTTACATAACACTAACATACTTCTTAGCTGAGTCTACAGACAGGTGGCACAGGAGAAGGGACGTGTGAGGTACAAAGATGAGGTGTGGGCCTCTCTTCAAGATCAGTCTCATCTTATTAGGAAGTAACCATGCTTAACAACTTAAAGTGTAAAATAGTACAAAATATGGTGCAAAGAGAGGGAATAGTTGGGGCAGGTTTTTTTAAAAGCTGTCTATATGATTTTAGGATTGGGCCTGATGGTGGTGGCTCACGCCTCTAGTCCCAGCACTCAGGAGGCAGAGGCAGGCAGATCTCTGAGTTCAAGGTCAGCCAGGACTACACCAAAGAAACCCTGTTTCTGGGAGAATAAACAAAAGCTTTTAGGATTGCTTGAAATGTCTCCAGTTTATGCAGAATATTATATAACTTCACAAGCCATTTTTCTGTTGAGGGTTTAGTTTCTGAAACAGAAGGGATTAGGAGCCCCTTCCTGGGTGAATAATAGGCAGTGGCCTTTCAAAGAGTGATGACGAGCTGGATTTTTTTAAAAGGTCAAGTTGGCATTTACCTGCTTAGTACCAAAAAATGGCTATTACATAGGTCTGAAGTCATAAACAATAGCATGCTATATGATGTGAAACCTGATATACTACTGAGTCATCAAATACTGACACTAGGGAGACTGTTCAATAAAATAAATTAAAAAGGCCTCACCATTCTAGGCATTGGATTGCAGAGTTAGAAATTAATAACCCAAAGGGGAAAAGTAGATGAGTTTTGATACCAGGATATTTAGTTTTCGTTAGTATCACCCTCCCTCAGTTTTTGAAGACATGAATGCTTTTTGATGCTGTAGAGTGGCAGTCCTTGACAGTATATACAAGAGCAAATCACTCATCTTTGGCACCATGATGGTGATTCTCTAAACTTGTACCATAGGAGCTGTTACCACTGCTGCTAGTGACTTCCTTAGTCTTTTGGAATAATAGCTAAATGATTTATAAAATAGGACTTAAATAATATAGAAAAATTTAGATTTTACTTGACTAGTATAAATTTAGTCAGAATGATTAGAGGATAAACATCATTTGGTTAGAAGCAGGAAGAATCAAGTGCTTTCTACCTCTGTCCCTCCATACAGAGGCCTCCAGAAGCCTGTTAGGGAGGAGTGACAGGCAGTTGGAAAACAAGAAAAATCCTATGTAAAGTGTGGGTGGCGAGTCCTGTGTGTTTTTTTGTTTTTTGTTTTTGTTTTTGTTTTTTTTTTTATAGCTTTTACCTACATTCACTTTGTCTTGGCTTCCAGTGTAGAAGACATAGCAGTCAGCCTAGCTAGTGTGTGTGGGACTCTGAAGACAGACTCTAGAAGCCTTTCTTCTTTAGGAAGCCCAGGCCTTGCTTTTTGCAGCCATCTGTGTGGTGTCTGCTGGTGAAGTCACTCGGTAAATGATTGCTTATGGTTCCTCTGTCAGCTTTTAGTTTGGACGCTGAGCAGCCTGACTACGACCTGGACTCTGAGGATGAAGTGTTCGTAAATAAACTCAAGAAGAAAATGGACATCTGCCCATTGCAGTTCGAGGAGATGGTTGACCGGCTAGAAAAGGGCAGTGGTCAGCAGGTACAACTTCATTTCTGTGTGTTTGTGTGTTAATATAAATGCCCATATTATGTGAAACTATGCAGTATGGAGGACAGCTGAACCAGCAGACTCTGAAACTAGAAGCATAAATTTACATCTGCCTAGTGTTGATCTGTATAATTTTGAGCAACATATTTTCAGGTTTTTGTGCCTCGGTTACCCCAGCTGTATGTTGAGAAAAAATAATAATAAACTGGAGGGAACATGGTGACATATACTTTTAATCCCAGCACTTGGAAGGCAGAGGCAGGCAGGTGGATCTCAGTTAAAAGCAGCCTGCTCTACATTTTAAGTTCCGGGTCAGCCAAGGCTCCATCATAAGACCCTATCTCCAAAGCAAAAAAGTCTTCAACTGCCATTTGTGGTTTTGGTGATGAAATAGAACGTGACTAATCATATTCTAAAGTCATGAAACAGCAAGCTGTGTGACTTGTAAAATTTGATAAGAGCTCGTTGTAAAGATTGAACACACAAGGGGTTACTAGTACAATACCTGCCTAGCATGCACATTGGGCTTGCTCCCCAGCACCATGTAAATCAAGTGTGGGGGTGGGGGTGTGCACCTGTCTTGATTCTAGCACTTGGAAGGTGGCAGGAGGAGAATTGTGTTTAAGGTCATCCTCAACAAATTCAAGGCTAACCTGGGATATGTGAGAACTTGTTTCAGAAAACATACTGCCGTTACTATTATTGGCTTGATTGTTATTAATTAAATGAAGCAGTAATGAGTAAGTTTTGAGTCCTTGCATATATGTTTTATGAAAGTGACATAATGGTTTTACATTCAGCCAGTCAGTCTGCAGGAAGCCAAACTACTGTTAAAAGAAGATGATGAGTTAATTAGAGAAGTTTATGAATACTGGATTAAAAAGAGGAAGAACTGTCGAGGGCCATCACTTATTCCATCAGTAAAACAGGAAAAACGAGATGGTTCTAGCACAAATGATCCCTATGTGGCTTTTAGAAGACGAACTGAAAAAATGCAAACTCGAAAAGTAAGTGAATTTTTAAACTTTTAAGAAAAACTGTAGTTATTGATATCTTTTGTGACTTAATCTGTGCTTTCATATAACAGTTCAAAAATTACACTAGAAGGTTTTCCAGTGGTTCAGAGTACTTATTTCTCTATCAGAGGACAGTGTTGTGATTCCTGTACCTTTGTCAGGCAGCTCACAGACACCTGTGACTCCTGCCCCGAGGGATCCAGTGACCCACTTCTGATCTGTGGGCACTTTTACACACACACACACACACACACACACACACACACACAAAGTTCTAGTTAATTCCAAATTAAATTTAATTTTAATTAAATAAATTGACCTTTAATTTTTGGGGGGCCTTAATAATATTAATACTGGCTTACTAAAAAAAGTTATGTATAGAATTGATAACTTGGTTTGTGTTTCCTTCCTGTGTCTTTAAACTGTAACCCTGCTAACCCTGCAAATGCATACATTCTATGTGCAGCTAGCTAGAAGTGCTTCTTGAAGTTAGGCAAACAACTTTGTATTTTCAGAACCGCAAAAATGATGAAGCCTCGTATGAAAAAATGCTTAAGCTGCGTCGGGATCTCAGCCGGGCGGTGACCATCCTGGAGATGATAAAGAGAAGAGAGAAGAGCAAGCGGGAGCTGCTGCATCTGACCCTGGAGATCATGGAAAAGAGGTGATGTCATGTTCATGTGTTGGGACTGATGGAGAACAGCTTGTGCATTTCCAGGAATAGCTTCTTTAAGTAACAGAGACTGTGATTAAACTTGGTGAAATTGTATTCACAATTCTGTCTTAATTTTCTCAAAGTAATTTGGTTCACTAACAGTGTATCAGGTGTTTCTATTGAGAAATTCTTTTAAGACATTTCTGTGGTTGTGTGAGGCAGAGTGGAGTGTGTGTGTTGAATACTGGTTGTTCATTTGGGGGGTTGTGGGGGATTTTTAGGTACTAGAGGTGAAACCCTGAATGGACATTGTGCACTGCAGGCAAGCCTGTTGCAATGAAGGACCAGATGTTCATAAATTTTAACAGATGACCACTTGGTGAAGTAGAGAGTAAAAGCTCCAGGTCTCAGTTCCACTCCCCACAAGGAGGAAAAAAAAAATCACTTAAGTTTCTTATGATTCATTTAGAAAAAAATACTTTGGGGCTGGAGAGATGGCTCAGAGGTTACGAGCACTGACTGCTCTTCCAGAGGTCCTGAGTTCAATTCCCAGCAACCACATGGTGGCTCCCAGCCATCTGTAATGGGGTCTGGTGCCCTCTTCTGGCCAGCAAGCATACAGACAGGCAGAACACTGTACAAATAGATAAATAAATCTTAGAAAAAAGAAAAAAATACTTTGTAGCTCACACTGCCCTAATTAGCAGGAGTTCCTGGCAGTACTTGAGACATCTCAGCCTTGGGATTCTTCCCCTCAGTCACACCAACATAAGGCTACAGGGCTCTGGATTTAGCTCTATCATTAAAGTGCTCACCTGGCAGGCATGAAACTCTCAGTGTGAGTCCCAGCACCAGATGGTCCATGTATGGCAGTCATGGCCTGTAGGAGGTGGTAAGACAGGGGATTCAAAAGTCCAAAGTCAGGATTTTAAAGGCTCAAAGGTTGAGCACTGGCTGCTCTTGCAGAGAACCTGGCTTTGATTGCCATCACCTAGATGACATCTCTCAACCTTCTATAAATTTAGTTCCCAGGAACCCAGTATCCTCTCTGGGGTACACATGTAGTGCACAGACATGTATGTAGGCAAACCACCCATATGTATTCAAGGTCATCAATGCATACATGACTAGCCTAGGATACATGTCTCACCTGTGGCAGGTACACAAAGTAACGGGGAGAGGAGGGGGTGTCTTGAATTAATTTGGTTTATAGATCATTTCATAGTGTTTATGGAAACGATCCATTATATGTACAGCTAAGTTTTTTCTCTGTCATTTCAGGTATAATTTAGGTGACTACAGTGGAGAGATCATGTCTGAGGTCATGGCACAGAGACAGCCGGTGAAGCCTACATATGCCATCCCCATCATCCCTGTTGCTAACAGCAGTCAGTTCAAACACCAGGAAGTCACAGACGGGAAGGAGTTCAAAGTTCATAAGGTGATTAGGACTTGGTACCAGTTCTGCCGTAACGTGTGCTGTACAGTGGAAGGAAAAGTAGCTTCTCATGACAGTTTCATTCCTCCTCTCTTAGTCCTCACAGGACAAGGGAAGACTTGTTATAGGTCTGACAGAGGCGGGTTTGCTGATAGGGGGTGAGATGTCAGTGTGACTCACAGTGCGGAGGCTTGAAGAGAGCACGAAGCCTCCTGTCGCCATAACGCCTGGGACACATCTGTGTGAGAGAGGGAAAGAGTCGATCAAGGAATCTTAACATGGGTAGTGGTGTAGAAGTGGGAGTGTTTTGACAAGCTAATACTTACCCAGATAGTTCACAATCTGTGAAGAATAAAATTGGTGAGGGAGAAATAAAATTTGTAAAGGGAAACCAGGGGAATAAAAGATGGCTGCCAATGTGCCTTAGCACACTTTCCCTTTAATCCAGCATAGGGTGGCATGGGGCACACAGGCAGGCACATCTGTGTGAGTGTGAGGCCAGGCCTACACAAAGAGACCCTGTCTCGAAAAAAAAAAGAGAGAGAGAGAGAAAGTAATAAAGTCCTTTTATCTTGAGCTTTTTCTTTTTTTAATTTTCATCTAAATGTTTTGGAGTTGGGTGGAGACATGCACACAGTGCCCTTGCAGAGGACCTGGGTTCAGTTCCCAGCACCTACATTGGATGACTTACAACTCTGTAATTCAGTTTCAATTAGAACCTAACTTTCTATGGCCTTTGAAGGCACCTGTATACACACATACACATACATTTTAAAAATACTATAAGCATGTCTTTGTTTTGAACGGAGAAAATGTAGATTATTAAAGAAAACTGAGAATGAACCTCTGAGAGTAGGAGAGACTGCCAGGAAGGAAAACCTGAGCCTTTTTTAATAGTTTAAGCAGTTGGCTCCCCAGCTAGTAATTAACTAAATTTAACTGAGGCTGCAGGTTGTAGAATGTGGCTTCTGGTGTGTAACCGATTCATGTCTGTGTTGCAGCAAGATAAGGCCGATCTTACTCGGCCGAAGCGCAAATATGAAAAGAAGCCCAAAGTCTTACCACCGTCTGCCACCACTCCTCAGCAGCCAAGCCCCGCTGCCCTGCCAGTCTTCAGTGCTAAAGACTTAAACCAGTATGACTTCCCCAGCTCAGATGAAGAGCCTCTGTCCCAGGTAAAGAGAAGAGCAGCTCCCTGCATACAGAAGAGGAGTGTAGAAGAAGCTCACGTGTTTGACCTCTCGTTGCTTTATTTCAAGGTTTTGTCTGGCTCTTCGGAAGCCGAGGAAGACAATGACCCTGATGGCCCTTTTGCCTTCCGCAGGAAGGCAGGTTGTCAGTACTATGCTGTAAGTGTCAGACTTTCTTTGTAAAGAACAAACAGCAGATAAACTGACAAAATACAATAATTTGGATTTTTTTTTTAAGCCTCATTTAGACCAAACTGGCAATTGGCCCTGGACTAGCCCTAAAGATGGAGGACTGGGGGATGTTCGCTATAGATACTGCTTAACGACTCTCACCGTCCCCCAGAGGTGTCTTGGATTTGCTCGGAGACGGGTTGGGCGCGGTGGAAGGTAATTCACTTCTGCTTTCCTTGCGTCGCGTGCTTTAGACATTGAAATCAGAGTTTGAACTGAGGCCTCCTTGTTGAGCAGGCTCTAGCCGCTGCAGCTGCTGTGCGTGCCCAGTTTGTCTGCATGCCCCTCAGTTCTCCCGCCATCCTCTCCCACTGTGCAGCTCTGATGGACCACATATAGGTTCTTCTCTCCCCCAACTTCTTAACATCACAGGATAAAATCCTAAGAAAGGACAAGTGTAAATTGTGTCTACACACTGAGGATTTGGTTCAGGAAACTACAAAAAAAAAGTCGTTGCATTCTGGGGAAAAGTTGGCATTAACTACTTCAGTGATTAACTCTTCTGTCCGTGGCCTCGGTTTGTCAGGATATGGTTCTTTGAGTCTGAAGTAGAATGCCTTCATATATAGAGGAGGAAAGAAGGAACCGCAAAGCGCAGGAAAATTTTGGTTGAAAGACAAAAAAGAACTTTTAATCCAACACTGAGATTTGAGGCTAAAAGAACCAGAGCCAACAAGATGGCTCAGTGGAAAGAGGTATTTGCCACCAAGATGACAGCTGAGTTCTATGCCAGTACCTACATAGTGGAAGGAGAGAACCGACTCTTGAAAATTATCCTCTGACCTCTGCATGTGCCCTGTGCCATGCACACACTCTGTGTGAAAGAGCTAAATACTTCAGTGATGAACAGTATGGCTTTTAAATATTCAGTATACTTTTATTCAGCTTTTGGGGCTTTCGGGAAAGGAAAAAACCTCTTTGATGTAATCTCTGACGTCTGCTCCTTGTGCAGGGTCCTGCTGGACAGAGCGCATTCAGACTATGACAGTATGTTTCACCACCTGGATCTGGACATGCTTTCCTCACCACAACCTTCTCCAGTCAATCAGTTTGCCAATACCTCAAAAACCAATACCTCGGACAGATCTTCCTCTAAAGACCTCAGTCAGATACTAGTCGATATCAAATCATGTAGATGGCGGCACTTTAGGCCTCGGACACCATCCCTACATGACAGTGACACTGATGAATTCTCCAGTAGAAAATTACACAGGAGTCTAAATCGAGCAGGAGCAGCACAGCCTGGGACCCACACTGGTACCTCCACGCAGAGTAAAGGCAGCAGTGGCTCCACACACTGTGGTACGTTCCTTTGTGGCATCCATTGCTATGTCAGGGCGGGGTATTCCATCTTGTTGAATGTGGTCCATTATGCCTGTAGATGCCTTAAGTAGCGCTTTGGATTTCTGTTCAATGGCATCGTGCTGTGTGAGTTTGTGTGTGTACCCTTCCTTAACCACAGTCACAAAGAGAGGGTCTGTTATAGTTAATGTTTAAGTGGTTACCTCGGGGCAGTCCATGAACCACAAGACTCATAAATTTAATTTTCAAGTAATAAGAAAGTAAAAGGGACCCCAAGTTGTTGGTGGTGTGTATTTAAACACCTAATCTGCTCTAAATTTAGGGGCCAGTAGTCAACAGTCACACATAACTTGCTGACATAGTCAGTCACTCAGAATGCATGCGAGAGATACTGAATTTTAATCCTTTGGAATGACTTTTAGATAATATTTTGGTACAATTTGACGAAAATACTACAATGGCCTTGGCTTTTCTTTTTAAATCATTTGAGTCCTCATTATCTAAGTTACATAAGTTCACTATCAAGATGGCTCAGCCGGTACAGGTCCTCAGCACCAAGCCTGACAACCTGAGTTCAGTTCCCAGGTTGTCTTCTGGCCTGCATACATGTATGCATGTACACACACAAGTACATACAAACAGTAAGAGGGGCTGGAGAGATGGCTCAGTGGTTACGAGCACTGACTGCTTCTTCCAGAAAACCTGGGTTCAATTCCTGGCACCCACATGACAGCTCCTAATTGTCTACAGTTCCTGTTCATGAGGATCCAACACCCTCACACAAGCGAGCTCTGGCTATGCTGGAATCCACTTTGTAGACCAGGCTGGCCTCAAACTCACAGAGATCTGCCTGGCCTTTTAAATTATGTTGTTAAAGCTCTTCTAGGCTAATTTTGATACAGATTTAAAAAAAAAAAAAAAAGGATTGCTTCCCTAATTACCTATTTAGGTTACAGTTAAAGTGCTTTCTAAGCATGAGAATTTGCTGTCATTTTCAAAAGTCTTCAGAAAATGCTTAATAAACTAATTTACTTGTTAGTTATTAAAAAAAAAAAATAATACTGTGAACTGACCAAACTTGAGAATCAGTTGAAAAATCTGTTTCTTGGGTTTAACTGATTGTAGTCCCACTAATTTTAGTGGTTGTTTCTCTCTCCTGTACAGTCCTGAACATCAGGCTAAAGGGCTGTCTGACACGGAGGCTTAATTAATGAGTACAATATGGGGGTTTAAAAGTGTAAGCTTGTACTAGTTGCCCAAGAAATAGTTTAGAAGATGTATAGATTTTTTGGAACTTTATAGAGAAAATAGCCATGTTCCATCAATCCATATCATGTCTCTCCTAAAGTGCAAACACTGAAGCATGTAGCAGACTCCAGATCCCATTCTGACTGTTTCATGGAGGTGCTTACGTGTACATGGTGTGAATTGCAAAGTTTCCTGGTTTATTTCTCAAGTATCATTAAAAGATGAATATCAGCATTAGCAAAAGTTCACAAAAGAAAACCTAATAATCACGTAGTTTTGCATCTTAATCACTGTTTTTTGTCAATGGGGCTTCTTAAAATGCTGTATTTTCACATATACTTAGAGAATAAATGCCAACAGACTACACTCTGCTTTCATGCTTGTGAATATCCATGAGGTCTTGGCACTCTTGTCTGTGGCTCTGTAAATTATGTCAGGTGTACATTCAACATCGTGAGTTCAGCTAGCAGCCCCCAAAAATGGAAAAGAAAACCTAGCTATTGACGTGATCCCTGGGAGTCAGAGCACATTTGTCCTTAAAGAACATGTTCTCCAGACTGGATTCTCATTTGATATTGGCCTGCAGAGTCCAGATACGGCCTCCTAGGCCAATCATCTCACTCCATTATACTTGCAGTTTTAAAAATAATTTTCCTTTGCACCATAACCCCCAGATGTATACCACGTTTGGTACTAACGAAGCCTGATTTAGTCAATGCCAGAGGAAACACTGGCTATACTGAGAGACTGAGTCTCTAGCCGTCCTGTCAGATGGGAGTCAGTTAACATACTTTACTGCTGCTTAGACTAAATGATGGTTTAAAATGTAACCACTTTTTGATTAGTCAATTACTGATTCAACTAATTGAAATTGATACTTACAGAGAGCACCCACCAGGCTCCTTTTCTAAGTAGTTATTTTTGAACTGGAAGCTCTGAATGGAGGTGCCAGGAGTCCACTCATCTCCTTGAAGAGTGCCCAGTTGTTTAGCTTGTTTCTACTGCTTGGGATGCCAGTCTTGGCCGTTCACAGGCTGTGTAAGCACAGAGAATGGCCTGAGTAGGACATGTGTGATGTTGGGTAGCCTCTGTGGCAGTGTCAGGAAATCCTGTGTTCCGTGTAACAGAAGGGACATCGTGGAAAGACTTGTTGGTTGGGATTTAGAATTTCTAGGACTAACTCTACTTAGGGATCAATTATTTCTTCTTAATAATCATTAGTTAATGTGTGATTTGGATTGTTTCCAAATAGCTTTCTAGGCTTTTTCATCTACACTAGCACCTTTTCAAATTCAGTACACACTCATTTTGTGCATTTGGAATTGAAAGGATATCAAATTACCATAATTAGATGAGACTCTGTTTCAGGGGCTATCAAAGTGGCTCAGTAGGTAACGGTTGCTTGCTGCCAAGCCTTCCATCCTGAGTTCTATCCCCAGTACCCACGTGGTAGAAGAGAATCAACTCCCACGGTTGTCCTTTGTCCTCCTGGTGCACTTCTATACTCTGTCTCTCTCACACAAACGCATTCAGACAAGAGGGAAGGAAGTGTGTATGTGTGTACATGCTTCAGCAGGACTCAGACTCCCATTACAGTGATGGGCCTTAAGATCCTAGCTCCCAGTGGATTCAGCATCATGTCAGTGGTTTATCTAAATTCACATCATCTGTAAAAATCTGCTGTGTTTCTGTGACAGACATTCTGTGCATAGAATTATTACGTTTGGCTTAATCTGTGTTTGGAAGGGACTGTAGTCTTGTGCACTGATTATCATTACATTTGTAAGTCTCTAGGACTCTAAGCTTTATTCAAAGACTTGCTAATCCAGAATCTGTTGTGGAAGGTGCACTGTGAGTTCAGCAGGTGTATGTAGATGGTGTAAGGGCAGTCACGGCAGAACAGCACTGGGCTAGAGAAATGTCACATTGAAGTCATCCGTAGCTCAGGTCCAACACGGCTTGCCATCAATTGAATTGCAACACACCTTGGTTTTCCAGTTGGATTTTTTGGTAGCTAACAGCTTGGGAACCCTTTGATTTCATTTCCTTAATGCAAGGGTCCTACTAACTAGAATCATTTCACTTTGTAACTATTTTGCTTGGTTTTTGTTGTTGTTGTTCTGTGCTTGTTTGGTTTTGTAGGGCTGGGGGTCAGATCTGTCTCCTGCATGCCAGGCATCGCTCTACCACTGAGCCATATTCCCGGCTTTTGTTATAATCACCTTTTTTGTTAGGCCTGTTAGAATCAGAAGTTTCTGATTCAAAGGTATGTTTTAAACAGATTTGTGGCTTTGTTTTTTTTTAATGAAGTATAAATGTCTTTAAATAATCCATACTCCATCTTGAAATGGTTCATTTCTTGCTGGTATCCCTTCCCCCCTTTGAGCGCCTCAGCTAGATTGCCGCAGCTACAGGGGGTGTGCCTGTGACCTTAGACCATTCCAAGCACTGGGTCACATTTCCATGTGGTGGTTTCTGACATCTGCTTGAATATTTCTAATGAGGGGAAATAGAACAGATCAAGTTATTCTACATTGAAGGATCTTGCTTAGAAAGCTTATCTATACATTAAAACAAAAGTTCAAACTTGTGTTTTCTTATGGGAGCATGCTAAGTGTCACACTGTCTTCCAAAAATCTGAAGTCACATCCCATACCCTCCTCTGGCCCAGGTCTGCTTTTATTCCACACGATTACCTTCCCACATTACATTCTTACTGGCCAGGTACCCTACGTGTGAGGATTTAAAAAAAAAAAAAAATGTTGCTCATACAGGTGAATTGTTAAGGTTTTTATTATATCTTGTAGATTCCAAATCTAAAGTTATTTTTCTCTGTTTTAAATTTGAAGTCTCGCTAACTTGTGGTGGTGGTGGTGGTGGTTTCCATATGCTTTGTGACTTCAGGACCTCAGTCTTCATCTCCAGTGTGAGGTTACAGGAGGAAGTCAGGTACCAAGGGCCTCTCGGGGTTGCAGCCCTTTTGTTTCTGCAGAGCAGTTACGAGTCTAGATTTGCTTGGGTGGGTTTGCCCACCATTTGTAAGTGAGTTAAATTTGATTGCAACACTTTATCTGAGGAAGATATACAACTGGAAACTTTCTGCCTTGGTACCCCTGTTCATTAGTAGAAACTTCAGAAAGTATGACCACTGTGGCCTCATCCCGTGGAGCACTTGTTTAGACCTTGAGTTAGATTGGACTATGAATGCTTCTGCAATCTCAGTGACCATTAAGGATATAAAATCCAGCTCACGTTTTAATTATTCACACACATTTGCTACCTTACCTTTGTACAAACTCACGTCCTTTAATTTTATTTCTGAGAGGGAGCTAAGATGACTTTGGCAGTCCTCTCGCTTAATTCTTGTCACATTTGAATGAGGACGCAGACCCACAAAAGGTGGCGTGCTCTTTGAAGATTCTGTTTGTTAGGCTTTTACCGCTTCACTGCCAGCCTATTTGTTGCTCTGTTAATTACAGATTATTTACCAGAAACATCCAGACCAGATTTTACAACTACACTCCAGACAGAATAGCTTCATCAAGAAACAGCCATCTCAGATGTGGAGTTGACTGGCTAAATCTTTATCTCTGCATCTGCATCTGCGGGAGACAGATGTTAAAATGAGATTGACACGCCTACCTGCAGAAACTAGGTGAACTTGATTTAACTAGGGCAGAAGCATTTGTTAATTACCACTAAATGCTCAACTAAAACACAAACATCAGAGATACACAAAAGAATTTCACAGGAAAAGGCTATTGTAACATGCACATTTCTGTTTGATTTCACTCATATCGGAGGTCCTGAGTGAATGCTGAATTATGCTTTTTCTAAGTATGTAATGACCCGATCTTTCTATAAGTATTTTTTTAATTACTAAATATTCCCTATTGGAAAAGTAAAGGAAGTTAAAGTACAACTTTCAAACCCAATGCTTAAAAAAAAAATCTAATAAATTAGGTATCTTAAGGTTTAAGCAGTTGTTCTATAGAAAATAATCATGTTAACTATGACCCTTCATTTCAGGCAGCATTCATTTTTGTGGGTTTTTCATGGCTTTGACCCAGCTCACTTCTATTACATGTTGATGTGTTCATGACTTATCATTACTTAGGGAACATCCTAACATAAGTAAACCTTCCCGTAGAATATTGGCCTGTAGCTTACACAAGGTGGAAAACTTACCACCAGTCAGACACCAGTAAATGGACTGTAGCACACACAGAGGGGAACCAGCAGGGGCACTTCTCCAGGGAGAAGGCACTTTCTTACCCATGTGGCCCACGAACTCAGTTGTCTAACAGGTCCATTCGAAGTGTGGTGGGAGCAGGCAGAAACGTCCTGGAGGTTACTAAAGGTCCCGCCGAAGATCCAGGTGAAACCTAGAGAGCTTGGTGGGGTGGGAGGCTGACGTCCAGCAAATTGGGTAGTGTGTCTGCAGAGTCCAGCTCCGGAACTTTGGATGAGCAGTTAGGTGCCCTGGGACCTGGGATAAACTGGTTTTTGTTTTTAGTTTTTCCTTAAAATAGCTCCTCCTCAGAAAGGAAAGGTGTTTTTAAGAAAGCCCTTGCGCCGGGAGGTGGTGGCGCACGCCTTTAATCCCAGCACTCGGGAGGCAGAGGCAGGCAGATCTCTGTGAGTTCAAGACCAGCCTGGTCTACAAGAGCTAGTTCCAGGACTGGCTCCAAAGCTGCAGAGAAACCCTGTCTCGAAAAACCAAAAAAAAAAAAAAAAAGAAAGAAAGAAAGCCCTTGCAGTCAGGTGGTTCTGGGATTGGGTTCTTTTCTTTTCTTTTTTTTTTTTTTTAACTCCCCCCCCCTTTTTTTTAAACTGGTAAAAGGAAAAGAACAAAGAAACAGGTTTCCTTTTTAAAACTGCACACACTTTTGGGGGTAATAAATGAACATTTTTTTGTTTGTCTTTTTTAGAACTGAGCTCCATAGACACACATAAGTAGCATAACACAGTGTCTTTCCTCAGCACCACTCTGTACAGTAATCAGCATAACTCCGCTCTTAGTGACTGGATTCTGTCCAGGTGGGTTGACTGGGTGCGGAAAATTCATTAACTTAACATTGGAACTTCTTTTCTTCCTGTTAAAAGATTAGTTCTCTCTCTGTCTCTCTCTCTCTCTCTCTCTCTCTCTGTCTCTCTCTCTTTAAGTCATAAGCTATCCAATTTACCTTTTATTAAAGGAAACCTTTGTAATGACTAAGATAAGAAGCTATGTAGACAGCGCTCTTGGGACAGCCTGGGTGCCTTGGCATGGCAGTCTGGATAAACCAGAAGTGGAATGGTGGTCACCAGGTTTCACCTCATGCTCGGTACAGAGTGCATCTCCAAGCCTGTGGACTGACAACACAAGAGCACTTTGTACACTGTCTGGCACGAGTGTCGCGGCTCTGGAAAAGCTAGTTTCCTGTGTGTGACTCGGGAAGCTTCGTTTTCTTTTTTTTCTTTAAATTGAAGCCACTTTTGTTAAATGTGACGGAAAAGGCTGGGGTTTTCATCTAGAAGTGACCTCTAGCAGTGTCATGTCTATTCAGATGCTTCAATTTTGCACAAAACCATCTTTTCTAATGCTGGATTTTTTTAGTGTCGTAAGGTGTCTGTGGTGCCTGCATTTCTGTGACTCGTCTCCTTGTTTTATGTTCAGCATTCACAGCCGAACAATACCAGCAGCACCAGCAGCAGCTGGCACTGATGCAGCAGCAGCAGCTGGCACAAACGCAGCAGCAGCAAGCAAACAGCACCTCTGCCACCGCCACGCCACAGGTGAGGGCTTGTGTGTCACATGATTGTCCTCACTGAGTGCTGTCCTAGAACCTTGCGTCTAACCAGCAGGAAAGTGGCTTTGGCTTGAATATACAGGGTTTAGAAAGAACATTCCAGGTGAGTGTGGAAGCTGTCCCTCTGCTGCCCATTGTACAGAGTAACATAAGAGCGTAGTTCCCCTAACTGGAAAGTTGCTGCGGCCTGCCTGGAGTCTGTAATGGCACTGTCCGCAGCCGAGAGCCCTGAGCAGCTCACTCTATAGTTTCAGAATTAAACCCAAACCTGTTCTACTCTTTAAAACTTAAAGCCTGGGAAGAGATTTGCTGCATAGGTAGATTTAGGACTAAAAGGCTGAGAATTGAGTTTTCTAAGCATCTTAAAGGGAATTTCCCAAGAGGCTCTTTAATTTTTAAATTAAATTATACCATATCTTACTTTTTTACTATGGGATGATTGTCTTACTATTTCAAAGATGTCTTTGCTGGCCAGTGGTGGCACATGCATGTAATCCCAGCTCTTGGGAAGGAGAGGCAGGCAGATCTCTGTGAGTTCGAGGCCATCCTGGTCTACAAGAGCTAGTTCCAGGACAGGCTCCAAAGCTACAGAGAAACCCTGTCTCGAAAAACAAAAAAAAGTCTTTGTCTTTGGTTATGTATAGGTTGTTTATGAGCGGGGAGGGAGATAGAGAATAGGTGTACAGAGGTTACATATTTGTCTGGCACTGAACTATTTGAGAAATTTATTTCTAACCTCTCAGTTGGACATTTTGCTGTTACCACATTCTGTACTAAAGGGTTTATTTTGATAATTGCCTTTTGTATTCTATATTGTCTTATAGGATGCTCAGACGTACAAACCTTTAGACAGTGAGCTTTCTTGTCTACTAGAAGAGATAAGGTTTCCGTGGCCATCCAGCTCTTAGAGCTGCGGAAGCTGATTTGGAGGCCAGTCTTTGACTGATGGCCCTTCTTTGGTATTTGCCTTCCAGGGTTTTGTTTCTAAGACTTTGGATTCTGCTAGTGCACAGTTTGCTGCTTCTGCTTTGATGACATCAGAACAGCTGATGGGATTCAAGATGAAGGATGATGTGGTGCTTGGGATCGGGGTGAATGGCGTCCTTCCAGCCTCAGGTGAGGACAAAGGCTCTGCATGGCCCGGGGGATCGACATGCATACGTGCTTGTACACATAGGATGCAGTGTTGACGTGCTCTGTCTCTCTCCCCAGGAGTATACAAGGGCTTACACCTCAGCACCACTACACCAACAGCGCTTGTCCATACAAGTCCGTCGACAGCAGGTTCAGCTTTGTCACAGCCTTCAAATGTCACACAGACTTCAGGTTCCCACAGCGCACTGAGTCATCAGGTGACTGCTGCCAACTCTGCAACAACTCAGGTTCTGTTTGGGAACAACATTCGATTAACTGTACCTTCATCAGTCCCCACTGTAAACTCTATCGCCCCAATAAACGCACGACATATACCTAGGACTTTAAGTGCTGTTCCATCATCTGCCTTAAAGCTGGCTGCCGCGGCAAACTGTCAAGTTTCCAAGGTCCCGTCATCGTCCTCTGTAGATTCAGTTCCAAGGTGAGTAGTTATTCTAAGCTTAAAATGTTTGAACAGTAAGGCCCCTAACCACAGCCTTCTGGAATGGCTGAGTTTTTTTTTCCTTCTGTGTATGGAAAATGTATGCATAGAAGTATCCCTTGTTTAAGACTTAGACAAGTAGATGTTGTGATTCTGTATTAGTTGAGAAGGAGCCAGTCCACTCAGTGATGTGGTGAATGTTGCTTATGTGACTTGGGCCTCTCTCTCTCTTTCTCTCTTTTCTTTTTTTTTTTTTTTTTTCCATTTAACCATTTATTGTCTCTTTTATAGTTTCGGGTGCTAGACACATAACTTTGCTATAAGAATACTCAATATCTTTTGGAATAACTTTCATTTTCATTTTTTTTTATTGTAAAAAGAGAAATTTACATTTATTCCCCTTGTCCCCGGCCCTCCTGCTCCCCCAGCTACCTCTCCTTCCTCCCCCTGCTTCCTTAAGAGGGGGCAGGATACCCTGCCCTGTGGGAAGCCCAAGGCCTTCCCCCCTCCATCCCAGCCTAAGAAGGTATGCATCCATATAGACTAGGTTCCCAAGAAGCCACTGCATGCAGAAGAGACAGGTCCCTGTGTGACTGAGAATAACTTTTTTTGTGTCACTACAGTTTTTTTATTGATATTGAGCTCTACATGTTTCTCTGTTCCCCTCACCCCCCTTTAACCCTCCCTCAAGGTCCCATGCTCCCAATTTACTCAGGAGATCTTACCTTTTTCTACTTTCTACTTCCCATGTAGATTAGATCTCTGTGAGTATCTCTTGGTGTCCCCATTGTTGTCTAAGTTCTCTGGTATTGTGATTTGTAGGCTGGCTTTCTTTGCTTTATGTTTAAAAACCACCTATGAGTGATTTTTACCTATGAGTGAGTACATGTGATAATTGTCTTTCTGTGTCTGGGTTACCTCACTCAAAATAATGTTTTCTAGTTCCATCCATTTTCCTGGAAAATTCAAGCTGTCGTTATTTTTTTCTGCTGTGTAGTACTCCATTGTGTAAATATACCACATTTTCCTTATCCATTCTTCGATCGAGGGACATTTAGGTTGTTTCCAGGTTCTGGCTATGACAAACAAAGCTG
>JAQHUG010000023.1:13283227-13310559 GCA_028555095.1 Dicrostonyx torquatus | reverse complement strand
TTGTTTGGTTAGAGTTACTCCGAGATATTTTATGCTATTTGTGGCTATTGTGAAGGGTGTTGATTCTCTGATTTCTTCCCCAGCCGTTTTATCATCTGTGTACAGGAGAGCTACTGACTTTTTTTTTTAGTTAATCTTGTATCCTGCTACATTGCTGAAAGTGTTTATGAGTTGTAGAAGTTCCTTGGTAGAATTTTTGGAATCACTTATGTAAACTATCATATCATCAGCAAACAGAGTTTGACTTCTTCTTTTCCAGTTTATATCCCCTTGATCTCCTTTTTGTGTCTTATTGCTCTAGCTAGGACCTCAAGTCTTTTTTTTTTAATAATAATTTATTTTTATTTTGTTTTCATTAGTGTTTTGCCTACATGTATGTCTGTATCAGGGTGTCAGATCTTGGAGTCACGGACAGTCGTTAGCTGCCATATGGGTGCTCAGAACTGAACCCAGATCCTCTGAAAGAGCAGTCAGTGGTCTTAACTAGTGAGCCATCTCTCCAGCCCCTGGGCCCTCTCTCTTAATACAACAATAGCTTAGAATGTTCTCGCTCCTCTCCAGCCATTGGGTGGAAGGTGTTTTCTTTAGGATATTTGTGTTATTGATTTTGTCTGTAGCTTACTGTGTGATTAGGGTTAGTAAACCTTCCTTCCCTAATCTTACTGTGTGATTAGGGTTAGTAAACCTTCCTTCCCTAATCTTAATAGTTGAAATGATGTCAGTGCCTAGTCATATTTAACCAAGCCATTGTTTTCTCTGCTTACTTGCCGTCTTGAATTTCAGTAGATACCTTAGTGTTTTGTTGAGGCTCTATCACACTTTCAGTATCAACTATAATACTATAATTAAAATCCTGCTGCTGCAAGGTACTAGGAGAAAAAGAAGCAAAGACCTGCGTTTTTCAGACTAAAAGAAATAAGCCTATGGTGAAAGTTACTATGAAGAACGGTGCGGGTAATAGTGAAGGCCTTCTAGATGTGAAAGCTTTGTGTGCTGTCCGGTTTGTAAACATAAACAGTCACTGTCATTTCACAAGGGAATCCTAAGTGTGTTCTGCAAAGTATCAGCTTCCACCTGGAGTAGTGATTGACGATGAAGAGAAGGGGGCATCTCCAGAAGCTGGAGTGGGCTAACGGAAATAGAAAGTTGGGGAAATACAAGCAGTTAACAAGACCTTGGTTTTCCTAGGGACTGAGGAAGCTCAGTATAAAAGGGACACAGGAGGCGGGCGGCCACACAAGCGGCTGTGTTAGGTCAGCATTGTGACTTCAGAGAGCGGGGTGGAGGCAGTCTTGCAGCAGCTTGTTGACAGCCTTTACTCTGCATGCCCACAGGTCTGTCTGCCGGCAGTAGGATGTCTCATTGGTCTAATCATGTCCAATCAGTTGAGTATAGCCCCCTCTCCCCCATCTCCAGCCATTGTGATTGATTGCTGTAGAACTGTACAAATAGGGGAACATACAGTCTATGGGACTTCACAGAGCCATGTCTCTATTTAAAAGTAGGAAACGAATTCCTAGAGGTCAGTGTACTTTCCAGGGATACCTTTAGAGCCTAGTGTTCTGATAACTAATCTTGTTTCTGTCTCCCTCAGTGAGGCAGGCTCATTAGGACCCAGATTTAAAGTCCTGACATGAAGTTTAGTCGTATTTGTTTGTTCTAAGTTAAATTACTAAGAAAAGCTTTGGGGTTGGAAGGGGATGGCACTGTGGGTAAAGGTGCTTGCCATCAAGCCTGACAGCCTGAGTGTGATCCACTGTATCCACATGGTGAAGACAAAAACCAAACCTGCAAGTTCTCTGACCTGGCACATGTGCACATGCACACAGACACACAGTTATATAAAGATTTAAAAATGGTTCACAGCCTAGAAAGATGATGCAGTTGGTAAGTTGCTTGCCAGTACAAGCATGAGCCAACTGAGTTCAGATCCCACATTTTTTATATATGCATTTGTGTTTGAGGGCATCGGATCCACTGGAACTGGAGTTACAAACAGTTGAGAGCTGCCATGTGGGTGCTTGGAATTAAACCCTGGTCTGCTGGAAGAGCACCCAGTGCTCTTAACTACTGAGTCATCTCTCCAGCCCCCAGAGCCCACATTTAAAAAAAAAAAAAAAAAAAAACTACATGTAGCGTTGAGTGCCTATAACCCCTACACTGAGGGGGTGGAAAGGATGGGGCTGGGAGATCCTAAAGCTCCTTGGCAGCCAACTCTGTGATGTGCAGGTTCAGTGAGAACCGCAGCTCAGAAAGTAAGGTGAAGACGGATAGAAAAGGTGCTGTCCTCTGTCTACCCCTGGTCTCCACATGCACTCATACTTACACCAAAGAAGAAGGAAGGCTTAGGGCCCCAAGGTGGTTCTGTGGGTAAAGGGACTTGTCACCAAGCCTCACAAGCTGTTTGATCCCCAGAATCTACATAGTAGAAGTTCAACTATGGTATACTCATGAGCACACTTCTGTATACTCGTGAGCACACTTGTGTGTGCACACATGCACTAAATAAGCAAATAAACGTAAGAAGAGAAGTTGAGTGTGGAAGGCAGCTGCAGCTAGAACATCAGAGCTTGAGAAGTTTGGACATTTAGTATGCGGTCGCTGGGTCACTTGGACTCTTCCGCAGTCTTTCGGCAGTACAGTTGGCCATGGAACTGACAGTTGACATCTGGTTTCTGCTTGCCTGTTTTTTATAATTATAAAAATTCATACTCGTCTTTACCCCACTGTCCCATAAATAAAGTTTGTTCTTATTGTTAAAAATAAATAATGCTTTTTCTTTGTGTTCTCAGTTCGTCCATGAGAGTTAAGTAACTGGATTCTTATTCCGACAGGGAAAATCACGAGTCGGAAAAGCCAGCACTGAACAGCATAGCAGACAACACAGTCGCCATGGAGGTGACGTAGCTTCCTGGGAACGGGACTGCAGCCTGGGGACATGATCAGGTGCTATGCATCAGAGGCGTTGGAACGCGTTTCCATGGCAGCTGTGGGGACTCGGCAGCACTGCGCATCTCTCATGCTTCAACTTTTCTTACTGTTAATAGGAAAAAAATCAACATCTGTAAATTAAGAATGCAGCAATTATCTGTATAGTACTGCATATTTGTATTACCCTTGTATATATGTTACTTGAATACAGAAATGTTCATTTGTGATGCTTTGCACTTGGGGGCGGGGGGTGGGGAACAAACTGCAACAAGAGTGTGAGCTGTGAGCTGTGTAGCTGGTGTCATCACATCATGTGCATGGTGCGGAACCTGCTGTCTATTTATTGTGCCGTGTTTACAGGTTTTGTACACTGTACCCTCATTGGTTCCTGTGCTGTAGTAAATGTGTTAGGTAGCTGTGGACTCCTTGGTATTTTGTAATGGTATAACATAACTTGGTTCCCTCTGGGTCCTTGAGTTTTTTGTGTATCATGTGAAAAAAAAATGGTGACATACATACAGAATTTTACAAAAAAAAAAAAAGCATCAGTTTTTTTAAACGGGGAATGTACTGTTCAATGGGGATCTTCCGGTCTACTCCCATTAGGACGGCAACAAGCTAAAAATGAAGTCTCTTGACCCCTCCCGCCCCCACCCGCCTGCAAGCGTGGGCGGCCCCTGCTACTTAAGCACTAATGTTCCGTTGCTGCTCTGCAAACAGCCCAGTCGTCCCATTTCCTTCCACACCAAAAAATGTTAAATCAAGTACGCAAACGGAGTCCTTACAACTGGAGTTTATGTTGTCTTGCCCTTTTTTTTTTTTTTAGCACAAAAAGATGTACTTTCTTTATTGTGGAATCGTTTGAAGACTTCATTCTTTACTTGTTCTTACAGAAAGGGTATAGGGGAGAAGAATGCAGTAATTGCTGTCCGTGTATCGTCATTCCAGTTTGTAAAACAGCCAGCCAGCTTTTTTCCTTTTAAGATTCTCCAGAAGGCTGCGAGGCCAGAGCCACAAATATCGGGTGCCTTCCTTTGGAAATATTTGACCTCTCTTCTGTGAAGAGGACGGTACTTAGCAGACTACTACTAGTGCTTTGTCAGTACCGAAGTCTGAATGCCCAGTCCAATGGCATACATTATCCTTAAGGTTTTTAATCCCACCTGGAAAATTGTGATAGAATTCTCACAAAATAAACCCAGGGCATTACATGTTGACAAACTAACGTGCAGTGGTCTTTGGCTTTTATTTCCAACCCCAGAACTCTGTGTGACTTTCCATTATTTCAGTAAAGGGGCTTAGAAAAGGGGGAGGGTGACTTGAAATTGATGTTTTCAGTGGTTATTTTGACATGACTGTTCGCCTACATCAGTGAAAGAAATCACCGCTCTCAATTTATGATCTCATGGAGATGAGAGGAACTGAGATTAAAATGTGTTACACCTAATAGGCAGGGCCAGCGAGTGAGACTAGAAAGCCAAGGATGCTCACCCTATGAGGCTGGATCAGAGATACAGTGGCTGAAGCAGCTGTGCATAGGGCGTGTCAGTCAGGGATGAGTGGGAGCAGAGGGCACCAACAGCAGCAGTGTGTGACACAGAAGTGGGCTGGTGATGGAGCTATGCATGCAGGCAAAGACTGCCTTCCTTCTGTACAGAAAAGAACTCAGAGCAGAGGCGTTCTACTGCCTCACTGTCCAGACTAGATTTCTGGGAGAGCTCCTGGTGATGACCACAGTGGTTCAAGGGATAACCTGAAGTGGTTGGGTCTATTTCTGGCTTTAGAGGGACCTGTTAAAAGTTGCTTACTGGCCACATGTGGCACAAGCCCTTAGAGGCAGAGGCAGGAGGCTTTCTGTGAATTTGAGTCTAACATGGTCTATAGAAAGAGATACTATCTCAAAATAGAAAATACTTGCTTAATGAATCTGTTCAGTAAGGAACTTGAGAAAAATGACTTCAAAGGTGCAGTAAGGACAGGAGTTTGGTTCCCAGAATTTATGTACAAACCAGGTAGTGACATGTGCTTGTCATCCCAGGGCTCACTGCCCAGCTGGACCAGCCTACTCTGAAAACTAGGCCGTGGGGGACTGAGAACATGGGCCCCATCTGAGGGGCCCCCTGGCCTCCACATGGACATGTAGACAATATTTAACTTCAAGATACTTTACCTGAGCAGACGACCATGGTTTAAAGGAATTTAAGAGAAAGTAGGTCTGGGGAATTAGGAAAGTTTGAGATGCTAAACATGGAAGTCAAGATGAAAGTGTGATGTGGAAATCAGTGGGGTTGAGCTGGAGAATATTTGTGGTTGCCGTTGGAGGCATAAGGTTACAGAAAGTAAGGAGCATGGGAGGACTACAGCCACAGTGGCAAGACCGTTTGGAGTTGATTTTAAACTCAAAGAAGACCGCGAATGTAGAAGGAGAAAGCAAAGGTTTGCCTTTCTATTCCGGTACGACTGAAAACCATCTATAAATGTGCTGCAGAATAGCTGAGCTCAGGACCAGTATTCCTCGGGTGCGCACTGCAGGTATAATGAAGCCAGGGTCCTCAGAAGCCTACCTGCTATGTCCACAGGCAAATTCCTAAGTGTTCTGGGGAACAAGGAAATGAGTCCTGGCTCTTGGAGAGGTTGAAATTCAGTTGTGCTGGGCTGCTGCTTGACAGGTAGTGGTTGTGGTCCACACAGCATCTGTTTTGTGCGTCACAACTGAGATTCAGGGAACATACAAACTAATATGCACATTTTTTTAAGAGGAGATGCCTTCAAAACAAGTTTGGGAGACCCTACCCTGTTTCCCGCACTTGTGCCCCCATGTTGTAAGAGCATGAAATAAATGACACAGTGATAAAAGAGCAGCCTAAGCAAGAAGGCCCTGGGGAAAGCGAGGAAAGGTCACAGCGACCCCTGTCCCAGGCTGGAACTCACTCCCACCAGATCCCAAAGGTGGAGGTGTTTGTCTACAGCTGTTCTGTTGTTACACAGATGCAGTTTCCCTGGTAACCACCCTTACCATGGTTACCAAGGTAACCACAGAGGACACTATCACTAAGCTTTGGTCCAATTCATGAACAAGATACCCAGATACCTCACAGACACTGGCTTTTACGTAAGTAAGGAAATTTTGTTCTCTTTTAAACTCCAAATTATAAGGGCTTGAGGTTTTGTTGTTTGTGAGTTGTTTTTTTTTTAATATGAGGACAGTTAATTCAAAAATAACAGCTACAGAGAACTTTCTTAAAATTTAAATTTTTCCAGGTAAATGCAATACCCAGCCTTTCTGTAATTATGGACTACACAGCTGAATAAAACAGGTGATAATTCCATAATATTCTGAGTAGGTACGAAAACTAAAAGTGGGGGATGGTCTACATCTGTGACTCTATAAAGAGCAGGACCTCTAGTATCCCAGAACTCTGGTGTTACGGAAGGCTGTCTTGCTTTCCTTTGTGCGGGCAGGTGTACATGTGGTAGGGTTATGTATGAGTGTGGGTACATGTGTGTGGGTGTGTATATGTGGGCATGTGTAGTGGTATTTTGTTTGTGTTTTTAACAAATAAAGCTTACCTGAAGATCAGAGTGCAGAGCTAAGCCACTAGAGTCCAGGCTTTAATGCTAATACTTAGGATTCCCGCACCTTTAATCTCAGCACTAGGGGCGTGGAGACAGGAGACAATAATTCAGTGCAGTCTGAGGGCAGGATCACCTCCTTTGGTCTGAGCATAGGTGGAGGTAAAAGGGTACTAGTGGCTGTGGCTCTGCTTCTCTGATCTCTCAGCTTTCACCCCCTAATATCTGACTCTGGGTTTTTAATTAAAAATAATTAGAATTCATGCTCCAGGTGTGTGGGGGCGAGTGGACATGGAGTGCATATGTGTGGAGTGGGTATGTGGCATGTACATATGCACATGGAAGCAGACTTCCTCTCCAGTATTTAGTATTACTTCATTTGGGGGGGGGTGCGTGTGCCATAGCATGTGTGTAAAGGTCAGAGGACAACTTGAAGACTGGGTCTCTCATTGAACCAAAAACTCGTGGATTGCTAGGCTGGTGAACTCCAGGATCTCGTCTCTGCCCCACTGGCATTACAATCCTAGGCCACCACATCCAGCTGTTACATGTGTGCTGGGGTTTCAAACTCATGACCCCGTCTGGCATGCTGACACCTTTATTTCCACCCGCAGTAACATGGCTACACATTTGATAGCTTCCAGGATTCTCCAGCGGAGGAAAACTGAAGACAACACAAAACAATTTTTTTGGTAACTTGATTGCACCATGTGTATAAGCTTTATGAGTGGCAGCATTATGTCAGGACGTCAAAAGTTGGACATGCCTGGCAAAAATGTGTTTTCTTTCAGTTCTGGAAGAAGCCCTAAGTGTAGAATACATTTATTTCACTGTGTTTGAAATCAAGGTAACTGCATTCCCACACCTCTGAAGTAGCTAAGGGCAGACTGCTTCATGTCTTGTCCAGCTGCTGGTGGCTAGCTGGCATCCTGTATTTTCTTACTGCCTTTTCTGGTCTAAAGCTCCCAATGCCTAGTCTGTCCTGTAAATAACCCCACCCCTCCTCTCGCCCCAGCCCTGTATAGTGGTGCTAACTGGGCACTTGGAGAATGTTCTCAATAATCTTCATGTTATCTCAGTCAATCAAGGCCCTTGGGATGATTCTGCCTACCTGTTAGACCTGTATGGTCCTACATGAGTGGCACCTTAACCTCAATTCATGGGTCACATACATGAAACTGACAGCCTTGCTAATAAATGTATGTTGGGAGGCCGGGCGGTGGTGGCACACGCCTTTAATCCCAGCACTCAGGAGGCAGAGGCAGGCGGATCTCTGTGAGTTCGAGACCAGCCTGGTCTACAAGAGCTAGTTCCAGGATAGGCTCCAAAGCTACAGAGAAACCCTGTCTCGAAAAACCAAAAAAAATAAAAAAATAAAAAATAAATAAATGTATGTTGGGTGAATATGCTGTTTGTCCATTCCTGTGACATTTCAAACTTAAGAACTTTCTAACAGTAAGAGCCCTTTTAATTATGAGTTTGTATTTGTGTGTGCGTGAGTGCAGAAGTCAGAGGACAGCTCTACCAGGTGGGTGGGCAGACTTGGGTCATCACCCTTGGCAGCAGGCACATCTCACAGGCTCAACATGGCAAAACTTTTATTGAAAGAATTCATATCTAAAAGTCTAATAATTAAAATAGAAAGGAGTAGCTCTGTTTTAGTTCATATTAGTGCTTCCCACCCATCATAAAATTGTATGTTAATGATACAAATGATCCAATCAGGGCCTAGAGATGGCTTACTGCTCTTACAAGAGAACGTGGGCTCAGTTCCCAGCACCAATGTCCAGCATCTCACAACCACTTCCAACTCCAGCTCCAGAGGCTCTGGTACCCTCTTACTGACTTCAACAGCACATGCGCACATACCCACATCCCACACACACATACACATAAATAGTTCAGAGCACCAGCTGCTCTTCCAGGGGACCTGGGTTCAATTCCCAGTACTCACATGGCAGCTCACAGCTGTTTGTGACTCCAGTTCCAGGGCACCTGACACCATCACACCGACATACATGCAGGCAAAACACCATTGCACATAAAAATAAAATTTTTAATAAGAAGGGAAGACTGAGCTGGAAAGGTTTGCATCTCAGATATAAGTGGGACTAGAGAAGCCACTTACAGTAGATAGTTCATACAGCATCCACTCGCTTACCCTTGTCTTTGCCCTCCCACCGTGTGGAGGGTGCAGCCCTCATCAGGTGACACAGCCTGCTGACAGTAATCTTAACTTGCCAGTCTCTAGAAATTTAAAAGCAATTTTCTATAAAAATTCCCCAGTCTCAGGTATTTTATTATAGAGGCACTGACTGGACTAAAACAGCCATCTTCACACTGGAATGTCAAGGTGACAAGGGGTCAATCGGCTGGCTAATTTTTTTGTTTGTTTTGTTCTCGTTTTTCGAGACAGGGTTTCTCTGAGTAGCTTTGGAGCCTGTCCTGGAATTTGCTTTGTTGACCCGGCTGGCATCAAACTTACAGAGCTCCACCTGCCTCTGTCTCCCGAGTGCCAGGATTAAAAGTGTGCACCACCATCGCCCAGCATGCTGGCTAGTTTTATGTCAGCTTGACCCAAGCTAGGTCAGTCTGTAACAGCAAAGATGGCTTCCACCATGACAACTGCCAGTTTCTTTCTTTTGCCGTGAGGAAACCATTACAAAAACAACTTGGGGAGGAAAGGGTTAATTCATCTTCCAGCTGACAGTCCATCATGAAGGAAGTCAGGGCAGGAACTCAAGGCAGGAGCCTGGAGGCCGGAAATAACACAGAAGGCGTGAGAAACAGAGGCCCAAAGCTAAGTCTTTAAGTAGGTAGATAAAGCTATAGCCAGACTGATCGGAATAAAAGGAAACACAATTAGACTGTGGAGGACTGGAGGACACAGTATTACAAATGAAACGAGAAGAAAATATTAAAAATATATCCCAATAAATCTTACAGCTTAAACGAAACACTATTTTCTTCAAAGACACAAATTAATACAACTCTTTCCAGTTTTTTGGTTTTAGTAACAAGAATTTTCTTTTAACTGCTAGGTGCAAGCTAGGGCGATGGCTCAGCGGGTAAAGTGCTTGGCACGAAGTATAAGAGCCTGAGTTCAAATCCTCACTCCCCAGCTCCCTACTGTTCCTCTACAATCAGGAAACTTTTGGACCATCCATCTTGGTGTGTGCAGCAGCCAGACACGACACTTTAGCAAGGCAGCAAGTGCGGACAGACACCCGAGGTTGTCCACATGTGTGCAGTTGAATACACACAAACCACAAAGGAAAGAAAGGAGGGAAGGACGGGTCAGCCAGGTGTGTGTGTTTGTGTGTTTGTGAGCCCAGCACTTGGGAACAGGAGGCCAGAGGACCCTGAGTTCAAAGCCAGCCTGGACTACATAGCAAATAAAACAAAATGATTACAAGAAAAAAAATTGAATGGGGTGGCGTACGCCCTTAATCCCAGCACTCGGAGGCAGAGGCCGGCGAGTCTCTGAGGTCAAGGCCAGCCTGGGCTATGGAGTGAGTTCCAGGACAGCCAGGGCTTCATGATAGATGTTGTCTCAAAAAACAAACAAACAAATTACAGAACAATGTGTCCATAAGTATCATAGCATCCCTGTGCACATGGGCACATACACACAGATACCAAAGCTGTAGCAGTTGTAACAGTATGCACAAACAAGGCTAGTTACTAGCCATGTGTCTAAGCAGTTGGAAATTCCAGCCCAGCTCCCAGACCTTGAGGGAGGGAATTGATCCTGGAGATCATCTCAGTCACCAATGGCTTAATTGTGCATATCTACTTAGTAAACCTCCGTAAAAACCACCACGCAATGGGGCTCTAGGTTGGTGAATGTAAGAATTGTTAGTAAAAGTTACGTGAAAACCATATATGTAAACAGCTAACTAGATAGATACATGAGTTACATATGATGCATATATAAGAAATTAGTTTACTAGCTATTTGCCAGTTTCTCATGAAAAGTGGGGCACAGAAACAGCTAACCAAAGGAAGTACATAAGGCGGGGGGGGCACCATGTCTAACCAGAAACTGGTTGAGAGAGCCACAGCAAGCTACTTCTTCTAAGTGGAGAACTGATGGAGAGCGAATAAGCAGAAAGAGTTCGTGCCAGGCTGTCCCCTCCCTTCCAAAGAAGCCACACACACACACACACAGGCAGGGCTGCAGCGTCCGAGAGCATGTTTGACAGCCTGGCACAGCCATTTCACATGTGATGGTGGGTTCTGCATTGCTCCATCCTTCCAAAAACCATACACCAGTAAACTGGGACCTGTAGGTTCTGGTGTTGGTTCCCTCTGCAGGGAAAAAAATTTGAGCTAATTACTCTCCAGGACAGCTTCCTTCCAGGCATCGGTTATCATGGCCGTGTCAATCCATTTCTTCTGGAATAAGGGCCCTATTGGCATGTTTCTAGCATCCTAATGTCTCAGTACACTGCCTGGCATCAACTGGCACTTGACTTTAAAAACAAAAGCAACCATGCACTATCTTGCATCTGTTTCCTCTTGTCTCGTGCTAATTAAAGAATACAGCACGTGTCCTGTGAATCCAGGTCTGGCTGCTTGCCCCACAGTAAACCAATCCAAATTGAGAATTGTTGAGGCAGAAAAAAGCAGAAATGGAAATTGTCCAAAGCCCTTGGGAGGGGTTAGAAAGAGCTGATGATCAAGGGGGACTTAGAGGTGGCCAAGGTGCTTCCCAACTGGTGGTGGCCTTCGTGAAGCAAGAGGGCTAAAAGGTAAATACTGGAACCAAGACAAAAGAAGATCACTATTTCTTCCTGATGTAGTAAACAGCATCCTCAGTGGCATGCTACAAGAAGAAGCAAAAACATCCCTGATGCTCTGTTTCCATGGTTACTGCTTTTTACTCCTCTCAGAGCGAGGACTTTTTACAATCTCTTTGAGCACCTGAGTATGTGGCTCACCCAGGCTGAGTGTCTTACCAAGCCCCTGGTCAGACTCATGCAAGCTAATGCTGCTTCTTTCTTTTACTAGGAAAACCTCATAGCTGGGAAGTGGCTTGATAAGAACTCTTGTTTGTAGCATGAGGGCCTGAGTTCAAATTCCCAGCACTGTGCAAATGGCTTTGTGTAATGGAGGGAAGAAAGGGAGACCTCAAGAGGTTGTTGACCTGCCATCTTAGCTGAAATGGCCAGCTTCTAGTTCAGGGAGAGAGGCTTTGTTTCAAGATAATAAACTGTAGAGTAGTAATACAAGAGGATACTCACTGCCCTGCTCTGACCGCTGCAAGCACTGGTCCATGTTCCCCCCACACCCACGTGCATGTACTACAGATGGGAAAGACCTTTGGAGGTCATAAAACCATTAAAAATACTCACCGATGAAAATGCCAAAAACTCACAGCACACAGCTAGGCCACATGGAGTTATTGCAATAATAAAATAAAAAGTCTTTTTTTCCCCCTCAAGATAATGAAATGGATGTGGCAAGTACTGAATACTGGTGTAGACACTGTCCTGCAGCTGTCCCCGCACTGGGAGCCAGTGGAGCCCTCAGGGCTGTTCCTGAGTGGACCCAGACCAAGCAAGACAGTTCTGTGACTATAGAAAACAGTCTTTATGGACGTCCATACAGTCCAGAAATATAGATGCCTGTATGTTGTCACCCACTGCAACAGAGTATCTAAAAGAACTGGAGGCAGAATTTCAAAAAGATGTTTATATACACGTGTTTATAGCAGTATTATTCATAACAGTCAAGAGGTGTGAGCAGGCAGATGCCCCTCCACAAAGCAAAGGTGGGATTCTCATCCACACCCGGGAATATTACTTAGCCGAGAGACTGAAGGCAGTCCTGAGGATGTAACCTAGAGCAGCTCTGAGCACATTACACTGAGTGAAACAATGTGTAGATAAACACTATCTACAGCTTTTGGCTCACCACAGGGTGGCGGAGGGAAAAACGAGAGCCATTGGTAGACAAAGAGTTCTGGTCAGTGGTCCTAAGCAATTAAAAATAGTTAAGATGGTAAACTTTGTCATATTATTTTATCACAGTCAAAAAATTTAAAAGCTGCTGGGCAGTGGTGGTGCATGCCTTTAATCCCAGCACTCGAGGGGCAGAGGCAGGCGGATCTTTGTGAGTTCGAGACCAGCCTGGTCTACAAGAGCTAGTTCCAGCACAGGCTCCAAAGCCACAGAGAAACCCTGTCTCAAAAAAACCAAAAAGAAAAAGAAAAAAAGAAAAAAGAAAAAAATTTAAAAGCAGTGACCCTAAGCAATCAAAACTCATCATTTTCTAGTCATCTCTTTGCATGTATTGTAAGCAGGGCTCTTGAGGCCACACCCATGTTTTGATCCTACTTTGTACTCACAGGCTGCTGTCAGCCATTCCCAGCTCAGGGGTCAGTGGAATCACACTGATGCCTGACTCAGCTCTGGTGGTGTGACTTACCCCACAGAATCAGAAACAGGAAAGTAAAGTTGGGACCCCTCTGGGATACAATAAACTAAGCAGGGATGTAGGAGGTGCCTTCCTTCACAGGCACTTTTGATGGCTCTGGGGTATTGGGGGGGGTTGGTATAGGTAAAGTTATTTCTGTCCCTGACTTCTTTCGGAGCAAGACACTTGGGAAGGAAAGTAAATAGGATCACGAAAACATACAGGGAGTGCATCCAGCCTGCAGTTCTGCATTCAGACCTCAGCCTAGCTGCTGCGCCACCCAGGCCTGTCCTTTCTACCTGTGCAGGGCTGGAGAGATGCTGGAGAGATGTCTCAGTGCTTAAGAGCTAAGAGGACACACTGTTCTGCAGAGGACCCGAGTTCTGTTCCTGGTACCCACATTGGGCAGCTCACAGTCAATTATAACTACAGCTTCAAGCAACCTGATGTCTCCGCTCCTCAGTGCATGCACTGATATGCACACATTCACACACACACACACACACACACTTTAAAATAAGCAAAAATAAATCCTAAAAATAGGAGAGCTGGGTGTTGTGGCGCATGCCTTAGTCCCAGCACTTGGGAGGCAGAGGTAGGGAGTCTAGGACAACCTGGGCTGTTACACAGAGAAACCCTGTCTCGAAAAACAAAAAATAAATAAATAAAATAGAGGGGTTAGAGAGATGGCTCAGTGGTGAAGAGCACTTGCTGCAGATCTAGTTCCTAGTGCCCACATAGTGGCCTATAACTTAATATCCTTGACTCCAGATCCAGGGATCCAACAGGCATTTATGTGGTGCACAGACAAGTGTGAGCACTTGCTCAGGCAAAACATTCATACACACAAAGTAAAATAAATAAATCTTTTTTGTTTGTTTGGGTTTTTTGTTTTTCGAGACAGGGTTTCTCTGTAGCTTTGGAGCCTGTCCTAGAACTAGCTCTTGTAGACCAGGGTGGCCTCGAACTCACAGAGATCCACCTGCCTCTGCCTCCCGAGTGCCACCACCGCCCGGCAATAAATAAATCTTAAAAATTAAAATGAAGTAACATAAAGCCTTTAAAATAGATACTTTCTACCTGGGCACCTTTGTAAGCCCCCAGGCAGATGTCTGGTCTTGTTCTTGCATACCGTACATCAAAGGCAACCATGCCTCTTTACTTACTAGCAATACAGAGATAACCCAAAGCTGAAATTTCTGGAATCCATTCCAATCAGAAGCAACAAGATCCAGATCTCTGTAGCCGCTGGCAAGAGCTGGTTGATAAGACACTCTTCGATATTGCTCTAAGCCAACAGCCTATTGCTGTCTAGTTCAGCCTCTCCAGCCCGCTGTCAGCCGTAGGTAGCCACGGGTGTCCCCTGGTGGCAATCTTGGGGATAGAGCGAAACCACGGGGCTGCCGAAAAAGTGAGAAAAAATGGGCGGAGCTGCGTGGAATAGACGCAGACCATCTCCAGGATCATTACCCTGTGAACCTGATACTTTAAAACGTGTTTTTAAGGACTAGAAGAGAGGCATAGCCGCACGCAGCTGGAATCCCAGCACTCTGGACACTGATTCAGGAGGGTCAAGAACAGGTGGTCAACCTGGGATACGTGACGAGACTCTGCCTTGTAAAAACAAAAGGGTAAGAAATCAAAGCAACCTGTCCCTGCACAAGAAGATGTTACCCAATGGCTTCTGGCTATATGCAGATGCGCCCTAACGTGATTTATCAAATTACCTGGCAGGAGTCAAATGCATGCTCTCCAACATCGCCACACCCTACTGAATAAACTCAGAGAGAGGGTGTGGGCGTGAAAAAGGAGTCCTTTGGGTGCGACTGTGAGACCCGGGACCCACACAAACCCCAAGAAGTGTACGAAATTCCAGGGCTTGTCCTGGTTACAACTGCCTTTATTGAAGGCCATTTGTAAAAATCTTACCCACGTCACAGGAGACAAGGACACAGGACTACAAAATACAGCATATAATGTTTGGATAGATCATAGTTCAGAAAAAGCATATTAACTGCAAAATTGATATTTTACTACAGAGGATTAAAGCTGTAGTTCCAATACCAACTTCCTTCCGTAGATGGGTGACCTAGGCCGTGCTCAGTTACAGGTCAGCTGGGTGGTTCCATGAGGGAACCCTGCATGGCGAGTCTGGAGTAGGAGTCCAGTAATACTGTCTGGCAGCACTGTAGAGTTCAGCAGACTCCCAGTCCCGGTCATTGTGCCAACGAATTGGAGAAGTGGTTAGGAATAGAAACAGAGGCAGTGAATTAAGCAGAAAGCACTCTTGATGGGGCAGGTGGGCTACAGAGCCAGGAAAGACTTGTGGGTGCCAGCCAGCCTTTCCCAGGACTTTTGCATAGCTTCCCAAGCTTGTATGCTACCGTATGCCCAGGTGAGGAAGGGCCTCCTGATGTCTTTCCCACCATCTTTGTGTTTCTGCCCACAATTGCAATATCACAATACCTCCCACTTTACACCTCTCTGGGCAGGACAGACTGCTATAATTTAGAAAAAGCGGCATGAGAGAGAAAGATGACATGTGACTCACATAGGAGGTTTATAGGAAGAGGAGAGAGAAAGGGCAGAGAAGTGGGCAGAGGGGAGCAGGACTGGTCCTTGGGGACAAGAGTGGCAGAAGAGAGAAAGAGGAAGAGAGCAAAAAGAGAAAGAAAGAAACAGACAGATAGAGGGAGAACGAGAGAGAAGGGAGGTGGGTAAGACCTCCTTTTTAAAGGGAACGTAGTGAATGTGCACACTGCTGCATAGAGATCAAGGAGTCTTCACAGGCATCCCTGGACCTCACTACACTGCAGTCCCCTACCCCAAGAAAAGCCCAGGGCAGGTCTGAACTGCAGGTCAGCCTGGAGTGGACTCTTTGACGATTTATTGGCACAGATTGTGTCCCCTGGGTTTCTTTCTTGTTTCAAACTTCACTATATTTGTGTTTGGAGAGAAAAGGAGTTGAAATTGAGAGATGAAGCGAGAATGGCAAACACATCCTTGAAGGTCCATTCTACCTGGGTGTAGGGAGTCACAGGACCTCTATCCCCACTAGCACAGGACTTGGCTGCTCATAGTCCTCTAGCCCCAGTGTATGACATTGAGAAAGCTTGCCTCTTAGAATCATCCTGGGAAGCCAAGCCTGGTATCCCATGCCTGGAATCCCAGACACTTGGGAGGCTGAGATAGGAGGATCCCAAGATCAAGATCTCTCTGGGATGTAGAATGAGCTTGGTATCAGTGTGACAGTTTACTGCCTCAAAGAGTCTGGTTTGGAGGTGGGGGAGAGATATGCTGTGCTGTGGATATAGTTCAAATCCTTAGCACTGCAAAACAAAATCAACAAGCCCTACAGGGCAGTTTTTACAGATGCTGGGCAGGATCCAGAAAGATGCAGTTTTAATAAGTAGACTAAAATGTCATCTGAAGGGTTCCTAAAACTCTCTCCAAACTTTACTAAGCATTCCAAAGTTTCAGAGGCTTTAGTTAAAGGCGGGCTGGACCCATTGTGTCTAAGATAAAGCAGGACACTGTGGGGCGGGGCAGGGGAGAGAGCAGAGACTGCTCCCCTCGTTGTGGCCAAGAAACAGAGACAGGGCAGTAAGGAATGACTACAAGATCCACCTCCCATCTGGGTGTGGTGTTGCACGCCTTTAATCCCAGCTTTTGGGAGGCAGAGGCAGGTAGATCTCAGAGTTCAAGACCAGCCTGGTCTACAGAGTGAGCTCCAGGACAGTAAGGGTGACACAGAGAAATCTTGTCTTGGAAAAAAACAAAACAAAAAAATAAGAAGAAGAAAAAGAACAACAACAACAAAAAGACCCACCTTCCAAGGCACGTCACTGGTGTCTACTTTCTCTAAGGTCACCATTTAATGGGCAACTCAGCAAGAACTCATCAGTGAATGAAATCCATTGAGGAAGTAACTGGTTGGAAAAGAAATAAAAAGAAAAGGACGGAACTGCTCCTAAGAATGGTGGAGGAGAAAGTTTACATAGCCAGAGTCAGAGAGATCTGGGAGAGTTCAGAGTGGACATGACCCTGAACCATTGAGGAGAGGAGGGAGGGGAAGGGAGAAAGGAGGGAAGAGAACCAGGTGCAGCAGCCAGGATGGGGAAGGGAATGGGTATGTCAGCCATACCCTGTAACAGGTAGGGACTGAGGGATGCTGGGAGAACCTAGCAGTTAGGTTCACTTTGATAAATAGGTACCATTTTGTTAAATAGGCTCGTCGGCCATTTGTCCCAGGCTTTGAGACTTAACAGTTACCACTCTCAGGATCCAATGACCCCCCAGCATAGCCAGCTGGGGACCAAACCAGCAGCACACAACCCTTAGGGAAATGTGAAACAATTTCTGGTCCTGTCAGTAGTGTAGGCTCTGGGTGAACACAAAGATCATAGTTGTTGATTTTGTTTTGCTTTTGGAAGCAAAGTTTCATGTAGTCTAGGCTAACCTCAAACTGACTATATAGTGGAGGCTATCCTTAAGCCTCTTGATCCTCCTGCCTCCACTTACCTAGTGCTGGGGTTGCAGGTGAGTGTTAGTCATGAATATGCCTCTAGCACTCCCTCCTCTGAAGTCACCTCTCTCACTTCCTGAGCTGTCAAAATGGTGACTTAGTCCAGCAGAGATGGAACCTAACTCTGTGTATTCCTCTCCCTGCTGGTAAAGAGTAAAATCTCACGTGATTGTTTGAGCCTGGGTAAGCTGGGGGTGGGGGAAGGACAAGCACGCATACCCAACCTTGCAGTCAGCTAAGAGTTTGTCTATTTTTGAAAGCCATATAAAGTTCAATAGAAAGTCTGCTGGGACCAGGTGTTTTTCCATTTCTTGAGACAAAACTGCAAATTCAGGCTCCAGCTGTGGGCATTTTTCTTCTTCTCTTTTTTCCCCTTTTGGGAAAGATGTGGGCTCTGTTACCTGCTAGCCAGGGGGATGCCATGGTTTCTTACCCAGCGCCCGACTATTTAGAAAGACAATAGCCGAGGTTTTTGCTCCAGCCTCTCTGATTCGTTTGTAGATTGCCCCAGGAAAGGTGGCGATTTCTGAGCTGATGTGTGAATGGGAATGTGTGTGGATGAAAGAGATGCCCCGGAAGAGAGGAGAGTTAGAAAAACCCCCAAGAAGGAGAAAGAAGGGGAGAGAGCGAGAAATAGGGACAAGAAGGTACATAGGAGAGCAGAGAAATGTAGAGCAGTAGCAGAGAAGAAATGGTTTTAAGAGAGCCTAGAGAGCAGAATGATTTTTAGGGAGATTCAATAAACATAAGGCCTCGCTAAAGAATAAGAGAGACCTTTTAAATTGTAATGGTGTGAAAGCCTGTTTCTTTCCGCGCGTCTCCAAGCACACATTTGGGGAAGAACATCAGTTTCTATGTTGGGGCAACGGTCCCCGACAGAAAGAGTTTTAAACTCATCAACAGCAGAGATGAAAATCTCATCTAATATGAACTAGAATGTCCTCCAAATTGTTATCTGCTAAACTGTGTACAGACAATAAGGCTCTGGCCTAGAGGGACATCACCGTCATGCCGGTGGCCAGGAGATGGACAGAGTGATATGTTGGACTAGGTGGTCACACAGGACCAGGGTTTCAGAAAGACCTTTCTTTGCATGTTCTTCTTTTTGGTTTTATTTTTAGATTGTACTAAATATTCATAATATTTTCACCTTTATGAGGTAAGACCTGGCTAGTAGAAGTAGGTCATCTGCCTCTAGCTTCTTCTGTCTTGTCTCCTGGGCTGCACCAGGTGAGCAGGTGCTGCCATATCAGCGGACAGACACTCCACTCCCCCTCACCTCCCTCACCATGATAGACTGCTGCTGTGAGCCAAGCCTCTCTCTCCTCCCTTAGGCTGTTTCTGCCAGACATTTTGTCACAGTATTGAAAAAAACAACCAGTGCTTCCGTTAACCATTCTTGGTCCTGTCCTCTCTAACACTGTCCTTACCCACAGCAAGAATATGGAGTCTTCCCAACAGGAAGTTATGTCTCCATCTCCTAACACAATGAGTGTGGCTATACCACAGCTACCTCCTTCACTATTCCTCCCTTAAGATCAGTCATGCAGCCAAGTGGTGGTGCACACTTGTAAACAGAGAATGCTCGCTCATTTCCCAACTGCTCAGACCCAAATAATCACACAGAAACTGTATTAATTACAACACTGTTTGGCCAATAGCTTAGGCATATTCCTAGCTGTCTCTTACATCTTAATTTAACCATTTCTATTAATCTGTGTATCACCACAAGGCTGTGGTCTACCAGTATGGTTCCAACATCTTTCTCCTTCAGCAGCTACATGGTATCTCCCTGACTCTGCCTTCTTTCTCCTTGCATTCAGTTTAGTTTTCCTGCCTAGTTCTATTCTTCCTTGCCATAGGCCAAAGCAGCTTTTTTGTTAACCAATGGTAATAAAACATCTTCACAGCATACAGAGGGGAATCCTACATCATCTCCCCTTTACTGTCTAAATAAAAAGGAAGGTTTTAACTTTAACATAATAAAATTACATATACCAAAACAGGTATCAAGCAAGAATTACAGTTACAATATTTCTTTGCGAGTCTAAAGTTTCATATCTAATTTATCTTTTATCATAACTAAGGAAAACTATAACTATAACTGTCTTCAACTCCATCAAAAAAATCCCAGAAGGAAATAATATTACCTAAGTAAGCAGGAAGTGCATTGTAAGCAACTTCCAAACTTCTAGAATTGACAGTAAGCTGCTTAAGACATGATATATTTAGGCTGTAGGACATGGAAAAAATCAACCTCACATTGTTTTGGGAAATTCTTCCCCTCTGGCTAGCTTTCATAGTATTGCATAGTACTACAAAACCTACTGGAGGGAAACACGCTGTCTCACCCAGTGGGAGACTGTTCCGAGCACACTGGTGCAGCAGAGGCTGCACTGCTCCCATTTAGCTAGCTGCTTCCTGATTTCATTTGAAGCCTGCCTCTCAAAAGGGTTTAGTGCTATAATCATGGCCAAAAGATGATAATTGGGAAGGTCCTAGGTCCTAACAGAGCCTGCTATTGTTACTTTGTGAAATGGTTATGTTGCCAAATTGCCTTCTAAATATTTATGTCTATGTCAATATACCTGGACTACTCTCCGGTGTGAATGGTGAAAGTCCTTTCTTCAGCAGCCTCAGAGTCTCCCTGACTCGGCCTTCTTTCTCCCTGCATTCATTTTAGTTTTCCCACCTAGTTCTATTCTGTCCTAGGCCAAAAGAGCTTCTTTATTAATTTAATGGTTAAAAAAAAAATCTCAGCATATAGAAGGGAATCCCACATCACACACTTCTAGTCCCAGCACTCAGGAGGCAGAGGCAGATGGATCTCTATGAGTTTCAGGCTAACCTGGTCTCTAGAGTGAGTTCCAGGACAGCCAGTGTGGTTACAAAGAGACACCTGGTTGGTTGGAACCTCCAACTCACTCCTGCTTGATCTGGAAAGCCCCCCCTCTACTGCTCTCTCTCTCTCTCTAAACAAAGGAAAGGCACCAAAAAGCCCATTTCCACATTCTTGGTGGCTGTGGTAGCTTGTGACAGACAGACAGATCATCACCCCCCACCACAAGCTCCCTGCTTTAGTTTGGGAGTGTGACTTCTCCTGTCTCCATCTCTGGGGATGGAGAGCTCACTTGGGAGTTGCTTTGCACAAATAAACCTGTTCTTTTACTTTTTTAATTTGGCTTGATCTTACTGCATTGGCGAAGAAACCTATTATCATGATACCGATAATCTATTAAAAACCCATCTCAAAAACAAAACAAAAAGAGTGGTTATATGTTTTAAACCTTCCATAACAGAACCTGCCCTGCAATTCTTTACCAGCATGAGAATGTGACACAGGGCACCCAGCACATGCGTGAACTGATATGATCGGTCAGTGGTCACATACTGAGCACATGTGGGCCAAGAGCCACAGGACTTGCTCTGTCCATGTTTCATCCCAAGGTGCAGCCTGCATGAATGGTTCAGAACTGGGAACCCTCAAATGCCTGAAGACACAGAAGGGTGTGTGAGTATTTAGTAAAATGGTGTTAATGATCAAGTCTGTTGGGCAGAACTGTTCTCATCTCCAGGCACTGAGGCCAGTTGGTTTCCCAGGTGCTCATCCAAATCAGGAGAAAGGCCTTCCGCCTTCATTCTCTCTCAAATTGCCATCCGCCTCATGTGCATGTGCTCACTACAACTGGACTCTATTCCCACACGGCAGCATTTCCCCCCCCCCCCCCAGCTGAGGCAAGTAAACACCAGTCATAACATAGACAAGGAACGTTCACTTCTTATCTGTGGTATGTATCGTGCCCAGAGACCAGATGCAAAAGCAAAAAGTCTTTTTTAATTACAAGTTTTCTTGTGTCCTCCATCCATCTGACACAGCGGGTGGAGGAGAAAAGACCCAGAGCTGTAGTAGGGAAGGACATACATTGCGGATATAGCAAGGGAAACATAGTAACGGTCTCAGGACTGGTGCACCTCCAGGCTGGGGGAACCTCTCCTGAGCTGGTCGCTCAGCTGCAGCTGCGGAAAGGTAGCTATACCTGGAGGCCATCTGAGAGCCATTGCTAGGGACTGCACGCCATTCTTGTCAATAAAGCACATCCAGAGTCCGCCAACTAACTTCTGATTGGCTCCTTACCACATGGGGGATACCTGGCAGTTTCCTCCCAGTTGTTAGGGCAAGGTCAGGGTCTCAGAGCGTCCTGCTGAGTCAGGGGCCTACATCCTGCTGGGTGAAGGTTTGGGCCCTTTGATTCCTTTAGCTAGGTGAACAAATTGGTTGTGAAGTCTCAGCCAAAACCTCATTGGGAATCTGTGAGTTTGAGGTCAGTCTGATCTACAGAGTGAGTTCCAGGACAGCCAGGGAAACCCTGTCTAGTCTGGAGAAACTAAAACAAAAAACAAACAAAAAAATAAACTATATAAGCCTATCTGGTAGTGCACTGTTTAAATCTTAGCACTCAAGAGTAGATAGGGCAATGTGGGCTCTGACATCCGCCAGCCTAGTACGGCCATGGCTTGAATACAGCTTGGTAGCTGGAAAGCTAGCAACTTAGAAAGACAAAAGGTGAAAGGCTTGGCTCCGGCCTTCCTTTTTACTTGTAGATTGCCCAGAAAGGGGTTGCTGGCTCCAAAGCTGGTGAGATATGCAAATGTATGGATGAAGGGTGTGGTGTCACCTGGAAAAGGAATGTGAATAGAGAATTCCTGAGGATGGAGGAGCAATTCAGGTTTGGGCAGAGCTTGGGGGAGAGAAATAAACGCAAGGTCATGCTGTAAAGGACAAGAAGTCCCAAGCTGCCTTTGAATGATGATGGTGTGAAAGTCTGTTTCTTCCTCGCGCCTCCGAGAACACGCTTAGGGCAAAGCACCAGTTTCTATGTTGGGGCGACTGTCCCCGATAGGGCAATTCCCGTGGCTTTTTTTGTTTTGTCTTGTTGTTTTTTCATTTTTGTTTTTGTTTGTTTGTTTTGAGACAGGGTTTCTCTGTAGCTTTGGAACCTGTCTTGGAACTCACTCTGTAGACCAGGCTGGCCTTGAACTCACAGAGATCCATCTGCCTCTGCCTCCCGAGTGCTGGGATTACAGGCATGCACCACCACTGCCCATGGAGGCCAGCTTCACTAACACAGTGAATGCATTCAAGGCAAGTCAGAGCTACATAGACAAATGTGGTTAAAAAAAAAAAAATCCATGCTTTTCAATCCCGTTGGCAGACTCACATAACTCAAGAATATTTCTCCATCACTTCACTGTCATTAAATAATTTGACAAAAGCACAAACTCTAGCAATCAATTCAGACATCTCTTTTAACTGACATTTACTGAACAAAGTCTCTCCAGGCATTTTGGTTATAAACGTCAAGAGTAAATTATATATAATTACCACCGAAACTGTAAATACGTGAATCACAACTATTGATACAAGTTTACAGAAAGCAGTCCCTCCTCCTGTAAGCACATCCTCGCAACATTTTATGCCTCTAGAGATTAAGCTGGAAGCTTTATTTCCTGAGTCTTTCATTCCTTTTGGAGAACAGTCCAGTAAATTGATGAAATAGTCACTTACATTGCATAACTTTTTATTTGTTTTTAGCAGGTGCCATTAGTATCCCACACACATCAGTGAGCTACATTTTTACTTAAAAATACTGGGCTTTTACAGTTTTTAAATTTTTATGTGTGGGAATGTTTTATCTGCATGTATTGTCTGTGTCCCACATGCGTGCAGTGCCCTCAGAAGCCATAAGAGGGCACCGAATCCTCTCCAACTAGAGTGAGAGATGGTTGAGATTCATTGTGTAAGTGCTGGGAATCAAATCCTGGTCCTCCCCTGGCACTGCACTCCCCGAGTGCATTCGTTTCTGGGGTCCAGGCCCCTCAGATATTTTTCTGCCTCATTGCTTCCCATAGCTAAAAACGTGAGTAGACCACTTGGAGTGCTCCTCGTGCTGTTCTGATTTTTTGCTTTTTGTTTTGTTTTGTTTTTGTTTTTCCTTTTCAGACCTCTCATAAGTGGTCACTGCTGTAAGGACTTCCCTGAGCAGTCCTAGCCCCTGGTTCCTGAGCCGACAGGCCGGGAATCAGCGTGGCTTTATTATCAACCCCTGTGCTAGCCTGGAGACTTCCAGCTAGTTGCCCTGGGGTTTGCATCATTTCTGCCATTCTCACATTTTCAGCTATGGAAAACCAACCACATTTCTAAGTTTTGCCAGTGGATGGCTATATTTAAGTAGTCACACCACATGGACAACCATGGCTGCCGCCATTTTCTTTGAGCGTAACAAAGGCAGGAGCCAGAGGTTCTGCCCCTAGGCAAAGAGCACCAGCACTAGGCTCTCCACATGAGGTCCCACCCCAGCCTGCTTTCTTTCGCTCACTTTTCATTTAACTATAAGTGTATAAAACTTAAATTCAACTGGGTGTAAGTGCATGAATATTTACTGCTAAATGTTGTAATTGTCTGTTCATTGTATCTCATTCCAGACTACAAAACCATAAATTTTAAATTGGTATGTACTTTTAAGTCTCTTACAAAAAATACATATATGTAATCCAATCCTGCTTTAAAATATATTAAGCCATTCTCCACTATTGTCAGTTCCACTGTTAAGCTTTTATTGTAAGCAGTTTTTTCCTTCTTTGTCTTTCCCAAGTATAAATATCTTCCTGTTAAGTTGAGAGCCAGTACAGTCAAGCTTGGACCCAGCTCTTCAGGCAGATTCTATACTGTAGTTAATTATAAATTATCTATACCCAACAAACAGCTCTCAACTGCTTGGAGATCTAGGGAATATGGCATTTAAATGTTTAATTATTAAAATTTTTCATAACAGAGAAAACACAGGCTGGAGGAGGTGGGAGATCCAATTGCCTCAGCAGAAGGGGAAGGTTGGGAGTGAGCAGGGCTTTTCTCTTAAAGGGACAAGGTATTCAGGTGACAAACCAGGCCAACCGATCATAGCACCAAGACCTGGAAAAAGTTGAATGATACTTATCTTGTGTGAATCTGATCTGTTTGGGTGGGTCCAATGACTCCCTGGAGCTTATAAAAATTTTTAAGTTTATAAAAAGATAAGTTTTAGACACATTAAGAAGCAACCAAAGGGAATTTAAAATTCTGAGTTTGTGGTTAGTGTTTAGTACTCTGCTAGAGTGGTTGTTGTAATCTGCTGGCCTGTCACTTGGGTACTCTGTCCCAAGAGAAAAGCCCCACCCACCCCCAATGCCCCTCCTCAAGGCAAGCAGATCTCCCACCCCCTCTCCAGGCTACTCTCTCTCTTCCTCTCTCTCTTCCTCCCTGCCCCATCTCTCTTCTGAAGGGGTAACCACTGCCTCTCTCCCTTCTCGCTCTCCTCCTTCTTTCTTCTCTCTCCCCTCTCTTTCCTCTTTCTCTGACTCCCTTCTCTCTCTCCCCTTCTCCCCTTACTCTTACACTGTTTCCAATACCCACTAAATAAACTCTATACTTAAGCTCTCTCCACATGGTGTATCTGTCTGTCTCCTGCCAGGGGACCTGCCAGGGTTGTGCCGCCATGAATAATAACAGTTGTGTTATCAGAATTTTATTGGTTAGTGTTAAGGTCTCTCTGGACAGTCACAGAAAGAGGTGGGAAATTATCAATTAAACTTTTTAATTTTTACCTGAAACAAACCTTATGGCACCTGTTTTTCTCAACATCATTGTACACAAATGGCTCATAGCCGAGGGAAGTCAATAATAAGCCTTTTATTAAAATCTGTTTTGTGAGTCTCTCTTTTGAGTTTGGGGGTGTGAATGTCTCTGGAGTGAGAGTCTTTGCAGCTCTGGCTCTGTAGCTAATGGTAGTCCCTGTAACAATAGCTGAGTAGTTAGCCCAATATTTAAATATGTCATTGGAGATGCAGAGGGAAATTGGTGAAGCAGCCTGTGTTCAGTAGAGACAGGAGAAAAAGGAGAGAGGATCAGGAAGGAAAACTTTTAGGGTTCCCAATCCAGGAGAGTTGAATACGGCTGTGGGGTGAGACTTCTGGAATTGGAGATGAAGCAGTTGATCTTGGTGTCCTCTGGAACCTAAGGGGCCCTGTTTGAGCCACTGTGTCTGAGGAGAGATAGGTGAACCCAGTGAGGAGGCCCTCCAGCTTAACAGCTATAGAAGTTACAAGAATTACCTTAAAGGGGCCCTGCCATTTAGGGAAAAGGGATGAAAGGTATTGGTCTGGAAGAGAGAGAATGACTTGTTGACAGAGGTTTCTGTCCCATCCCGTCTCACAGTCCCAAAGAAACACACAGAACTCTACATTAATTATAAACTGATTCACCTATTATCTTAGGCTTCTTAACTCTTACATCATAAATTAACCCATAATTCTTGCCTGTGTTAGCCATGTGGCTTGGTACCTTTTATCAGCGAGGCATTCTCAACTTACTTCCTCTGTGTCTGGGTGGTGACTATAGACTGAGCCTTTCCTCTTCCCAGAATTCTCCTGTTCTGATCACCTCACCTATACTTCCTGCCTGGCTACTGGCCAATAAGCATTTTATTAAACTATTACAAGTGACAAAACTTTACAGAGTACAAGAGCATTGTCCCACAGCAAGGACCTGATCCCAGAGGTTGATTGGAGGTGGGCAGGGGTTGGCACATGGTCGAGGGAGAGAGTGGTCAGTGAAGTTCCATAGTAGGGAAGAGAGGTGAGACATTAATGGGGTGAGTGGGTGGTAAGGGGTAAGGGTTTACATGAGAGAATAGGAGTCAGAACTGGCTGCCCATACATGAATTCAACTGGTGAGAGGAAAGGGGTCATTTGGGGAGAGCCCTGGGCCTGGAAAGAGCCAAATGCAAGAGCTTTACCCAGTCAAGGTGAAGCTTCTGTGACCTTTTTTAACAAGAATATTTTTAAGGAGGGGTTAGTTCTTTCTACCTTCCCTGAGGACTGCGGGTGGTATGAGATGTGAAAACGCCAAGAGATGTTGAGAGCTCTAGATGAAGTTTGAGAGAACTGAGAGGTGAACTCAGGACCATTGTCTGTCTGAAGAGAGGTTGGAATTCCAAACTGAGGAATAATTTTCCAGAGAAGGATGTCATAAACTGTCTGGGCCCTCTTGTCAGAGGCTGGAAAAGCTTCTATCCACCCAGATAGGGTATCTACTAAGACCAGGAGATATTTAACCCATCTGACTGTGGGCATGTGAGTAAAATCGAGTTGCCAGTCAGTCCCTAGAAGGGAGCTCCTGGCCTGGTGGGTAGGAAAAGGGAAACTACACTATTTGGAATTGGGATCTGACTTTTGATAAATTTTACAAGAGGTAGTTATAGTTTTTAAGAACTATAAATTCTCAGGAGTGAACTGGATGTGAGCCATGACAAAGGGAGACAGAGCCTGACTATTAGGATAAAAGAGCTGGTGCAGGTAGGATAGAATTTGCCAAGTGTCAGAGGGTAACTGTGAGGTTGTGGGTTGTAGTGTACAGGCTCCCTGAGGTGGGTGAGGTGAGTCTGGGCCTTGGAGTGCTGCTGCCCTGGCTGCTTGGTCATGATGGAGCTGTTGGTCTGATGAGACCAGCAGCGAATAATTCCAATAGCTTTGGGAGACGGGAGGCTTTTAACATGGCTGTAATGTGACCTGAGTTAGCTATGGATCCTCCTTTTGATGTAAGTCCACACTTTTTCAGATAGCAGTGTGGGATAGGAAGATATGATAGGCATATTTGGAGTCTGTGTAAACATTTAGGGATTGGAAGGCACGGGTGACAGCTATTAATTCACCCTGCTGATTAGTAGTATGGGCAGGGAGTACTTGTGCATCTATCACCCCAGTATCTGACAATATGGCATAGGCCACCTTATGCGTCCCATCATGTAAAAAGGAGCTGCCATCTGTGTACCAGGTATAGGTGACCTGA
>JAQHUG010000023.1:13200257-13233851 GCA_028555095.1 Dicrostonyx torquatus | reverse complement strand
AGACTTATTGCTTTTGTAGTCTGAAATGAGATGAAATGAACAATTATATCATTAAGCATAGATGCATTTAAGTTACATGTATGATCACACAGAGAGAGTGAACAGGAATTGGATGAAGTGGATGCTTTGGGGGCCCCTACCAAAGGCTGCCACTGCATAAAACACATATGCAACAGAGTCAGCAAGAGGAATTTAGAGACAAAAACATAAGTAAACCAGGGGACAAGACAGGGTATTCTTCAGTAGCAATGGGAGGACCTGGTCACCTGACCTGGCTCGGTGGTAAGGTAAGAGAGAGAGAGAAGATAGAAAAGAGAGAGACAGAAGTGGGGAAGGGGAGAAGTGGGGAGAGAGAGGCAGAAGCTGCCTCTCTGAGAGGAAGATGGAAAAGAGAGCCCTCAGGCCGGAAGCTGAAGATCAGCCTGCCTCAGCGGATGGGGGAGGGAGTGGGCATGGCTTGTCTCTTAAAGGAACAGAAATCATTACAGATGCAGGTTTAAGCAAGTGTGATAATGTCTCTCTTGCCCTGGTTTCCCATCTGTCATAAGAAATATCTCATGGGCAAACTCCAGAGGAAGGAGGGGTCTGTTGTTTTCCTCTGCAATTTTTCTGGCACCCAGTAAGAGCCTTTTTGTAGTATTTGCTTCATAAACATTATTGTTACCCCACCATGACTGCCAGTGGCATACTGAGAACACATTTTCCTACCACTGTCTGATACAACATTCTTTTGTTAAGTGTACTGTATTTTATTTATTTACTTCCTTATGGGTGGGAGCACACACCCCATGGCTTACAGAACAACTGCTGGAAAAATTAATCTCTCCCCCCAAGTGGGTCCCACAGATCAAACTCAGGGTGTTAGACTTGGCAGCAGGCACCCTGAGCCACTGAGCCATCCTTCTAGCCCCTTCTTGCAACATTCTTGTTGCAAGTCACCTACACGAATTCTGACCCATTTATCAGAGAGGGAGTGGTTTCCAGTACACAGATCACGTGCAGATGTCCTGGGAAGGCTGGAGACACAAGTCCAACTTTTCAGGTCTAACTCCTCTCTTCCTAAAAGGAAGCTAACCCAAACCACTCCCCTTCTTTGCTTCCAGTTGCTTTCACAGGCTAATCATTTTCTGCGTACACCTCTTTCTCTTAAAAACACACCCAGCTTCCAGGCTCAGCAGAAATTTGGCTGCCTACCAGAAGCCTTTGCTGACTGCCCTACCTGACAGTTCCTTAAGTCCTTATTCTGACTTTTACAATACCCATGTCTTTTCTCTCCTGTCTGGATTGTGTTCCCTGGAGGGTGGGAGAGTGTCAACGCCCATGTCCAAAACCTGTGTGTCATGTCAAGCCAGGTGTGGTGGCACACGCATGTCTTTAATCCCAGCAGAGGCAGGTAGATCTCTGAATTTGAGGCCAGCCTGGTCTACAAAGTGCATTCCAGGACAGCCAGGACTGTTACATAGAGAAAGAGAGAAAGAAAGAAAGAAGGAAGGAAGGAAGGAAGGAAGGAAGGAAGGAAGGAAGGAAGGAAGGACAGACTCAAGAAATTTCTCCAGAGCAAAGTATCTGTTTACTCCCGAAATAGTCACAGTGCTATGATTAACACGAGAAACCAGAACCTGAAACCACAGGTCACTTTGTTGAGGCCCTGCATTCCCTTTCTGTCTCTTTCCTGCTGCTCCCAGAAGCATTTACCAATATGTACATGGGCTCCTCGTTTTTGCTCTGTTATGACTGTCAGCCTCCAGTTCTATTGTCAAGTACAGATGGCTTCAGCCCTCATTAGTTCTTGGCTCCTGAGATCTGGCCTCTCTCCAGGGATGGGGCATGCTAAGAGGTGTGGCTAGGCAACTGCTCCGTACACTTACATCATAGGGAGGCCCTGGGGCTTAGGGCTGTGGGTCTGTTCTGCCATGGGGCCTCTGAAAATTCTTTTTTAATCGTTGTCTGCTTGCAGCTTTCCTCTGTGGCTCCTGAGCACTGATCACAGTCATATAGCTGCTGCCCATATCCCTTGCATGGACTTTTCACTGACCTCTGCCTCCTCACTGGCGCCATCCTGAGCCTGAGAAGGAATTCTTGTCTCTTTTCCATCCTTTCCACAGACAATGAAACTTCTTAAGGCATTTCATTCCATACTGAAAGGTGATGTTAATTATAAACTATCAAGAGTACCGTTGCAGCCACAGTTTGAGCCAGCATGATAGTGCTGGGTCAAGATGAAGAAAGGCGATTTGGGGGTGTGGTCTGAGCCTCAATGTACCTGTCAAGAGCATCCCATAGTGCTCAGGTTTTATGGTCAGGCTTAGAAAGGGTCTAACCAAATGAAGAAAGGAATTAGAATGTAGCTTAGTGGGAGAGCACTTGACCAGCATATACAAGACCACTTTCCTACCACAAAAAAGTCAGGATAAAGGGTTTCATACTAGGTGCGGTGGTACATGCCTGTAATCTTAACACTGGAGTGTCTGAGGCAGGAGAATTGCAGAGACTTCAAGGCCAGCTTGGGTGACATAGCAAGTCTAAAGCAAGTATGGATAACTTAATGAGAACCTGCTTAAAAAACCTCACTGAACATACAGAAATTACAAAGCAAATACATAAATAATAAATATTGTTGCAGGAAAATATTACACTAGGTTGATTAAAAAGGGGTATTTTATTGGAGGGGATAAAACTTACATATCAATGTCCCAAACCACGTTTCTCTGGTCGCAAACAGGAAACCGAGTCTAGCAAAAGCAGTCAGCATGAAAGCCGGAAGCAAGTTAGTTCGGAGAGCGGCTGCAGCTCTTTTTAAAATGAAAACCATGCCCCACATTGGGCGGGTATCTTAGAAGCCATTGGCTGAAAGCAAGAGGGCTTAATCTCCCGCAGCAAATAAATAATAAGCAAATTTAATCCCAGCACTCAGGAGGCAGAGGCAGGCGGATCTTTGTGAGTTTGAGACCAGTCTGGTCTACAAGAGATAGTTCCAGCACAGGCTCCAAAGCCACAGAGAAACCCTGTCTCAAAATAAATAAATAAATAAATAAATAAATAATAAGCAAACAAATAAGTAAATAAAGTTCCCTGAAGGCCCATTTGAAAGGGCCTTGGGAATGTCGAGAACAGTAATGGACAAGTTAGAACATCCACTGCACTGAGCAACTCTCCATCTCCTTTGCTGCCCTGGCAAAGATGAACAACATCCCCAGCCCCATTATCCAGAGATCCCAGCCATCCCAACACCTGCAGAAAGTAAATGGGACACACAAGCCAGAAACTGTTTGAACAGTGAGTACTCCAGCATGCTGGTGCCCCACGACTCACAGTCATTCACAGCTTCAGCTTCGCCTGCATCATGGACTTCTCCATCTGAGTCTTCACTGCTCCTCTGACACTGTGACCTTGACAAGTGACCTGCCAACTCAGCTGCTTTCTTATGGGAATAACACACATATCATTCATCTGGAAAGTGTGAAACTAAGGGATCTATTTAAGGAACGTGGAACCGGGCTGCCAAGCTCAACATCCATGATGCCTGAAGTCCTCAGCACTGAAAAGGACCAATAAGGTTTTTGGTAGTGTCAAGAATTTCATAAGCATACAAAATACCTTTTTTTTTCTTTGTTGGTTTTTTGGGATTTTTGTTTTGTTTTGTTTTGTTGACTTTTGTTTTGCTTTTCTGTGTAGATCCAGCTGTCCTGGAACTTGCTCTCTATACCAAGTTGGCCTTGAACTCAGAGATCCGCCTCCCTCTGCCTCTCAAGTGCTGGGATTAAAGTGTTGTGCCACCATTGCCTACTTGCAAAATATATTGCAAAATATATTGTAATGAGGCTGTAGAGATGGCCAGAGGATCCAGGTTTGAACCCCAGCACCTACATGATAGCTCACAATCACTGTAATTCTAGTCCCGGAGAATCTCTTTTGGCCACCATGGGCTCCAGGCAAACATACATTCATACACAGAAGCAAAACACCCAAATACATAACATTACAAAAACACAGTAATTAAGTGAACTGATCCATATTCCTCACCCTGCCCCCAAATTTGATCAGTTTCATATTCTACCATCCCTTCGTCCACCGAAGCTGTAGACAGACTCCCTGCACCAACTCAGGATGGCTTTGCAGTTTGGAAATCTATCATTGGTTTGGTTTTTGTTTGTTGTTTCTGGTTTTCTTTTGCTGATCCTCAGGATAGATTGCTACACGCATGCAAGTTCAGATTCTCTCCCAACAAGCAAAGAGCTAACAAGTAAAGAGCTCTTATTCTCCCAGCCAGCTGATGCCATCTGCGACCAGAGTGGTTTCTCATGACGGTCCCCTCAAGCAGATCTAACTTTTTGGAGGAGGGTAGATCTTAGAAGAATAACTTTTAGAACACTTATGTTGTTAGTTATTCATAATTATTGGGCCTTTTAAAAAATCAGTTGTCTAATAACTCACACCTGTAATCCCAGCACTCAATGGGAGGAGACTGGAGGATTACCACAAGCTCTTGGCTAGCCTCGCCTACAGAGGAAGCACCTATTTTTTTAAAAAGCCAAAACTAAATTTTTTTAAAAATTTTTTTTATTTATTTATTATGTCTACAACATTCTGCCTACAGACCAGAAGAGGGTGCCAGATCTCATTACAGATGGTTGTGAGCCACCATGTGGTTGCCAGGAATTGAACTCAGGACCTTTGGAAGAGCAGGCAATGCTCTTAACCACTGAGCCATCTCTCCAGCCCCCAAAAATAAAAATTAAAAAAAAAAGGAAGAAGGAAGAAAAGGAAGAAAGAGTGATAGAAGAATGAGAAAAGACTATTAGAAGGGAGGATTGGGGTACCCAGTTCCTGTGATTATAGCAAAGTACTGAGATGATCTCTTTAAAAGACAGATGGCTTATTTTGGCTCACAAATTTGGAGGTTTTGGTCCCTAATCAATTGGCCCTGTTGCCCTGGGCTTGTGGTGAGGCAGCAGACCACGACGGTAGCACATGGTACAACCGCATGGCCACGGGATAGAAGAGAGAGAAGATGAGGCTGGAGCCTCAACAGTCCCTCAAGGACACACCCACAATGACTTATTTCTCCACCTCCTCCACCTGTCTGTCACTGCCTGTCCTGTCACCTTGAAACCTTCTAGAACATCCAACAATGCCACAGGCTGAGGACCAACCCTGAAACAGACAGGCATTTGGAAGACATTTAAAAATCATAGTGAAAGTGACGTGTAGCTTGCTACAGATGAAACTAACCTCACTGGGAGGCTGTGTGTGGGCTACAAGGAAAGCAAGGAGAGCGATGTCACACCACTACAAGTTTGCCAGCAGATCATAGCTGCACAGCCTGTTCTGTAGGTTCCATGAAATGTCAGAACTTTGAGTGAAAAGATCTGCCTGCTGCAGGGTCAGGTGCTGCAATATCCAGAGCATGAAGACAGGGCAGACCTTGTTAGGACCTGGTAAAGGGCCTCCTGGAGGCCCAGGGTACAGGGCTGTGCTGGGAACTTCTGCCACCAGGCCAAGTATTTCAGGGCTATTGCGCTCACAGTGGCTGGCAGATCACCCAGTCTGAAACTAGTCTACACAGCTAATTAATTTCCCACCCCCATACCCCAGTGTTGGTCATAAAACCCATTGCTTTGCACTAGAGCTAACTGGAAAGTTTAGAGTTCCTCAGGAAAATGGGCTTCTGGGTGCGTTTCCTTTTATAACTTACTAGTGTATATTAACTGTACAAAGTAAGGCGCTTCCTTATGACTTGTCCACACGTTAGCATATCCTCGGAGCAGACTTGCTCTTTTCCCTTGTCTCTCTCGACCTTTTCTTTCCTCCCTGGGTCTGTCCTAAATGCTTTGACTGGGCAAATCTCCACTGTTTGTGTATAGCACAAGTTCTGTGTACATATATACATATACATTATGCTGGTGTGTAACAGAAAGCCACTGACAACAGCCATGCTAACAGACAATATGACTCACAGCCCACAGAGCAGCAGGCGAGGGTTGGGTGGGGGCAGTGCAGAGGCCCCAGACCTGGACCTGAGGCCTTTTAACAGACTATACAATGGACAGGGTCTGCTACTTCAGCTGAATTCCTGAAGGTGACAGATCTGCCCAAGGCCTGTGTGGAGCATAACCTCCCAGGAGACACACTTTCTCTCAGAGCAGTGAGGGGCACAGGGTGTCTCCCTGGACTCAGCATCCATATCACAGAGAATTCAGAGCCACCAGGTGATTGGTTTGGTGTCCTCACTGGGTCCTTTCTAAAGCTGATTCATGACTGCTGAACAAGGTCCAGTAGCTTCTTGTGAGGTGGGTGTGGTCAGGAAGAGAGCCCTTAGGAGCAAGTACAGGGCACTGCAGCTAAGACTCTCTGCTCCCAGACTTGTCCCTCAGTGAGTGAGGCCATTTAGATGTCATCTACCAGCAGCGGACCAAGATCACTCAGGCAAATCCAGCGGATACCAGTTCAACCAGTCAAGAGCAGAACTAACAACTCAGCTAACCCCAAGCTAAATCAACTGACTGTTGGTTTGAGTTGCTATGGTTTGCTCTGGCTTCTTACGCTGCAAAGCTGGAAGATCCACATGGACGGTTCTGAGAGACTGTGACCGAGCACCTTGAGGCTACCAAGCAGCTCTCACATCCCGGCATAGGGTGGTGGGTGTTTAAAATACACGAAAGCTCATGCTGAACTGTGGCTATCGCAGGGAGGGACCACTACATCTGTACTCATGCCTATAAGAACTTGTGAGTGGAGCAGAACAAACTCACAGAGTGGTGAAACTAGTGACAGCCCATTTTGGTCCAATATCAAAGTCCCACGCATGTGTGTTTGTACCAGTAGCTGAACCGGAAGCTCATGAAAGGGTACTCACCAGTGAATGGTGGGGAGTGGTGGGGATCAAAAGTGGGGTGTGGGAGCACGGGAATGGAGCGACAGAAAGAAAGGATACAGTTTCAATACGCACAGTCCTGCCTATGCAAAGGTGTATACATGTATTTATGCTTAAACCTTTCCTGAGTCTCTCCAGCACGCTATACCAACTCCCAAAGTTGTCCTCTGTCTTCCACATATTCATCCCACTTGCAAATAAATAGATGTATTAAAAATATTTACATTTATATTAGTGCTGCTCACAACATGGCCACCAAAGCTGCTTTTTTTGCACTAGATTCTAGTCAATGCAGAGACTCATATCTGGTCAAAGTGTTGAGAATAACATGGCTTAGCCATTACATCCGCAAACTCCCAGCAGCTCCGGTTGTCTGTACAAGATTGAGGCAATCAGTAATTCCAGCTTGGATGGGGAAAGGGTTCATGGCCCCACACCTAGCTGAGGAGACTGCCCATGCTCATGAGCCAATACTAACAGTGCGCCACATTTTTTTTTTTTATTACTTAAAAGGAGAGCAAGAAGGTGAGAGGGACACAGGTTGATGGGAGGATGCTGTGGGAGTGAGAGGAAGAATTTGGGGATTATTATGATCAAGATAAATTATATATTATGTATAAATATGAAATAATTGAAATAAAAATAACTTAAACCTCAGGAAAACTGCCTTATGAAGTGTATTATATAAGAAATAGTCAATACAAAATTTGAATACTTCTCTTTTTCTGTTTTGTTTTTCGAAACAGGGTTTCTTTTTTGTTTGTTTGTTTTTTGTTTTTCAAGACAGGGTTTCTCTGTGGCTTTGGAGCCTGTCCTGGGATCCGCCTGCCTCTGCCTCCCGAGTGCTGGGATTAAAGGCATGAGCCACCACCGCCCGGCTGAAACAGGGTTTCTCTATAGCTTTTGGAGCCTGTCCTGGAATTAGCTCTGTAGACCAGGCTGGCCTCTAACTCACAGAGATCCGCCTGCCTCTGTCTCCTGAGTGCTGGGATTAAAGGCGTGCGCCACCACTGCCTGACTTAAACAGTTCTTAAAAGTTTAACGAAAAGAGGCTGAAATCTTCTATCACCCAAGCCAGGCTGTACACGTGGTCTTCTCAGGGCCCCTGCGGTAAGGGCAGACTCGAATGTGTAAGCCCTTCCTTCCCACATCTACACGCAGCAGATTGATTTGCGCTTTACTAAAGGTATGTAGTCAGTGTAAGAGATGCAAACTCAGGAACATGGTAAAGGGTGGGGCTTATGTGGGCACTCTTGTCATCAGTCAGACTTAGGAACTGTCTGCTGAATCTAATTGGAAGCCAGAGTCTAGAAACGGTGACTCAGACGGACATGAGTTTGTCATTTCCGGCCATGTGACAAAGTTAGCACATTTCTGATGAAGTAAGTGCTGCAGCACTTTTCCCAGGACGCCTGGGACGTGGTCTCTGGAAGAGCTGACACCATCTGCTCCATTCTCCCTCACGCAGCTAATGCTCTCAGGGAGGCCTCTCCCAGCAGCTGCCGCTTGCACCTGCCCCTGGGAGGTTCAGGAAATTTCCTTTCTCCTTGGGTCTCATGTATCATGTGGGTGTGTGTGTGTGTGTGTGTGTGTGTGTGTGTGTGTGTGTGTGTGTGTGTGTGTGTGTGTGCGCGTGTGCGCGTGCGCCTATCTTCTTCAGCATAACCTTGTTGCATTCTCCTGCTTGGGTTAGCTGTTCTGCCCCTCCATTGACACCTCAAAGATCATCCTGGCCCTGTACCCTGCGCAGTTTATGGCAGTGACATTAGGTGGTGGACTTAGTATTTGACCTTCATATTCTCAGGCAAGTTGCTTAATCTTTCTGGGATTTGAATCTATTAAATGCAGGCTAGTAGAGGACATCACCCTTCAGAGTTTTAATATGAACACGTTACCAGAAGAGCTTGCTGGCATGCAGAACTCTGCCTCTGCCTCCCGAGTGCTGGGACTGAAGGTGTGCACCACTGTGCTTGGCTGTCATGTAAGTTTTAAGATGTGCATATTAAGAATGGTGGTCTCGGTTAGATGAGACAGGGTTTCTCTGTGTAGCCTTGGCTGTCCTGGAACTCGCTCTATAGACCAGGCCGACCTCGAACTCAGAGATCTGCTACCTCCCAAGTGCTGGGATTAAAGGCATGCACTACCACCATATGGCTGATTTGTCAACTTTTTTTTTAAGTATGGGTTTCGAGGGGCTGGAGAGATGGTTCAGCAGTTGAGAATGCTTGCTGTCCTTAGCACTCATATCAGGTGACTTCCAACCAATTGTAACTCTAGTTCCAGAGGGTTCAATGTCATCTGTCCTCTGAGGGCTCCTGCATGCACATAGTACACATACACTCATACACGCAAGCACATGTACGCATGAAGAAGTTAGTTTAAAGTATGAGTTTCATTATTTCTGTTGCTTTACTTTGTTTAAAGGGTTTCTTGGTTCTGGGATTTGAACCTAGGTCAATCACTGAATAACAGCCCCAATCTGTACAGGTATATATTTTGATTGGTCTTTCTCTGAAACTATTGGAGTTTTATCAAGAAGGAGTGTGTGTGTGTTTTCTGATTTCTGCCTGGTGTGTTTCCAGGGTATCATAACAGGAGACCTCCCTAGGCCCATTTTCTTAGTCTTCATTTTTTAATAATTTATTTACCTTTATTTTATGTGCATTGGTGTGAAGGTGTCAGATTCCCTAAAACAAGAGTTACAGACAGTTGTGAGCTGCCATGTGGGTGCTGAGAATTGAACCTGGGTCTTCTGTAAAAGCAGCCAGTGCTCTTAACTGCTGAGTCATCTTTCCAGCTTCCCCCTTATTCTTTCTTTTTTTAAACAGTATTTTTTAATGTTTTCTTTTTATTATGTTTTATGTATACAGTGTTCTGCCTGCATGTATACCTGCAGGCCAGAAAAGGGCATCAGATCTCATTACAGATGGTTGTGAGCCACCACGTAGTTGCTGGGAATTGAACTCAGGACCTCTGGAAGAGCAGTCAGTGCTCTTAACCTCTGAGCCATCTCTCCAGTCCCTTCCCCCTTTTTCTTAGTCTTCACTGGGGAGAAAGAATGCACAGAGGGCAGAGCTGGTGGAATCCAACATTGGAGAGCTCCTGAAGAGTTCAATCCTTATGGTGACTAAGGTAAGGCCATCATACTCTGACCCATTTTGTGTTCGCCTAGACAATCCTTAGCCCTCTTGTACCCCAACAACTATATCTGCCTTGGCAACATATGTGAGATGTCTAGGACCTTGACCACAGTCCAAACATATTAGACAAAGTAATTAAAGTAAACTAAAATAACGAGAAAAGATAAAAGTAAAACAATTGGCATGTTACATCTAAATTAATTACTATACTCTGCAAGAATGAACATTTCAAGATTATTTTGATCTTCGTCCAACTGATTTCTTTCCATTCAAGTAAATTATGGTCTTTCTGGATTTTACCTTTGAAAAGCATACCCCTGAACTTGTGTACTGACTTTTCAGAAGCGTGAGCCTCCTAAAAAGAGTCTGGCCATCAGTAAAAAGGACTTAAAGTTTTTAATTGGCTTAATCAGCACGGTTGTCAATAGCTTTCTTGCGTGAATCATTTCAAATAAGGGTCTACCTGGAAATGTCTGTTCGCCTGCAACCCAGAAGCACAGAGCAGCCTTTGCTTTGGGCCCGTGGTTTCCTGCTTTTCACTGTCCTACAGCGGGAAAGCAGGTGTGGTCCAGAACGTTGGCAGGGATTCCATGTTCTGGGGAAAAGAATGCCCTAACTCCAGGGAGCCTATGGTTAAGGAAACAAGTAGCCAGTAGGGCACTTGGAACAGTAGGAGAATTGATCTCGGACACTGCGTTTTGGGTTTGCTCCTGCTTCGTGATTTCTTTCCATCCAAGTCTTAAGTGATGTTATATCGTTCTCTCATCCTGGGGTTAGGTATACTGTGGAAATGTGACACTATTATGAATTGGCCAGGGCTGTGGAGATGGCTTAGTGGTTAAGAGGCTGTACTGATCCTTCAGAGGATGTGAGTTCAGTTCCCAGCACCAGCATCACATGGCTTACAACCATCTATTAGCTACAGTACCTGAGGATCTGGTGTTTTCTTCTGGTCTCTGCAGGCATCTGCACATATGTGGTGCAAATAAACTAATACACACACAAATAACAATAACAATAATAATAATCTTTACAGCTGGGTGTGGTGGGACATGTCTTTAATTCCAGCACTCAGAAGGCAGAGTCAGGTAGATCTGTGAGTTCAAGACCACCCTGGTCTACAGAGTTTTAGGACAGCCAGTACTACACAGAGAAAGAAAAGAAACAAACTGGCCAAAGGGCGGTGGCAGAGGAGTAGCAGACTCCAGGACTAGTCAGAAACCCTTGTCTTACTGGGAAGCCCTCATGGATACTCAGTAATCTGAGGAGAAGGGATCTACACAGGCTGGATTGTAGGGAGCAAGGGGGTATTGAAGGGAGCGGTCAGTCTAGCCACGTTCCACCATCATCATAAAACTGGAGAAAATGGATCTCTTCAGCTACACTTTGAGTTTCAATATCTCTGTGCGTATGTCTAGACTTTCTCCATTTTCTCTGGTCCAGTTTCATTACATTGGGGCCATTGCTCTTTGCCCCAAGTTTCACAAAAGGCAATTGCCTCCATTTCTGACACTCACTCTTACCCTCAGCACAGCCCAGAGAGGGAATGGCTGCACGCCTTCTTTCCTCCTCCTCTACTTCCTACCCGTGTCTGGGCTGTACAAAGCTACCCCTTCCTCTCAGGGTTACAAGAGTTCAAGGTGCAGACACAGACAGCTTAGCCCCAGTTCAGCCAGTGCAGAACGTCCCCTGCAGTCCTCCATCATTTCACAGATGTGAGGAGAGGCAGCGTCAGCGTGGCACTCTTGAATCATCTCACCCAGTCCTCGGCTGTCCATTGGAGCTCTTCCCTCACCTCTGTCCACAGACTTAACACCAGTCAGCTGCGGGAATGCACACTCTAATCCTGAGGCAGGAGGTTTGTAAGATCAAGACCACCCCCAACTGCATAGAGAACTACATTTGGAGCAAGGCTTTTTCTCAAAACGAAACACAATTCTTATCCTTCTGCTCTGGGGCTTCTGGACAATGATACTTTCTTCTCTCTTGTTTCCAGTGGAACTCCTAAGTCATTATCAGTAACTTTTATCATGTTCTTAAATATTAATATACTTTAAATAAAAGAGAATATAATTTATACCAATAGTATTGATACCTGTATGCAATTTATTGTAGGCGTTTCAACCAATTATAACCCGAACCAGCTATATTTAATACATACAGTTTAATAGGAAAAGGAACACACACAGGTTTACACTACCAGAATCTGGAAATGTGTTTCTCCGAAGATGCCGGTAGGCCCGCGATCCGCAGAGAGAGCGCTTCCCACGTGGGTCTATCTTTTTATACCTCTTGGGACCTGGTGGTCCAGCCCCGAGTAATTAATTAACAGCTAATTAGGGGAGGAATAATTAGCTAATGGTGGGATGTGGCTCTTAGCCTGATAGGCTAGGACTATCCCCTTCAATTTATAGAGTTGCTTTAGGTCCTGGAATAAATTGTACAGATAACTGATATACACATTATATACAGAATAAATATTAATTTAATTCTCCCCAAATATTTATGCCCTTACTTAACCAGTCAACAATATTCTTTTTTTTCAAGAATTCAAATGTTTTTGGCAATATGTAGATACATATACATGTATAAAATATATAAAATGAGGTGACTCAGTGCTCTTCTAGTGGACCTGGGTTCAGTTCCCAGAACCCATATGGCAGCTCACGATTGTCTATAACTCCAGTTCCAGGGGGATCCAACACCATCATTCAGACATACATGCAGGAAAAATACCAATACACATAAAAATAAAAGTAAATGGATGGTGGTGGCACACGCCTTTGATCCCAGCACTCAGGAGGCAGAGGCAGGCGGATCTCTGTGAGTTCAAGACCAGCCTGGCCTACAGAGTGAGTTCCAGAACAGCTAGGACTGTTGCACAGAGAAACCCTGTCTTAATAAAATAAAAATAAGTAAATAAATAAACAAACAAAATAAAAGTAAATAAACCAGTTCTTTCTAAAAAAAAAAAAAGTGCAAAAGTTGCAATTTGAATGCTCTAATTTTTCAGGCAATCTAGTGTAGTCTGTTTGCCGAGATGGTGTTTCAGAGTGGGCAAGAATCATTCAAGGATACCATTGCTATAATGAAAGTGGAAACAGTTCAGAGAAGAAGAGAGGGAGGAGGAACAACAGGAGGGTGAAAAAGAGGAGGAGGAAGAACAGGAAGAGGAGGAGAGAGAAGGGAAGGAGAGGAGGGAAGGGGAGGAGAGGGGAGCAGGAAAAGGAGAGGGAAAGGGAAACTCCTAAAAGAAGTTCCAGAGAAAAGAGAAAATAGAGCCTCTGAGTCAAAAGGGAAGGACAGGTGCCACCCTTCATATAAGTGCAGCCAATCACATTTCAGAAGGGTTATATACTTTAGGAACAAGCTCAGGGTTTCTGCCTTCAGAAGGATAGCACAGGCGTAATTCCACACTCAGATTGTCAGGCAGTGACTAGGAACCTGAGCATCACATAGAAAGCACATGGAGTCCGCAAGGTGGAGGCAGGCAGGGAACCTTGATCTCTGAGGAATACCAAGGAGTGAATGAGTTCGATGGATTTCCTTTATGCCTCAACAGCCCTGGCTGGACACTAGACAAGCTGAGAACACAGACATGGCAGCAGAAGTAGAAGATAAAACAAAACAAAAACAATGACAACAATAAAGCTGTTCTTCCACCCAAAGGGGCAGGAAGAGGGTAGCTTGACCATAATAAGGAAGCGTGTGCGCACACACACACGCACACACACGCACACACACACGCACACACACACACACGCACACACACACACACACACACACACACACACACCGTCCAAAGCTATAAAAGAATTAGATGGAAATTTTAGAACTGAAGGTGTGATAACTAGATAACTGAATGGCTGGGCTCAGCAGCAGAAAGAGGGAAAGAAGAAATGAAAATCGAGTTTTTGAGATAGAAAAGTAGTGAGCAACTTGACCAAGATGAGAAACAGGCTGAAGAAGGAGAGAGCAGAGCCCCAGAGAACTGCAGGAAAATACTAGAGGGCTTATTAATAAGTCCCTAGTGAAAGACCTGAAAAGTGGTCTTAATGCCAACGAGCCCCCAGACTCAATAACCAGGCCCTCAGATGCAAAGACATGAGGTGGTTTATTTCACAATTGCAATCGGGTGCAAAGCTTAGGGATAACTAAGCACCCCAAGTATCCAGGCAAGCAAGCTTTTATAGACAAAAATCACAAGTTTTCCATGAATCATAATATGAGGTACGAGAACAATCGGGATTGGTCCAGACATACAAGCCAGAGTTCAACCCAGAACGAAATTTGTGTAGTTCAGCCCATCCCTGAGTACGTGACATTTAGCAGGCTACTTGATTTCCTGCTGACTACGTGATGCAGACATCCTGCCTATCCCCTCTCACCTCAATTTACAATTCGATAATCATTTGCTGCTACTGGTTCTGGTAACCACTGGTTCTGATAACCATCTGGCTAGAAGACTGCCACTGGTCCTAATAAATGCTATCCTCCTGCCCAGCTGGGAAAGGAAGAACCTGTTGGTCAAACCTGTTTGTCACATTCTGCACTTTTTATTATCTATCCTTCTAGGCAGGATTGGTTGGGTCCTTTCACTAGAAGAGGAGGTAAGTGGGAGCAGAAAAGTATTTGAAGAAATAATCCCTGAGAACTGGGGGATGGCTCGGTGGGTTCAGATCCCCACGACCCACATCAAGCCAGATGTGCAAGTACCTGCTGGGATCCTAGCACTCTTTAAAATTAGTTCCTTGAGAGTTTCAAGTCTCCTACAATGTCCTTTGAGCATACTTACCCACTCTACTCTTCCCAAATCCACCTAACTTTATGTCCTTTAAAGAAAACCCTTCAAGTCCAATTTGTGCTGCCCAAATGTTCTTAGATGTGCTACTCCACTGGAGTATGCTCATCTTACCAAGTGCTGCACTCTTAGGGAAAACTGACACTTGCTTTCCCAGCAGCCAATGGCTCCAAGGCCAGGGATAGGACTGTGTGCCCAACTCCCCTCTCCGTTTTGGAATTTAGTCTGTCTTTGGCTTGTTCGAGTTTCGTGCATGCTGTCACAACTGCTGTGAGTTCGTATGTACAGTGACCCTGCTGTGTAAGAAAATGTTTCCTTCTTTGGCTCTTACATTCTTGCCACCATGTCTCCTTTCCATAATGATTCCAGAACCATGGGAGGAAGAAGTCATACATACACACACACACACACACACACACACACACACACACACATACACACATACATAATACATACCATTTATTCCCTTTAGGGCTAAGGGTTCTGCAGTCTCTCCTTCTTCGCACCTTGGCTAGCTGTGGGTCTCTGTTATTTACCATCTATTGCAAATAGATGCTTCTCTGATGAGAGCTGAGAGATGCACTAATCTATGGCTATAACAAAAGGCATTAGGACTTGGTTTATGACTATGCTCATTTAGAAGCATAATAATAGCAGTTTCTCCTTAGGGGCCATGACCTATCTAGTCATTTAGGTTCTCGGCCTGATAGAGGCGCTGGGTATTAGTTTCATCTTGTGAAGTAGGACTTAAATCCAAGCAGAAAGTGGTGGTTCATGCCCATGGTTTCCATGCCACTCTGGCACCACTGGGCATGTCTTACCAAACCAGTCATTGTCATAGCTTGTAGATCTCACAGCTGAAGGGTAATTAATCATTACTTTTCTTTTCTAGTACCTTCCATAGCTGTCGGGGACCGTCGCCCCAACACAGAAACTGATGTTTTTCCCCAAAATGTGTCCCCGGAGACGCGAGCAAGAAACAGGCTTTCACACCATTACCATTCAAAGGCCGCTTAGGACTTTTTTTCTTTCACAGCGTGACCTTGTGTTTATTATCTCTCCCCCAAAACCATTTCTGCCCTGAATCCCCTCTCCCCTCTTCAGGAATTTTCCTATTCCTATTCCTTTTTCCAGGGCACCTCCCCCAGCACACACACACCTGCATTCCTTCACCCGCTTTGGAGATAGCAACCTCTCATGGAGCAATCTACAAATGAAAAGGAAGGCTGGAACAAAACCCTCATCTATTGTCTTTCTAAATTGTTAGCTTTTGGCTATGAAGCTGCATGGCGTCCTCAGGATGGCGGATATCAGCCCACACATAGCCCCTGACAGCACTATGGAAACCAGCCAATAGGGTTGAAGCTTCCAGGTCCATCCCATATTGATTCCATCATATTTTAGAAAAGAATGAAATAGTTCACACGTAGGTGGATGGAGCTAGAAACAGTCATTCTGAGTGAGGTAACACAAACCCAGAAAGATAAACATTGCATCTTTTTCTGTAGATGTTAGCTTTGAATCTTCAGATATGACTTTTTTTTTCATTTGAAATACCCATAGATGTCATAAAATTCCTAAGGAGCCATGGGGAGGGGCGTTCAAAGGAAGAGGGATAGAATACACCGGTATGAGGGGTTAAAGGTGAATGAATAATGGTGGGGAAGTGGAGGCTACGGTAGAGGAGGAAGAGTGGGGAGGGCTAAATAACTCCAAAGACCTTTTGAAAGAAAATATGAAAACCTAACTGTAGAAGCTTCCATATATATGGAGAAAAAGAGATAGATAGACAGACAGGGACACACAAACACACACACAGAGGGGGAGAATGGAGTTACAGGACAGTGATGCCCCTACTAGACACCAGAGGCTTACAAGTAAAACTCTCAGTGTCAGGAATGGGTTACTTCCTTCGTTGTTGGCTATTGCTGTTGTTCATGGTTTACCTTCCGAACTTAAGAGCAAGACCCTGAAGATGCCACATGCTTGAGTCTGAGATGAAAGGGAGATGGGGGACACCCAGATGCTCTCAGCAGTCAAGTGGTGGACAGGAGACCCTGTCTCAAACAAAGTGAGGTTGTCTCTGATCTCCACACATGCTGTGGCATGTCCACACATGCTGTGGCACTCACATGCCTAAACACACACACATGCACGCACGCACGTGCGCCCACACACACACACCAGGGACTATAAAAAAAGAATCACTGGAATTTAGCAAGAGCATAAATCTATAGACTAAGGAAGCTGAGAAAATCTTAAATAGGAAAATTCAAAAGAAATTCACACCCAGTTTTAAAGTTCTAAGGGTTAATTTTGAAAATTTTTCAAGCAACAAGAGAGAATGCACACTTCATCTGCGAGAGGAAATCAGTGTGAAAAGCAGTGGTGTTTTCACCAGGAGCCCTGGAGTGCACAGCAGTTCTCAGGTTTGCTCTGCACTTTAGTACTAACAGCATTCTTTCTGTGCTGGGAATTGAACTGGGTGTGCTAAGCAAGGATCTACCACTAGGCTGCATCATCAGCTCTTTCAAGGATTTAGACAATATATTATCACCTTAATTTATTAAAGACTTTCTTGTTGGGTGATGGTGGTGCACATCTTTAATTCCAGCACTCAGGAGGCAGAGGCAGGTGGATCTCTGTGTATTTGAGGACAGACTGGTCCACAAAGCAGGTTCCAGGACAGCCAGGGCTACATAGGGTGTGCGCGCGCGCGCGCACACACACACACACACACACGCCCTGTCTTGAAAAAAAGACTTACTTTTTTAGAATTTTTAAACTGTGTTTAAGAGTTGAAACATAATTACTAGCAATAAGCGATGTATTCTGAAGTATGCAAAGGAAATATTTAGGATAGTTATTTGACCATGGGAGAAACTAGAAGGCTGTAAGGAATATAAGTCTGCTAGAAAGTTTGCATACCTAATTATACACTTTAAAAAGCAATACCAGACATATTTTGTAGTGACATGATATTTATGTATTTGTGTTGTTTTATCTGAAGATGGGGATCTCACTATGTAGCCCAAGCTAACCTCAAAAGATCCTCCTGCCTCAGCCTACTGAGAGCTGAGTTTATAGGTATGTAGCACTACACCTGCCTCTCTGGTTCTATATTTTAAGTGAAATGATGGTTTTGCCATACACATGTATAACATAGAAACACACGCATGTATGTACACATTGTCCAATGTTAATTTCCTGATTTGGGAATTGTATTATTATAGTTACAAACTATGCATTCATTTCGGGAAACTGAGTCAAAAGTGCACTGATCCACCTATTAATGTCTTTGTGACTTTCTAGGAACTTGTAACAAAAGAGGCTTTTTTATTTTGTTTTTGTTTTTGTTTTTGGGGTTTTGTCTGTCTGTGACAAAAGACAAGAGTGGAGAAGTTACTCCACAATAAGTTATGAATGCAAGGGAAGAAAGGTTTTTCATCTTAATTTGAACTTTTTGGATGCGAGTGGCAGAAATCTGAGTCCAACATGTTTAAATAAGTTGTGAATTTGTCAGCTTATGGTCCCAAGAATAAGGGAGTCTTGTCTATCATGCAAATCTAACACCCAGGAAGATCACACGTCCACCCTAGGTCAGGCGCTGTGATTTGCTGCCCTCCTCTCACCACCTGGAAAACAATGCCCTTAACAGAAGGAATGAATTCCGGCAGCAAGTCTATCAGCTGCCATTGGCTGTCACAGAAGCATGAGAATGATGAAGGAACCTTCCCACTTGAGTGGCATCCTGCAAAACAGACAGACCTAAGTCACCAACAGTTGGTCCTAATAAACTCATTAAGTCAAAAATAGTGCAAGTTAAAAATACACATCACATAGCAACCTAGCAAATGCTGTAGCTTAGCCTAACCTCGCTCAATGCCCAGAACACCCCCCTTATTAGCCTACAGCAGAGCAAAAGCATTTAGCACAACACCAATTCTACAATCAAGCATGGGAAAATCTGATGTCATTTACTGAGTGCTATATTGAAGTAAAAAAACAATGGGCAATCATTGTAAAGCCAAAAATTCTTAAATAGAACTAGTGTAAGTACAGGGTATCTATATTTAATATTGTAAAGTTTCCTTTTATTTTTTTATTTTTTATTTTTATTTTTTGGTTTTTTTCGAAACAGGGTTTCTCTGTAGCTTTGGAGCTTATCCTGGAACTAGCTCTTGTAGAGCAGGCTGGTCTCGAACTCACAGAGATCTGCCTGCCTCTGCCTCCCGAGTGCGCCACCACTGCCCGGCTCTTTTATTTTGTTTTATTTTTATTTGTTTGTATGTGTGTGTGGTGAATTGAATGAGAATGGCCCCCACAGAATCAAATATTTGAATGTTAGCTACTAGTTGGTGGAAGTGTTTTCGGAAGGATTGGTAGGTGTGGCCTTGTTGGCAGAGGTGTGTCACTGAGGATGGGCTTTGAGGTTTCAGAAACTCATACCATTCCCAGTTAATGTCAGCCCTCCTTAGCCTCATTCCCCAGTGAAAGTTGAGTGTGCTATCCGCCTGTCCCACAGCCCTACAACACAGGACAATCGGGTCAACGCAATAGGGAGCCAAACCAAAGCAGGAACTGAGTTTATTACTGTGAACATCAGCTTATATCGGTTAAGTGACATTGTGTGATGTGGGTGTACCTCCAGCCAACGAGAGACAGCCAAGCCCTCCCTCTGGCTAGATGTTGCTGTCTTTGAGACTATCCTTCAAAGCCGAGCCAGGCTTTTCTCTGTACTACAGGCCTCGAGGTACAGGCCCTGACATAATTTTGGCTCAGCAAGTTAACTCTCTCTGCCTCATCAGTTGGCTCAGGATGTAAGCTGACAGCTACTGCTCCAGCACCATGCTCATGTCTGCTGCCATGCTCCTGCCCATGAACTCCAAATTAAAGGTTTTCTTTTATGCATTGCCTTGACCATGCGTTTTTTTCTTGGCCATAGAAAAGTAACTAAGGTGTGTGTGTGTGTGTGTGTGTGTGTGTGTGTGTGTGTGTGTGTGTGTGTGTGTGTGTGTTATGGTGCTGGAATTTTCCTTCTCATTGGATCATCCCAAGAACTTGCGAAGTGGTTAAGGTCACTATTGCTGCTTGAGAGGGGACAGTGGCATGATGGTTGATGAGATGGTTAACTCTAGAGGCCACTTCCTTAGATCTCTTGTCTGAGGCTGTCAGCCTTGCTCTTGTTCCCAAATACAAATGAATTTGTTCCTTTGCCTGGCCATAAATGGCATTTGAGAGTGAAAGATATAAATTAAGGAGACTTTTCCACTTCATGATAAAATTTTTTATAAAATATCAGCTTAAATTCCAAAGACTTTGGTGTTGTCAAGACAGAGATGAACAGGATGAGTCACAGAGCAGTTTATTTCAAATTTGGCTCATGTTCCCTGTGCTAAGTCACTTCAAAAGTGGGCCATGGGTGTGGGAATGACCTGAGTGTCATCCTGAGGAAGCAACCTGATCCCACCCCAGGAGGCAGAGACCTGGATCCAAACACTCCAAGCTTGCCTCTTGTCTGCCTTCTAGGCCCTCAGCACAGAGTGAGGAGTGAGGGGCTGGCTGCGTCCTCCACACAGTCCTCAGTGCGGAGTGAGGTGTTGGCTCCACTTTGAGTGTCTCCTGACCATACAGTGTCCAGTACACCCTCATCTTTCAGTCAGGCTGCCAACTTTCCTCTCTGACTTCCAGAACTAAGACAAAGAATCGTCCTTCAAAGTCATGCCAGAACTTTTTTTTTTCTCTTTGGCATCTGTTTTCAGTGGGAACTTGATACACACACACACACACACACCCACACACACACACACACACCCCACTGCATCAAGGAAGTTGTAAAAGCCTGGCTCCACTCCAGAGGTTGCACGGGACTTCTCTGAGACACCAAGGGGACATTCTAGAAGAATAATGTTTTTAAGCATATAACTGTCAAATTGTCATGGGGGTCAACCTCGCTGAATGAAACATGATTTAATGATAGCTTAATCTTACTGAGATTCATGGTGTTGCATTTTTTCTGTCTACCTGAGCTCAGAGCTGGACTACCCTGCTAGCTAGCTGCTGGTTCAACTGAGAAAGCCAGGGGATTAAAAGAATTCTAACTTGACAGGTTCTTTGTTAAGATTTATTTTTTATGTGTACTTATGCATGTGCATGTGTGTGTATGTGTGTGCACACATGTGCACATGCATGTATGCACATGAGTGCAGGTACCCATGGAAGCCAGAAGAGGATGTCAGATCTCCTGGAGCTGGAGTTATAGGCAGGTAGGAGCCAACCAACACAATGCAAAAGTAGTACACCTCTTATCTGTACATCTTTCCAGTCCCAACAGGTTTTTGTTGTTTGTTAAATAACACAAGGGATAGACAGAACAGTTCTTGGAAGGTAAGAAGGTTGACAGGAAGGCTCTGGACCCAACTACCTAGGTCAAAAATATGTCCTGCCATGTGCTAGCTGTGTGAACGCCAATGCGTTATCTGGCCATGCAGGAGCTGTGGTACCGATGGAATGGTGTCTGCTTGTACAGCATTTGGCTGTTTAATGAGGTTGTAAGTGTGAAGCATTAGCAGGGATGATCTTTGTAAGTGTCACATTGTCAAGCATGTCTAATGAACGGCTTGTATAGATGTATCATCAGGGCCTGCAATCCCTGTCTCCTCAGCTACAGATAAGCTTTTGAGATGGGTCCCTGAGGATGGCCTTAGGTAGACTTTGCAATGGGCAATCCTTCTTGTCAACGTCTTTGGGTTGCAGTCACCTAGCTGACACACCTCTGGGTGCATCTGTGAGAGTTTCCAGAGAGGTTTGAATGAGGAGGAAAGACATGCTGGATGTGGCGTTAGCTCCCAGACTGAGTAAAAAAGGAGAAAGCCTTGAGAACACCAACAGGTTCATCTCCCCCACTGCACAGAATAAACACACATCGTTCAGGCATTTACTGTGTACCAGATACTTTGCATGGCTAGACTTATTTCAATCCTCATGATGATTTGAGGATAAAAGTGAAGATAAATGTTTTGAGAAATATTAAATTACTCCAGATAATGAGCCACAGAACCAGGATTTGAAGGCAACCCTATGCCACTTTAAACCCCAAGTCTTTCCCCAATCCATATGTCTTTTTTTCTGTTTTTTTATTATTTTATTACTTTAAAGAATACCGATCCAAATTTCCACTCCCTCCCGTCCTCCCACTTCCTCCCTACACCCTCCCACCCCTTTCTCCCCAATCCTAAGAGAGGACAAGGCACCCTGCCCTATAACAAGTCCAAGACCCCCCTACTACATCTAGGTTGAGCAAGGCATACATTCAAAGAGAATAGGATTCCAAAAAGCCAGTACATGCAGTAGAGACAAATCCCAGTGCCACTGTCAGTGGCTCCGTAGTCTGCCCCAACTGTCAACCACATTCAGAGGGACTAGTTTGATTCCATGCTCGTTCACTCCCAGTCCAGCTGGAACTGGTGAGCTCTCATTAGCTCAGGCAAACTGTCTCAGTGGGTGAACCCCTCATGGTCTTGACATCCTTGCTCATATTCTCACTCCTTCCACTCTTCAACTGGACCTTGGGAGCTCAGTCCAATGCACCAATGTGGGTCTCTGCCTCTGTTTCCATCAGTTGCTGGACGAAGGTTCTATGGTGATATTTAAGATAATCATCAGTTTGACTACAGGGCAAGGCCAGTTTAGGCACTCTCTCCTTTATTGCTTAGGGTCTTAGCTGGGATTATCCTTGTGGATTCCTGGGAATTTTTCTAGAGTCAGGTTTCTTGCTAACCCCATAATGGCTCCCTCAATCAAGATATCTCTCTCCTTGCTCTCATCTCTGTCCTTCCTCCATCTCGACCATCCCATTCCCTCAAGTTCTCCTCAATCCTCCCCTTCCAATTCCTATGTCTTAATTAGCACTTCAGTCATTGTCACAAAATACCCGAGATAAATCAACTTAAAAAGAGGAAAGACTTGCTTTGACTCAAGGTTTCAGAGGTTTCAGTCCACAATCATTTGTCTCATTATTTGGGACCTGTGATAGCACAGCACATCATGGCAAAACACAGGGCCAAAGGGGCCTGTTCAGCTCTCTGCACCCACAGCTGTGTGTAATTCTAGCTCCAAGGTATATGCTTAGCTAACCCCTTTCATAGCCTCTGTGGAGACACACACACATACACAGACACACACACAAATGTATTACAATTTTTTAACTAAAAAAAAAATTGTAAAGATACACACTAAAGACCCTGACCTGCGAAGGAACACAGAGGGAGGGTTCCCTCACCTGCCCAGTGGCACCCACCTTACTTTAAAGAGAAAACAAGTGCTTTATAGCTCACTGCTGGGATGTAACTTTAAAGTTGCAGACACAGCCTGCTGAGAGAATTCCCACAGAAGTGGAGCACTTGACATAGGATCCTTTCTTGATATCAGATTTGACTGGGCAGGAACAAAGGGCACTTCTTTTGTTCAGAAAGTGAGGCCAGATCCAATTTCAGTCACCACTGACTGCATTCCTGGTAGGTTTTACCTGCCCTAGAAAACTCTATGTTTTAATGTCTGTTCCTCATAGGAGTCCCAGAAAGAAAGAAAGAAAGAAAGAAAGAAAGAAAGAAAGAAAGAAAGAAAGAAAGAAAGGAAGGAAGGAAGGAAGGAAGGAAGGAAGGAAGGAAGACTAATGTTTATTAATATAAGTATGCTTCATCTCAAGCACAATTCAGGACATACAAAACATCATTTTAAAGGCCAAAATTCACACTTAACTGATGGGCATCGCTAGTTCCTTGGCCTGGAAGTTTCCCACTGGGTATCTCACAGCTGAAGAGCAATGATGCAGCCTCTAGCCATCCTGACCTCAGGGACAGACCCAACGCTTCCCTAGCAGCTTCCCTGGAACTTTGGGACACACTCAAGCAGCACTTAGCAGGAGTAAACCGGCCCAACTGGATAAGGATGGTATGGTGAGCTAATGAGAGGCATGGGTACCGTGGAGTTTCGCTCTGTCTCTTAGAACTTGTGTTATTGTTTCTATTGCTAGCCTAACAAATGATCATGAGTTCAGTGGCTCAACGCAACACACATCTGCTCTCTATCTCACAGCTTCCTCTCAACGATTCTCCTGCCTCAGCCTCCTAAAGACTGGGATTACAGGCTCACCATTGGTTCATGGCCTTGTCCATCTTCAAAGCCAGTGCAGGGCATGAGTCCCTGACTGCCCCCTGATGCAGACCCCTGTTGTAAGAGGGGCGGCTGTGTCCCGCTGCCTGGCTCCTGGTCACCAGCTAGCTTATGCCCAAAATAACCACATGAAAATTGTATTAATTAAATTACTGCCTGGCCCATTATCTCTAGCCTTTGCTTGGCTAACTCTTACATCTTGCTTTAACCCATAATTAGTAATCTGTGTATCACCACGTGTTGTGGCTTACTGGCATGAGTCTAATCAGTGTCCATCTAGGGCCGGAGCAGCATGGCGTCTGGCACACTTCCTTTCTTCCCAGAACTTCCGTTCTGTCTACTCCGCCCACCTAAGGGCTGACCTATCTTACAGGCCAGGCAGTCTTCTTTATTAACCAATGAAAGCAAAGAAATACAGAAGAACCCTCCTACACCAGACCCCTGACTGCCCCCTGAATGGCCCCTGCTGCAGACCCCTGACAGATCTCTGCTTTCCTCTTATGCTAAAGCACCCAGAATTGCCCTGGGCAAATTTCTTCTTTAAGGCCATTGATTAATAAATGAATTACATCAGAAAAGTTCCCTTTGTACATGATGCGGTATGGTCACAAGAGGAACAGGATGGAACAAAGGTAAGGTGTAGTGCGAATTCTAATTGGTCTTAGTAATAAAAACCCAGAGATAGCTATCAGGGGTGAAAGATCAGAGAAGCAGAGCAGCCAGATGCTAGTTCTTACTCAGACTGAAAGGGCGATCCTGTCTCTACAAATCCTCAGACTGAATGCAATGAGCTCGTTTCTCCTCCCGCCTTGTATTCCTCTCTCTGCCCAGACATATCCCTTCTTGTCTACACCTCCCTAGCGCTAGAATTAAAGGTGTGAGCCACCACCTGGCTCTGTTTCTCTTTTTGGCTGGATCAATTTTGTGTAGCCCAGGATGCCTTGAACTCACAGAGATCCATCTGCCTCTGTCTTCCTAGTGCTGGGATTAAAAGCGTGTGATCCCAAGCGCTAAGATCACCTTTGTGTGAGCTGTTTCTCTTTAGACAGACTCAATTTTTTTTTTTTTTATTTTGCTTTCCGAGACAGGGTTTCTCTTTAGCTTTGGAGCCTGTCCTGGAACTAGCTCTTGTAGACCAGGCTGGTCTTGAACTCTCTTCCCCAAGATATCATATAATCCTTTCAACTTTTGAAATAAATTCAAGGATCATCTTTATTTTCTAAATAAGTAGACTGAGTCCCCGGAAACATAATGTTTTGTTTTGTTTTGTTTTAGTAAGACTGTCTTTGTGGATCTCAGCTTAGCCTTGAATTCACAATTCTTTTTGCCTCCTCCTTCCAAGTAAAGAGCTCACAGGATACTTCACTGTGCCTCTCAAAACCAAAATCTTCTGTGTAAATTGTTCCATCTGTGCTCCACTAGTGTGTGATGGAGTGGGACTGAGACTCAGAACTGACTCCTTCATGCCAGCTAAAGAGACTTCAGAGAAGGACCTGGAAGTGAACTCTGTGCTTCCTGGGGTTAAAGCGTGACACCTGCAATACCTCAGGATTTTGCAAAGCTAACTTGCTATGCATGAAAGTGCTACTGTTAGAATTATTATAACCGCCGGGCAGTGGTGACGTACGCCTTTAATCCCAGCACTTGGAAGGCAGAGGCAGGCGGATCTCTGTGAATTCGAGGCCAGTCTGGTCTACAGACCGAGTTCCCAGACAGTCAAGGGTACACAGAGAAACCCTGTCTTGGAAAAAATTTATTATAACTGTTAGGAATTTTTCCTAATGCGAGCTCTCTGCCATAGCAAAAATCCCAATCAAGCCAAATCACAACAAACCAAATTAAAAAAAAAAATCCAGGTTTAATGGGATTCCTGTGCCCTCAGGTGGCCCCCGAGGGGGAACAGGGACGCTGCGAATGGGACCACCAAGGGGAGAGGGAAGGAAACCTCGTGGGGACCTTTGGGGAAAGCAGTTTAAGTAGACTGGGGGAGTGGTCAAGATTTTGGCAGGCTCGTCTTGACACTCCTCCGGGGAGGGATCAAGGCTTGGCGGGCACAGGGATGGGGCCTCCAAAGATGGAGGCCAGAAACTGGGACTTGTTCCTTTGACTAGGTTTTCAGAAGTTCCGGGTCAGGCTGGGACGCTAGCTCAGTTAAAGTGCTTGCCACACATGTTCTGTGTCCTGGGTTCAGCCCCTAGCACTGTATAAACCAGCCGTGGTGGCCCCAGCTCAGCACTCCAGAGGTGGACTATCAGAAGTTCAGGTAGCCAGTTTGAGGCAGACTGGTCTACATGGTACCTCGGGGTGGGGAGGGGCTTATTTCAAGCCAACCCATAAGGTACTACACAATGGCTTCTCTCTGAACTAGAACATTCCAGGTGGACCCTGACAGCCATGGACCTCATTTACGGGGTTGGTGTGCATTCTGTATTGATGGCAATCATACTCAAGGTCAGGGGGTCCCTGGCCTGTTGCAGGAGGGCGTTAGAGAGTCTGTTCCGTACAGGGATCCACGAAACACAAGGAAAGCGCTGGCTCTCTAATGAGGCCGGTTACTGACCAGCGCCCTATGTAGATATAAAGAACCCATTTATTCCACCTCACTGGCTTGATGGCAAAGCTAACTGTGGGTGTGTACAGAATGACAGCAGATAACAAAGAGCGCAGCCCAGCCCAGAGCTAGGAGGAGAGTGAGTGTACGCATGATGTAATGGTCTCCTGCCCGAAATGCTTCCACAGCGCTGGAAAGTACTAGCAAACATTGAAGTGCCTCTTCCTGTGTTCTGTGCTAGGTCTGACAGGGATTGTTGCCAGGAAGGCCAGCCCTGGCCAGCCCTGGCCAGCCCTGGCCAGCGTCCATCCCAAACTGGCTTCTGATTTCGTTGACTCTACCCTACTTCTCAGTCCTTCCTCTTCAGGGTTTCTGTGAAAAAGCACAGGAACCCATGTGGATCAGAGGCCTGGCCTAACCTGGCTTTGTCTCTCCCCAGGAACAAAACAAACACAGTTTCTCCTGTCAGGTCACCTCCAGATGGACTTAATCAGCCTGGAGGGATGACTGGTCACAGGCTCTTTCCTCTTTGATCTTTGCTCCCTACAGACAGAAAACTGAATTTTATCCTGCTATCTCAGGAGGTGACAGTATCATCCTGCCCAATGCCAGCCTTCCCAGTTACTAAGCAAGAATGACAGAAGCATTCACCATCTGAAATCTTATAGGATGCTTTAAGTGGCTTGAAGGAGCACAGAGCTACAGGGTCCCACGAAGCTCCTTTGAGAGCTTAGCAACAGGAGTCACCACAGCCCCGATCATTTCTGTTTCTCTGAGTACGCATCTGTTGAGCATCTACTGCATGCAGAGCCCTTTGCTGACCACTCACAGGAGAGGGATGGGGGAGGTTCAGAGACTTAGTTGCAGCTGTTCTAAATTTTAATGTCTACTGTTTCAAACAAGGCAGAGTGTCAGAGGACAGGAGCTACAAGATGCCTTGGGGGTTATTTCCTTTTGGTTCTGAACAATATGTCACAAACACACCTTAACAAGCAGAGCTGGTGCTGACAGCTGCCTTCCCTCACTTGCCTTTCTGGTCACTGGAGGGGAAGGCCTGGGAAGCCTGCATGTCCCAGGCTGAGCCCAAGGCATGTCTGCTTAAAGGCAAACAGAGTTAGTTTCAAGTCTGTTAGTGGGCACTTTGGGGCTTTTAGTGTGCGCATGTGTAATTCATGAGAATGAAAGCATACTCTGAGTGGCTGACGCTTCATCTCCAACAGGCTGCTCTGAGAATTTGGAATCCCTCTGAGAATTGCGGAGGGATTGCAGGAGCCACGCCTCAGCTGGGGCAGGGAAAGGGATGACTCACTCTTAGGTTGGGCAGGAAACAGCTGAGTCCCTTGCTGTTCTTGGTGGGGTGGGATGGTGGTGGAGGGGGTGAGACTAGGGTCAGGGATAGGTGTCCAAATTTTCTGGGGATGGGTTCCAGGAGCATCTTGGTAGGAGTTTAATTGTTACTCATTTCCTGTATCTCTCAGAATTCTTCCAGTTGAACTCTGGAATGAGCTAACTGAAGTAGCCAAGTGGTATTGTAAGAGCCTGGAACCCACTGGAGCTGGAGGGGACATAGGACACATGTTACTTGTGGAAGGAGAGTTTACTTTGGAGTTTAGAGCACCTGGAAGGAAACCCTCAAAGTTGCAGTCTTCCAGGAACTGCCCTGCCCGAAGCCTGGCATGAGCCTCTCCCACGGGTCCTGCAGAACTCAGGCAGCACTGGGACGGAACTGTGGGGTTGTTATTGTGACCTTGACTTACTTCCATTCTTCTGCCTCAGAATACTCATTGTAAAACATAGTTAATAATAGAAGCCACCTGTAGGATTGTCTGTGACGGTGAATGGCTCAAAACCCATGAAGCCGCTAGGACAATGTAAGATCCCGGGTAAAGGCTTAAACTTTGAGAGTTGAAAGGGCGGCAAAGGCATGCCAACAGCAGCAGGTGCACAGACACTGTGGCTAAGTTATGACTAGAAGTGAAGAGCCAGATGTTTTTCTGTTCTCAGAAGCCATGCTAGTGACAGGCTCCTGCAGGAAGCCCAAGCTTCCCTCCTCTAAGCCACAGGTGTGTCCTTGACTGTCTAAGTCAGTGCCTCTTCAAGTGAATGCCTGGGAATCTTCACAAAGCACAGACTGGCTCAGTGGACCTGGAGAGCTGCCTTTCTTACAAGCCCATGCAACGGCAGCACTGCTGGTCCACAGCCTTGGAGTACCATGGATGTAGCCAGCATAGTCCCCAAGCCACTTGATGAAGCCCGGCATGGTGGTATGCACACCTATAATCCCAGAACTTGGCAGACAGAAGTAGGAGGCCAGCTTCGGCCATTGTCGTGGTCCGGTGCCAGCCCAGACCATAAATTATTTCTCCGGACCAGAGGGGAAGCATGGGATTAAAGAACAACTCACATGACTTTATTGGAAGGGAGATTATCAGTAATCCCTCATGAAATCCTGAGTTCACACCCTGAAATTTTACCTGTGTTTATCCTCCAAATAGCTTTTATACCAAAAACATAAACTGAGGGGAAAATTCATTAGCATTTTGTTTCCTAGGTAACTGGGAGAATGACTCTGCTCATGTCCACACCTTTCTATGGCCATTTTGTCACGTCTTCCTATCTTCCTGCTCTGTATGCCAGCTCTGCCATGGAGGCCAAATTAACATCTCTTCCCAGGCCATCTCCTTATGACATTAGCATATCCTGATCTTTTTAGGATTGTGACATCCTGTCTGGAAGGCTATGTGACCACCTTCTGTGTGACCAGGTGTGAGCTGACCTGTAAGTTTGGCTGCCATACACTGTAGGGCCTGTATAATATTGTCCCACAGGCCATATCATGGGACTGCATCTCAAAAAAAGCCAAACAAACAAACAGACATAAACACCTAACAGACTTTTATTGACAGCAGAACTGTCCTCAGTCTATGCTGCCCAGGAGAGTAGCCATTCGCCACTAAGAAAATACGACATAGAAGTGTGGAAAGAAGACCACTGGGAGTTGATGTCTCTGTTTATCTAATTGAAATATTCATCATGTGTGCTTAGTGAATGCGTCATTAGACAGCTCAGAACCTTATATCCAGGTGGTCAAGGTCAGGGTTCTTATCTTGTTAGAGCCATAATCCAGACTGTGTCCAGGATCACACATGTTTTAAGATGCTGATAAAGCAAAGGTGCTCAGCTGTGCTCACGGTCAACACGCCAGAAAGCACAACAAACAGGTGTGCTCTTTGATGTACTGCATTGGTAGAAAAAGCTTCCTGCTTGCTGCCTGAGGTGCTTCTCTCATTCTGACCTAGGGCCAGAGCCTGTTTACCATCTGTGTGTTGGTAAAGGGAGACTGAATCCTATGATAGCCTCAGCTTATATTTTCATGTTTAGATTGCTTTCCTTACATGCTTTCAGTCTGAACCTTTGAGAGCCCCACATTACATAGAAATGGGCACTCTCAGCTGGAGAGCTAGACATTTGGGTGAATTCAGGCAAGCCCATAGATTTTTATTGTACTTAGTGAGTATAATCGTCTGTCCTGTCCCTTTAAGAGACAAGCCCACCCCTCCATTCTCCTCCATTCTGCTGAGACAAGTGGAGCTCTCTTTCTTTTCTGTATCTCTCCCAAAGAGGTAGCTTCTCCTCTCCTCTTCCCCTCCTCTCTCTGTTTCTCTTTCTCCCTCTCTCTCTCTGCCTCTTTCTTCTAGTCCCCCTTCTCCCTCCCTCTCCCCTTTCCCCTTCCCTTCCATAACTAACTAACTAAATATCCAACCTTACTCTGCATGGCGTGCCTATCCATGTCTGTCTCTCACCCACTGCATCTTGTTGAACCAGCTGACCCCCAAGGTCCTCACACACTGTGCAGCTCCCTGCCTGGGACCTGCTGCCCCTAGTGGCCCACTGTCCACTGCTGACCCTTAGGGACCAGTGCTGTTTTATTTTTACCATTATATTGGTGCTTGTGACTCGGCCAGGCTCTCTCCATTTTCCCTCCCGCCCGCAGATGGGCTGGCTGAGGACATGTGGAACCCTGGGCTCAGGAACCCGGTTTCTTTACAACACATTCTATCTGCCTGACCGCTGACCTCTATGCATGCCAGCAGCTTTGGTGGTGAGTTTTCCCCTTCCAGTCAGCTAAACCATTTCTCTAAACCCAAGGAATTGTCCATTGAGCTCTTGGAAATCCTATGGTGTTCCTAGAAATGGGGGGGGGTGAGCCCCCAATCACAGCCCTCACAGCTATGGTTGAGCCCTTCACAGACATTCATCTCTGGTTGCTTCCAATAGCTAAAACCATGACCAGATTAACCTGGTTGGTCCTCCTGCACTAGCACTGCAGTTCAGTGGTGCAGGATTTTTTTCTTTCTCTTTTCTTTTCTTTTCTTTTCTTTTGGACCACTCACAAATGGTCCCCACTGTAAGAGACCACTTGAAGTGACCTCTAGCCTCTCTGGCTTCCAAGTTGCCCAGATCAGTTGACTTCATCAATACCCTGCCTGTAGAGAGGAAACGTTCTCCTATAGGCCTTGTGGTGTCACTGTTTTTGCAGGTTTTCATGTTTTCAGCTATGGAATCCTCAAACTATCAGTTACCCACCTGTAAATTCTCTGCTCTTATCCCAGCATTTCCATACCACACACACTGGACAGGAGCAAAGAGACCAGCTATCCTAGGATGTGACCAGCACCCAGCTTTCTCAGGTTCCCTGCCTAGATGATGCCCACAAATAAGCAGGAAGCAGTCTTGAGAATCCACCATCCCAATCCCTTTAACCTGTTGTGCCTAACCTCCTGTCCTTTTATTATATAAAAAAGATGGGAATGTAATGGTTTGTCCTGTCCCTTTAAGAGACAAGCCCAGCCCATTCCCTTCCCTTCCACCAAGGCAAGCAGATCTTCCTTCCACTTCCAGCTTGTGCTCTCTGCCCCCTCCCTCTTTGGAAGATGTGAGTGCTGCCATGGCTCCTCTCCTCCCTCTTCTCCCCCGTCTCTCTCTCCCCCTCCCCCTTCCCTTTCCTTCCATAACCCACTAAGTAAATACTCACTCTGCATGGTATGCCTGTCTGCCTCTGTCTCTCACTCACTGTGCCTCTTCATGGGACCAGCTGCCCTGTCGCCAACCCACCAAGGTCTCACACCCACTGCCTTCCACCCACCTGGTACCTACAAAGACCTCAGGTGGTGGGACCCAGCTGTCCCTTGTGGTCCACTGCCCGCTGCCCACTGCCACCCCTCAGGGACCTGCGCCATTTTATCTAAACCATTAAAGTGAGAACTCATAAGAATTTGACATGTATAATTAGCAAGATTTTTATTTTATTTTTTAAGCTAGGTGTAGTGGTACTTGGGAGGTAGAGGAAGAAGTGAGTTCAAGGCAAGGCTCAGCCAGTTGGAGGGCAACCTAGACTACAGGAGACCCTATCCCAAATAAACAAAGGGAAAAAGGGTTTCTTTAAAATTCATTTCTATAAATTAGAGGGTTCAAATTGAAAATGTCATGCATTGAAACAGACAGAATGAATACAAAATTATGTTGGTCTTTAAATGTTTTTATTTTTTGTTTCTTGGGGTTTTTTTGTTTGTTTGTTTGTTTGTTTTTTGAGACATGTAGCCTTAGATGGCCTGGAACTTGATATGTAAACTAGACCTTAAATTGATATAGATCCAACTGCTTCTGCCTCCCAATAAATAGGATTAAAGGTGTTCACCGCTATGCCTGGTCCTGAAAGTCTTCAAGTCAGTGAACTAAGTAACATAAATAAGTCTTCATAGCAACACACTCTTGAAATTTTAAAAGTTCACATGAACAATTGCTCTCTTATGCTGATGCCTAGACTGCTGTGTTTTTCATAAAACTGATGAATGCAGTCTTCATTTTCAGTGTGTGTTGTGGCTGGGGGGTTGAGTGTATGTGTGGTATATTTGTGTGGTATGTATTTGTATGTGGGGGATGGTACATGAGTGTGTGTGTATGCACGTGTGAGTGTGTATTAAGAGAGGCTAATACAAAATAGCTTAGAAGATGGACTGGCTCTTGCTTTGTGTGTGTGAATATCTCTTTACTGGACTTGTCTTTAATAGGTTTTCTGTCATTTTAGACATTGCTCTTTAAAAAATATTTTTAAAAATCTGTTCTTTGATAATTTCTTGCTATGAATACAATGTATTTTAGTCATTTCCACCTCTTTTCTGAACCCAACCCGCGGGTCCAGTTATTCAGGGTCCGAAGAGGCTCCTACCTGAAAATCATGAGCGAGAGAAAGGAAGAAGACCAAGCAAATTTCACTTGTCAAGGTCTCACTTTATTTAGGAACAACACCAGTATATATACAGCTCCGAAATGGGAAGCTGCTTGAAATGGGGGTCGGGGCAGTGAGCAGGAACTGGGGGTAATAAAATCGCTAGCTAGAGCACCTGTGTAAATGGAAACATTCTTTTGTGTATAGCTAACTAAGGAAGAGGGGAATCTCTGCAAACATCCTTAAGACAATGGCCTCTGTATCTTTGTTAGCTTCCTAGAGTCAAATGTCCTAGCTGGCTCTGTTAAACATTCTAAGTCAAAGGTCTTTGCTGACCTCCTGTAATAATTATTATTTATTAGGGCAAAATTTTTCTAACACTTTTCCCTCCTCCAACTTCTAAAATTTCCCCCACCTGTCCTCCTCCCAAATTCATGTCCTCTTTTTTAACTGTAGGAAACTGTGTGTGTGTGTGTGTGTGTGTGTGTGTGTGTGTGTGTGTGTGTGGCTGCAGCCTCTCCTCCCTCCATTCCTCTCAGTTTACCCCCTTGACCTCACCACTCTCCCAGATTCACTGCTCCTCCATTTCCCTTCAGGAAAGAGCCTCCCGGGAAGACTCAACCAAACATGGCATAACAAGACACAGCAAGGCTAGGCACAAACCCTCATAGGGTTTAGGCAAGACAACACAGTCTGAGGAAAACGGTCCTGAGAGCAGGTAAAGTCAGAGACACCCCCACTCCCACTGTTAGGAGTCCCACAAGACCCTAAACAACCACAGCATGCATGCAGAGCCTAGCGCATACTCGTGCAGTCTCTTGATCC
>JAQHUG010000023.1:13138927-13180155 GCA_028555095.1 Dicrostonyx torquatus | reverse complement strand
TTTATTTAGTATTTTTGCATCAATGTTCATGAGTGAGATTGGTCTGTAATTCTCTTTCTTAGTATTGTCTTTCTGTGGTTTGGGTATCAGGGTAATTGTAGCCTCATAAAAGGTGTTTGGCAAAATTCCCTCTGTTTCTATTGTGTGGAATAATTTGAGGTAAACTCCTCCTTTTAAAAGTTGCCTCTGTCATGATATTTTTGTTACAGGAACAGAAAACTAGTGAATACAGACCTGGAGTGGTCGGATGTAACTCTTGCTTCCGTGGTTCTGAAATGTCGAGCTAGTTTTGGAAGGTGGTTAAAAGGAAAAAAGCAGTTTTCACTTCTAAGCCAGGTATGTCATAAGGACTCAATGAGCACCCACTGACAAGCTAAGCAGAGTCTTCACCCATCACCCAGAGAGGAAGCACTCACAAGAGCAGAATGTGGTAGTCTCTAGATCTTTGCACCTGGAAACCACCCAATATAGTTCACAGAAGTCACTTAGTCTAAAAATGGAGATATTCTATTTATACTTTTATGAAAGAAATGAGTGACTCAGCATTCGATCGTCATAATTATTAGGTAATCTAAGATTATTGTGACATGGACCTTTTGGATGAGAACTGAGAGTCTTCTGTTAAATCTTTGAGCAAATTAAAATTTCCATCTCTGTGTCCCAGAGTCCTTGGATAGTGGGAAATCACTGAACCCATTATAGCAGCTCTGACAGCGTTTGTAACCTTGGAGCTAAGTCCTGCTCCTGGACTCGAATCCAGTCATGCTCTACTAAACAGAATAATATGAGAGCCTGTATTCATGTCTATGTACAATGTCCAGTGCCAAAAGGTAAAACATGAAAAATGCCTAGGAATTTAGGTAGATGCCTAAGATTTCTGATCTCATGACTTGGGGCAAGAGAAGTCAGGATCACATCGTGGCTTAGCCTACAGAATGGGAAGAGATCTTCACCAAACCCACATCAGACAGAGGGCTGATCTCCAAAATATACAAAGAACTCAAAAAATTGGGAATCAAAAGAACAAATAATCCAATTAAAAAAAAATGGGTTACAGACCTAAACAGAGAACTCTCAACAGAGGAATCTAAAATGGCTGAAAGACACTTAAGGAAAGGTACAACTTCCTTAGTCATCAGAGAAATGCAAATCAAAACAACTCTGAGATTCCATCTTACACCTGTGAGAATGGCCAAGATACAAAACACTGATGACAACCTATGCTGGAGAGGGGATGGGGAAAAGGTAACACTTTTGCATTGTTGGTGGGAATGCAAACTGGTACAACCCCTTTGGATGTCAGTGTGGAGATTTCTTAGAAAATTAGGAAACAACCTTCCTCAAGACACAGTAATACCACTTTTGGGTATATATCCAAAGGATGCTCAATCGTGCCACAAGGACATGTGCTCAACTATGTTCATATGCTATGAACATATGTCATAGCCAGAACCTGGAAACAACCTAAATGCCCCTCAACTGACGAATGGATAAGGAGAATGTGGTACATTTACACAGTGGAGTACTACACAGCAGAAAAAAATAATGACATCTTGAAATTTGTGGGCAAATGGATGGATCTAGAAAACACCATATTGAATGAGGTAATCTAGACCCAGAAAGACAAATATATGCACTGACTTATAAGTGAATTTTAGACATAAACCAAAGAAAAACCAGCCTACAGTTTACAATCCCAGGGAGCCTAGACAACAAAGAGGACCCTAAGAGAGACATACATGGGAAGTAGAAAAAGACAAGATCTCCTGAGTAAACTGGGAGCATGGGAACCATGGGAGAGGGTAGAAGGGAGGGGAGAGAAAGGGAGGGGAGTGAAGAAAAATATATAGCTCATTATAAATAAATAAATAAGTAAATAAAACATTGTGCCTTGACAAAAAGCAAGAGGTCCTAGGGGTGGCAGTAGCAGAGCTGGCAGGCCAAACAACTTGCTTAAGTGTCTCCCATTAGGAAATAGTCTCCATAAACAGCAAACCTTATTATTAATATCATTAGAATAAATCAAATTTCCATGAAAAGAAACATTAAAATCCGTTTTACAAAAAATGATAACGTATAAACATGGTGGCTACAGGAAGATACATACAGTTTGGTGAATTGATTTTAATTTAATTTGAATTTAATTTAATTGATTTTAATAAGACAGTGAGTTGGCTTACTTTTAGTAAGTTTATGCTAAGTATGGTCATATATATAACTCCTTTGACTCAGAAGTGACATCATGGTATCATAGTCTTATAATCTCCACAAATTTCTCTCTCTGTTTCTCCTTTCTTTTATTTTTTGTTTTTCTTTTGTTTTGTTTGTTTGTCTTTGTTTTTGAGACAGGGTTTCTCTGTGTAGCCCTGGCTGTCCTGGAACTAGCTTTGTAATCCAGGCTGGTCTCCCAAGTGCTGGGATTAAGGGCATGCACCTCCCTCTCTCTCTCTCAAGGTCTTTCCTTGAACCTGGAGCTTGTTAGACTAGCCTGGGTGTCCAGCAAGCCGTGTCTCCTCCTGTCTCTGCTCCCCTCGTGTCTTGCACACACAAGGCAGATGTTCTGCCAGGACGTTGCCCCTGGAGTTTTATTTTATTATTATTATTTTTTTTGAAGCGGGTCTCACGGAGTTTCCCAGACTGGTCTTAGGCCTGCCTGCTCTATAGTCCAAGCAGGCTTTGAACTTGCAATCCTTCCTCACCAGCCTTCCAAGCATAGGCCTACACCACCACTCCCAACTACCTGAAAGAAATTCTGCAGCAGACTCATGCAGACACAAACCAATGTCTACTATTTCAATTATATTCTATCTTAATTTGGAAATAGTGTCTGAAGCCACGTGGTTTGTCTCTACCGCAAGCCCAAGTGTAGCCTGCCCCCTGCACTCTGGCTAAAACAGCCAGGGTTTCCACACCCCTCCTTGGGTTCTAGTTAGTTGTTTGGACAGCTCACTAAATTCAGGAAGACATTTCACTTCCCTTTATCTATGTAGCCTGGAAGAGAAGTGTAGGGCAAAGTATGTGACAATGGCTTGGAGCATCCATAACCTGCTTGGGTTCCCAACAACCTGTCTTTTTTTTTTTTTTTGGAAAGCTTTATTCTGCAGGTGTGATGAATTAAAGCATTTACCTCTGGTTATCATAGCTACCTCCAGGGAGATTGGGATGTGCTGTAGAAGGTGGCTCTCTGAGCAAAAGAGCCACGTTCTCACTCAGATCATCCTTGTCTGCTTGTCCATTCTTGGTAGGTCTATTGTCTGTTGACCTTTCCTCAGTCAAAGGGGTGGAGAGGATTATTTAACCCTTACCTGAGATACCAACTGCTTTTCTCAGCCATTTGCATATGGCCCTGGGGCCTCACACTACCTTAGTGTATACAGGCTGAGGGAAGACTGTGGAAGGAGGCCTATACATGCAGCCATAGAAACACCGTCATCCATACTGGATGGAGGATGACAGAGTGTCTGGTATCAGGTGCCTGGCCAGTTCCACAGGCACCTGCATGTACTACCCCTGTGACCTGAATCTGTCCAGCACTTTGGTGACCCTGGGCCATCTTGATGTGCTGCGTGTGACACATGATGACATCGATCCAGCCGAGAGAAAAGCTTGACTCTTAATCATACCTCGGTCTTCCTAGGTACTCTCAATCACCAGACAGCTTATTAAATGACTCCCTATGGCTCTGGAGTCTCCAAGGGTTGTAGAAGTCACATGCCAGGGAATGAAGATGAGGACCAAAGGAATGTTTTAACACAATTTTACAATGGTTCTATAATTCTAAATGTAAAGTTTGCTTTAAAAGAAATAATAAGAAGCATTTATATAAAAGTAAAAGACACCACAGGGAGGGAAATCTGATCGGTGTTTGGCCAGGGAAGGGTGTAAGGAGAAATGATGAACTGTGAAGGGCAGATGGTGAAGGTGAAGACAGCCACTCCACATCTGGGTGCTTCCACAGCTATGCACAATTAGCAAAGGTGACAAAACGCTTTGAATTGTGTGACTCTTATTGCATAGGTGATGCTTTCAAAATGGGATAGAAATCTCAGGAAGGCACCACAGGTTTTTACATTGCAGTGTGAGTGGCTGTGGAAAATTATCAAAGTAGCAGGATAGTTTGAAGATGAGATCAGCAAGAAGGATACTGCAGAATTTCAGGCAAGAATGGGCTAGAGTCTAAACAAAGAGCTGGTGGGTTGAAATAGTAATGGGGAGAAGAGTAGGTGGGCTGAAACAGCAATGACTTGTGAGCCCCACCGCGGCAAGCAGGTGACCATGAAACAGAGACCACACCCAGAGCCATCTCTCCAAGGCCACATTTGAACCACAGGATGCAGAGGATAGAATCGCTGCCTCACAGGGAAACACTGACTCAGATGGGGGACACTGGTGTGTTACTGAAGAGAGGTGACATGTGTGGACAGTAGTTAGATCTCAGAGCCTTCCTGTTTGAGTTCATCCTCCAGATTTCACGTCTTCAGAATGCCCTGGACTATATTTGCTTCTATTGTAATATATCATCATTACACAAAATACTTCTGGATCTGCAGTGTATGCCATAAATCTCAGAGATTAATAGCATCTTCCAGACATGTGCCACATCTTATGTAAGAAGGACCCAAACTGAAGCCGTTTTGAATAAAACTCCCATCTTGAAAAGCAGGGTGAAATAGAGTTTAAGTTCCCAAGACCTCCCCAGATTCCCTGATAACTGACATCCTGGTTGGCAAGGTGAGACATGAATAGTGGGCAGGCTGACCTGCCACACTTGAGTGATCAACCAATGGGAGCAAGGTAAGTGTACCACAGAACAATGTTCCTGGGAGAGCTCCTCTCCCTGAATCCTGACTGGTGGAACATAGTAGCTGTAACTTGGCACACATGCTTGTGGTTTTTCAGTTCATATACTTTCTAAAATGACTGGTCAGTTTCTACATGGCCTCTCACATCTACTTGGGTTGTGTTGGAGCTTCGGACCCACAACACTTACATCCACATTTGGGGAAAAGAAGACATAAACCTCTCGAGGCTGGGCACTAATTGTGATTACTCCTTTTAATTGATAATTTAAGGTCCTAGGTTTCAATTTTCTTTTTCCCACAATGCCTAGCATTGTTCATGTTCCTAGCTGAAGGGAAATAATTGTGTCTTGATTTACTGGGCGGTGGCTGTGATCCTATTTGTTTGATGCAGCAGCCATTTCTCAAGGAGGAGCAGAATTTTGTTTAACAACCACAAAGTGATTAGAGATTTTCCTTTAAGAATGAAATGCTACAAGAGAACCAGCAATTAGCACTCCCTTTCATGTCTGTTGACACTGTTACACCTGTTGTAATATCCAGACACACGGGGGCGGGGGAACGCAAAGGGACACCCCTATCTGTTGAACTCCAATTTCAGTGTTACATTCCCTGTCTAATCCCTGCAGGCAGTACTATGGGGGCTACATTAAAGCCAAGCCTCAGTTAAGGTGTTACTGTCCCTGGGAAAGGTGACACTCTAGACAGTTGATGGGGACTGTGTTTAAAATCCTCTCTGAGAAGAGCTGTTGAAGAAGGACGGGAGAGAAAGAGCCAACAACTGCGATCCTGAGTTGTCCCATGTGTCCCCAGAACCCTTTCTGAGTCCACAGCCTCCCCATTTCTCACTGTTTTCATCTGATCATCAGCTGGACTCCAGGCAGAACATCTGGCAGGTAATTTGCCACTAGTTAGCATCCCTATTTCTAGAAAGTTCACTAAGCACACTCACCAGAGGGTATGGAGAGAATGTCTTTATGCATCTGTAACGCGAATGTGCCTGACATCTCTACCTTTTGCCTTCCTTCACTTCCTGTCAGCAATGAGAGCGGTCTGACTTCCAGTGTCTGCTGTGATCCACAGAGGGTCAGTATTTTTATTGTGAATAATGATTAACTTTTATTGGGTATCTTTTTTGTGCCAGGTACTTTGTTCTTAGTTTAAACAAAAATAGACAGATGCACATATACATCTGCAAGAGCAATAAATCATTTTCAAGGAACGAGCAAAGAAAAACTGTATTTAAGGAAGAAATGCTATCCTCAAGAAATCTCAATTCTTAGGGTCTCTCCCATAATGAAGACAAGTGTTTTAAATATTATGCAGAAAGTATAGCTTGTCATGTTACTGAAGATTTCAATTATAAAATAAGTGTGTATGTAAGACAGAGAGTATGTGTGTGTTTCTTTTCCCAAAAGACCATTAATGTATTTTCCAAAAACTGAGAGACAAGGAACATTCTGCCCTCACAGGTAGATTTAGGCCTCGTGCTTGGCAACGTGCAGTTGAGTTCAGAATTTTCTGCTTCTTTGAGTTATCAGCAGATCGCGAATAAAAAGACCAAAAGAACTGTACTTTCCACCAAACAAGCTGCCCTGTCCCAATGTTGATATGCTTTCGTCTTCTTAGTAGGAAATTACTTCAATGCCAAATTTTCTGTAATTTGTAATCAAAAAAATCCAGCTGTGATAATAGTAAAACTAGAAACTTACCATGAAACTATAATTTTTAAAATACTGTGTTGTAGCTAAGGAGAAGTGTGGTGGTGTCTACAGTTTAACTGGAAATACACCAAAAAGAAGGGAACCAAGAAAAGGATAAGAAGATTGGGTGGCTGGGTGGCTGGCTGGGTAGGCTGGATGGATGGGTGGCTGGGTGGCTGGGTGGGTGGCTGGACGGCTGGCTGGGTAGGCTGGGTGGCTGGGTGGCTGGGTAGGCTGGGTGGCTGGGTGGCTGGGTGGGCTGGGTGGGCTGGCTGGGTAGGCTGGGTGGGTGATGACTAGATGGGTGGCTGGCTGGATTCACAAAAAAAAAAGTGAAATGATTAGTGCAGAATCCAAGCTATAGGAACATGTGTGATTACTGGAAAATTCTGTTGACTTTGCTGTAAGTTTGACAATTGACAAAGTGGAAGAGTATATAATTAAAGTGATGGAATCTTTAATGAGTGTCTTATTGTTTATTTATTTGAGATAGGGTCTCAGTATGTAGTCCTGGTTGACCTTGAACTCATGATCTTCTGACTTTGCCTCCTGAGTGCTATGAGTATGGTTGTTTGCCTCTGTGCTCGCCTCACATCTTTTCTCTTAAGGAGCCCAGAAACATGTCCATGAATATATGACAATTTAGGGTTTGACAGTAGCATTAAAAAGTTGTGAAGAATTATGAACTCTTTAACAAATGGTAGTGGGGAAAATTAGATTTCTACCTCAACTAGTGACCTATTTTTTTTGCCATTGCGCTGTGAGAGCCTTGAGGATGGGACTAGGTCTTTTTTCCCTATTATAATCTCAGAGGCTGGTGCTTACTTGTAGAAAGTTATTATCTGTTGAATGAAGACTTTGGTCCTGGAAGATGCGCTGTGGGCTGTGGGACTCCTGGCAACTGTGTTGGCATCAAAGATTAGAGGAAAGACCACACAGCTGAACCCTAAATCCACTCCTTCCTGATGGGCTAAAGCAACTGTCAGATTGACCACATTGACTATTGACTACAGATAAGAAAACTTAACTGTGAGTGATAAGTGGTTGCCGTAGACTTCACTCAGTGGCTGGCAGAACTCTTCTGTTTGTGACTTTGAACTTGCAGGTACAAACTTTATGGCTGCTTCTACTTCATAAGGCTACATTAAATTGGATGAGGGACCAGAATTTGAGGATGGGGGGATAATGTAGGAAATAAATGATTAACTCCAAATACATACATATATATTATATATATGAATGACTTACATGTATGCATTATAAATAAATGTAAATATGTTATTGTGACATGTATATATGAGTGCATACAAGTATGTTTATGTATAAAGCAACAAAAAAGAATTCCATCTTGTGAGCTTAACCAGATCTTATTTTCCTCCCAGCCCTGAAAAAGGAGAACAAGAGATTTCATGGAGTCAAATCTGGCAAAGGTACACTGAGCTACTTTCACACATTGATTTGGAGATTTTTTGTAGTCTGGGTGCATTTGAATTATAGATCCTGTACTTGGAAGCTGCATTTTGACTGTCAATCAATCAGTGTGTTTTGTTCCAGAAGCATATTGTAAATGCCAGTGTTTCACTGCTGATCTGAATAAAACGTTTCTTCCTTCCAGCCATTTCCTACTCCAATAATCCAGTTCCTCCATATTGTGTGGTTTAGATCAACCAGCTGCAAATGTACAAATACTTTCAGAAATGTCAATTACATGGATTTTAATGCTGTGAATAAAAGATATGATGCCTAAGGGACTCCTCTACCAAACAGGCCATTGGAATACTATTTTATGGCCAGTGCTGCTCAGCTAACACTGAGCGATATATTTACAGTTTGATGATCTTGAAAAAGACAAGATCCTTGCAAATTTGTGTTTATACATTTGGTTCCTCCTTATGTATAGCAATATATTATTTGTGTTTTAATAAATAAAGCTTGCCTGAAGACCAGAAAGCAAAACAGCCACGCTAGTCACCCATGCAGGCCAGGCAGTGGTGGCACACACCTTTAATCCCAGCAGCCACACTAGTTAGTCAGAGGCAAGCCAGTGGTGGTTCACGCCTTTAATCCCAGTACTAGAGAGGAATATAAAATGGGATGAGACAGGAACTTTTTCACTCTGAAGTCTTCATAGAGGTAAGAGCTCTCTAGTGGCTTGGCTGCCTCACCTCTCTGATCTTCAGGTCGGACCCCAATCTGTCTCTGGGTTTTATTACTCATGCTACACTTCTGGAATAAACAGTTTATGTGTTTGGAACTGCAGGCCATTCTGAGTAGCATGATGAAGTCTCCTGCCCTTTTACAGTCTCCCCGGAGCATGAATCACCCTTTGTCCAGGTCCACACTGCACTATGTGGAGGAAAGGCAGGGTAAAGCTAAGCATTGGTACTGTCTGCAATTTTAAGCATCCACTGGAGGGACTGGAGCATGCTGCCCTCAGACAAGGAGACTACTGTGCCTCTTAGTCATAGAAATAGCTTTGTAGTTACTCTGTGTATTTATCCCCATTGTGAGGTGGAGTCGTCCTGATTAAGCCTTAGCTAAAACAAGCATGTTCCAACATGACTACTATTGGGGCAAGGGAGGCCTCGCCTTCTTGATTTCAACTTTAAAACTCTTCTCTTTTGATTCTGTCACTAAGATGTATGTGATGAAACACAATGCTAAACTTTCACACACACATTTCAGCCCCTTCATAGAAAGACAGACATCTGGTGCCCCTTCTGAACAGGATTTGTCTTAGTTCCTTAGCTTGTAGAGTGTTGGTGACCAGTTAGCTTCCAAAGGGCCAAGGGGTCTTCAACACCAAGATAAGGTATACACTGGAGACTGAAGAGATGGCTTATCAGTTAAGGACACATACTGCTCTTGCAGATGACCCAAGTTAGATCCCCAGTACCCAAGTCAGGTAGTCACACCTGCAACCCCAGCTCTAGGGGACCAGGGCCTCAGACACCTGATTCACATGTACATGCCCACACACAGACACACAACTTGATTAATAAATGTGTGTGTCTGTGTATATATATATATATATATATATATATATATATATATGAAAAACACTTGAAAAGAGTTAGCCATGACTGTCAGACAACACGGTGGTCCCTAACTGGGAGCACAGTCATGGAAAAGGAAGTTCATGTTATTTTCCTTTTAGTGAAGTCCATTTAATCACTGAGTTGTTTTTTGTTTTTTGTTTTTTTTTTTTCGGAGACAGGGTTTCTCTGTAGCTTTGGAGCATGTCCTGGAACTAGCTCTTGTAGACCAGGCTGGCCTCGAACTCACAAAGATCCGCCTGTCTCTGCCTCCCGAGTGCTGGGATTAAAGGCGTGCGCCACCACCGCCCGGCTTAATCACTGAGTTTTGTCTTTAGTTTTTGTAAAGAAAGGAATAGTTAATGGAGAAGCAGCAGCTGATGGTTTTTACTATGTGAAAACTCAACTCTGCAGAAATAAGCACTAACTGTCCTGCACTGTCAGCATAGGGTGCTATGATGTTTTATCCACATTTTCAGGAATGATGGAAGGAAAGAATTGACTATTCAAAGATAAATATTTCTTTATACATATCTGAATTTGTGTGCAGTAATAAACCTCCTTCTCACTAAAGGTGGGGATGTGGCCGCTCAAAGGACATGCAAAAGTTCAGTAGTTAGAATTCCTTGATGGGCACTCGCCGTGCAGTGGTGGCACACGCCTTTAATCCCAGCACTCGGGAGGCAGAGGCAGGTGAATTTCTGTGAGGCCTGTCTAGTCTACCAGCACCATTACATAGAGAAACCAAAAAAAAGGAATTCCTTGATGGGAATTTTCACCTATTTCACCTTTGCATTTTGTTACTCTGTTTTCTGAAATAACTTGAGAGATGCTTGGGATTCATCCTTCTGCCTCACCCACACTGCCACTGAAGAAAATCGAGTCATGACTGCAGAGGTCTCTATAGTTTGCAACTGACTTTTGTAAGCTACACATTTTCCAAATAAAGCAATTTTTAAAATCCAGCAAAAACAAAACAACAACACGAACACACCTCAAATTATGTATACATAAATAAATGTAAACAAAGAAGAGGCACGGAACCCTGGGGGCAGTAAGGTGGCTGGAGGGAGAAGGCACTTGCCCACAAGACTTATGCTCTGAGTTCTATTCCCAGAACGCACATGGTGGAGGAGAAAATCAACAATCCTGCTTTCACAGAGGTGCAGCAACACGGGGGGTACAACACTAAGTAAATAAATGAAAATAACTTGCTCCCTAAATGAGCACTTTTTGTGGCACCACTTACAGAACTTATGACTTATGATTACAATGACCCCATCCCAGAAGAGGCTTCCCTCAAGAGGAAGTGGCTCACACTCCTACGCTACCACCTCTTGAGTGCAGCAGGGTAATTAGGAGGCGTTCATTGAATTCCAATGTCATTCAGTACAGATGATTTACTAGCACTTAAGAGAGCCTAAGTATTGAGTTCAATAAGCATTTCTGGAGAATGAGTAGCAGTTACACAGTGGGCGAGACAAAGCTGAGTGCTGGGGTGCCTGCCTGACACGGGTCAGTACTGCAAAAAGGAAAATAAAGCAGAAGGAATATTCACATTTATTTTCTATCCCCTGACTTTCCATTAAAGTGACATTAATACATGGTGTAGGAGGGTTCTTCTATATTTTGTGTTGCTTTCATTGGTTAATAAAGAAGCTGCCTTAGCCTTTTGATAGGGCAGGACTTACATAGGCGGGGAAAAGAGAACAGTATGCCGGAAAGAAGACTGAGTCAGGGAGAGAGCCGCCATGAAGCCGCCAGGGTCAGACATGCTGAATCTTCCTGGTAAACCCACTACCTTGTGGTGACTTACAGACTATTAAAAATGGGTTGAAATAAGATGTAAGACTTAGCCAATAGAGGTTAGAACTAATGGCCAGGCAGAGTATTTAAATGAATACAGTTTTCGTGTGGTTACTTCGAATGCAAGCCAGCCCACCAGCACTGGGAGCCGGGCGGGACGGCGGGACACAGCCCCACTTGCAACAAATACAGACGAAAGTCCTAAATCCACAAATGTAACGAAACCATAACCAACAAGACAGTATCACCATTTTGGAGATGGAATCTACCTAAATATTCTGGAGAATGCCAAATCCTAGGCTAGTAGAGTAGAAAGTTAAAAAGTCAGTCTGTATTCTACATACAACACTGAAGTCTTAGGGATTGTAGAGGCATGGGGAAGGGTAGAGTGGAAAATAAGAGAGTTTTGTTGAAGTTTCTATAGAGACTTTAGGAAATACAATCTCCCTCAACTGGAAATGCCAAGCGATTGCACCTCCTACACAACTGAAGGAAGGGAACGTCCTATCTGGGTGAGGACTAGGGAACCCCAGACACAGCTGGAGAGAAGACTGGCTTGCTTCCTTGAAAACTGAGAAACAAACTTGAGACTGAATCCTGAAATCATCCAACCCTACTCAATAAAAAACAAACAAACAAACAAAACCCCCCAAACTGACAGCAGAGTGTATGTTAACCTAGCAATAAATTAGAGATCATCTCTATAGAAAACAACAGCCTAAAAAAATGTCATTAAGGGGCTGGAGAGATGGCTCAGAGGTTAAGAGCACTGACTGCTCTTCCAGAGGTCCTGAGTTCAATTCCCAGCAACCACATGGTGGCTCACAACCATCTGTAATGAGATCTGTTGCCCTCTTCTGGCCTGCGGGTATACATGCATACAGAACAGTGCATACATAATAAATCAATAAATATTTCTTCAACATTTAAAGAAAAATGTCATTAGTGATGTTTAGATCAGAGAAAGCTACAGATTCAGTGTGATCCCTATGGAAATACCAGATTATTCCACAGAAAAATACATATTTTTAAAAAATTCTAAGTTGGGCATGAAGCACAAAAGACCTTCAATGGTCACAGTATTCTTGAGCAGAAAGAACACACACAGCTAGGGAGTAGACACCCGCATAACAGCACTTGACTTCAAAATATACTACATAGTTATAGTGTCCAAAACACCCTGGTACTAGGAGCAAAACAGACACACGGGCCAATGTACTAGAATAGGTAACCCCCAAAGAAATTCACATGTCCAACTGATTTTCCACAATGCCAAGAACACACAACACAGAATTTGGGAAAACTGAATACTTACATGCAGAAGAATGAAATAAAACCTTATCTCACAACATATACAGAAACAAAATCAAAATGGAATAAACATTTAAATGCAAAACTCAAACTGTGAACCTACCTGAAAATATAGGAGAAAGAAATCCTCTACAACAGTGGCCAGAACAAGTATTCTGTGGCTGTGACCCCAGAAGCACAGTAACAAAAGCATGAATTGACTAATGAGGTAACCCAAGCTAAGAAGCTTCTGCACAGAAAAAGGAACAATTAGCAGAGGAAGAGAAAGACTATAGGATGAGAGAACTTGTCTGAAAAATATGCACCTAATGGGTCATTTAATATCCAAGTGATAAACTCTTCAATAGCAAGAAAACAAATTAACAATTTTAAATGGATGATGGATCTAAATAGTAGCCAATATGTAGATGAAAAATGTTCAACAATGCCAATCGTTAGAAAAATGCACATCAAAACCACTATCAGATATACCTTATACAGGATACAATAGCCATTGAAAACACAAAGTGTAAGTTTTTGGTTATGATGTGGGAAAGAGAACACTCACACACCCTAGATAGGAGTAAACAGTACAGTCACCATGGGAAAAGTAAAATATGCAGCTACTGTGCAACCCAGCTGTCCCACTATTGGGCATGCATCCAAGCTCTGCAACCGGTCAAAGAGGTACCTGTGCTTCCACGTTTACTGCAACATTATTAAGAACGGCTAAGACACAGAACCAACCTAAATGTTTACCAATAAGTGAAAGGATAAAAAAAATGATACACACATGATGGATACTCCTCATCCACTTAAGGAACTTCCGTTAAACCTTGCCATTTGTGTAGCGTGGATGAACAGGGAGGCCATTATGGTAAGTGAAATGAGCGGGCTGAGTGCTTGCCTAGCCTGCATGATGGCCTGATTTCGCCCTCTAGCACCACACAGAAACCAAGCATGAGGGTGAGAGGCAAAGACAGCTAGCTCCACAGCAGCATTAACAGGTCCTTTAACCTCCACACATGAACCCACACTCATACACATCGCTTATACGACAACAATAATAAATTAAAATATATAAATGTCATATTAGCTGCATTGCAAGTCAAAACCAGTCTGGGCTACATGATACTCCAGCTTGAAAAAAAAAAAGTGGAAATAAGATGGGTATTGACGTACAAATGCCTCATGTTCTCAGTCACATGTAGGATCTAAAACAACTGACTCCCAGACATACAGAGTAATGTCCAGAGAATGTGTGGATAATAAGGGGGAGTTGGAGGAGATGCTGGTCAAAATCTATTTTTAAAAAAAATACCATTGAAGCCAGGCGGTAGTGGCACACGCATTTAATCTCAGCACTCGGGAGGCAGAGGCAGGCGGATCTTTGTGAGTTCAAGACCAGCCTGGTCTACAAGAGCTAGTTCCAGGACAGGCTCCAAAGCCTCAGAGAAACCCTGTCTCAAAAAACCAAAAAAAAAAAAAAATACCATTGAAAGGGGAAGAATAATTTCAAGACATCTATTGTAAACATGGTAGTTAACCATGCGGTATATTCTTAAACTATGTTAAGAGAGTACATACAGAGTGTTCCTATTGCAAGATGATAATTATGTGAGGTAATGCATATGTTAATTAGCTAGACATAGTCATTCCACAACACACACTTCAAAGTCTCACGTCGTGTACTTTATTTATTTATTTATTTGTTTGTTTGTTTGTTTTTCGAGACAGGGTTTCTCTGTGGCTTTGGAGCGTGTCCTGGAACTAGCTCTTGTAGACCAGGCTGGTCTCGAACTCACAAAGATCCGCCTACTTCTGCCTCCTGAGTGCTGGGATTAAAGGCGTGTGCCACCACCACCTGGCCACGTCATGTACTTTAAATACAATCTTATATGTTATGTGTAAAAATAACTTTGAAACTAGACAGTAGTTACAATACACCCTCTCCAACTTTTCTGCATGGGTATTTCACCTGCACGTGTCTGTGTACCATGTGCATGCGGTACCCAAGGAGGCCAACAGAGGGAGTTGGCTCCTCTGGGACAGGAGTTGCAGATGGTTGTGAACCTCTGTAGGTGTGACAAAAATCAAGCCTGGTCCTCTGGAAGAATAGTCAGCGCTGTTAACTACTAAGCCATCTCTCCAGGCCCCTCTCCAACCCTTAAATTTTTAATTACTCTAGAATAAAGTCCAATCTAAGTACATTTATTACACGTAAATTATGCTTTGTAAACTTATTTCTCAAAGATAAAATTTAAGTTCCAAGTTGTAGGAACATCTTGAAACAATAACTGTTTTATTGCATTTAATGATTTTATGGGCTAGGAATTTAGGCAGGCCTCAGCTGGTTGACTTTTCTGCTCTGAGTGTCAATTGAGATTACTTACTGGTATTCAACTAATGGATAATGTTGCCCTGCATGTCTGAAACGGCTTTCCCTAACAAGTCTGGTCCCTAGGTAGGAATGAGACTATTGTCTGGAGTGCCTACACATGACCTTGCTAGAGTGATGCTTTCTGGGGGGTGGGAGAGGGGCAGTGGTGGACTTGATGCCTCAGTCAGAACAAAAGGAGTATTCCAAAAGATCAAAGTTGATACTGCAAGCCTTCTTCACAGTTAGTTTCAGATATCATGAACATGAAGTGTTACACTTTTTTTTTGTATTGAGCAATGGTATGGGGCCAGTTTAGATCCTAGGAAAGAGGTCACACAAAGGTATGACTCCCCAGAGGCCTGGTTTATTGGAGGGCTATCACTGAAGATTAACAATCTGTGTAGATAAAGGTATCACATTTTCCTTAGGATATTATGTTGACAAGTCACAAGCTCAAAGAAATGTACTATTTTACTACAAATGTTGTCTTATGGGGAATGAGGGAGTCCTGAGTGAGTGTGTAAGGAGACGATGGCATTCTAAGTGAGTGTGTAAGGAGAAGATGGAGTCCTGAGTGAGTGTGTAAGGAGAAGATGGAGTCCTGAGTGAGTGTGTAAGGAGAAGATGGAGTCCTGAGTGAGTGTGTAAGATGAAGTCCTGAGTGAGTGTGTAAGAAGATGAAGTCCTGAGTGAGTGTGTAAGGAGAAGATGGAGTCCTGAGTGAGTGTGTAAAGGAGATGAAGTCCTGAGTGAATAAGGAGAAGCTGGAGTCCTGAGTGAGTGTGTAAGAAGATGAAGTCCTGAGTGTGTGTGCATTACTGACAAAGACATCCATGCCTTAGACCAATAGGTCAGGTTCAGGGAACTGGCAAAGCCTTCCTATGACCTGTGTGCAAATGCTGACAGAGTTTACAGAAGTAGCTTCCTCCTGGATCATAACAGCCAGAAACTGCTCCCATACAGAGACTTCTCCTCCTTCTCCTGCTGGACAGAATAAGGGCCTATCAGAGAAAGCAGGGCCTAACCAATCCCAGCCTTTCTGTATGTCTGTCTGTCCTTCCTTCATTCCCTAGTCACCCTAGTCAGGTTCCCAGGACCAAGCCATGAAGGACTGGGCAACTCTATAATCGCCTTATTTATATATGGAAGAAAAACTGGGATTACCAAGTTTTAAAAAATCAGTCTTTGGGGATTGGAGGGGTGGTTCAGTGACTAGGAGCATTTGCTGCTATTCCATAGGATACCAGTTTGGTCTCAGTTCCCACGTTAAGTGGCTCACAAAAGCTGTAACTCCAGCTCCAGGAATCCCATGCACTCGACTGGCTTTGTAGGCACCTGCACACAAGGTACACACTTATACAGACATATACAATACACGCAAATAAAAAAAATAAATTTTTTGTTTCCTCATGAAAGTACTCCATAGGCCTTTTTTTTTTTTTTTTTTCACAAACGGTTGAGGAAGCTCTTGCTTTTGCATAGCATTTTTCTCCTTCTTGGTTCTATGAGGACAGGAGGTGGGTGCTTCCTAACCAAGTATGTGTGGCAGGCCTGAAACCCGAAGGCTCTTGCATGACACTTCCCTTTATGGCTTTTGTTTTTATGAGGCCTGCTATGAAGGAGGAAGAAGCAAGGGTTGAAAGGCCATGGACATTGGTTGTTGGTCCTCTGCTCACAGCAGCACCCAGAGGATTCCCTCCCAGGCCCATTCATCTTTCTTTGCTTCCCATATCTGGGAAGCCTTCTGAGTCACTTCTTGGGCATTCATTTCCATGAGTGGTGAGGAGACTTGAAGGCCACTGCTCTTAATCAATCATTGCTCAGATAATCTGAGTTGGAAAGCGGGGGACCAGGGGACCCGTGGAGTAGAAGCTGAAATTCACATTCAGCCTACCACACTTCTCTTTGGCACATCAGGAAAGTGTGGTTCTCACTGATGGTAATTTTCAAGGCTGGGGTATGGAAGAATGCTGATATTGGTCACCAAAGCTAGAGGGTTGAGTAGTTAACTATTTGTAGGAAGTAGAGACTCAATGCTTTTTTTTTTTTTTTTTTTTTTTGGTTCTTCGAGACAGGGTTTCTCTGTGTAACAACCCTAGCTGTTCTAGACCAGGCTTATCTCTGCTTCCTGAGGGCTGGGATTAAAGGCATGTGCCACTACTGCCCAGCCAGTTTTTGTATTTTTTTCATGTCTCTCACTCTATTGAGCTCCAGCTCATTTCCTTCTCTGCTCCTGTCTTTTTCCTTAAAAAACGCCCAATTATCTCAGTACAAACCACAGTTCAGTTTACTATGGGTTCTTTTCCAACTGCAATAGCATATGACTGATGAAACTCTACTTAGAGCTTGGCTTTAGGGTCTGACTCTATTTACCTTTGATGAAAGGTTAATAGTCAAAGAAACCAATAAAGGTGTTAGATCTATTGTTGGTTTTTGTCTTTGTCTATTTTATGTATAGCTTTTTGTTTGTTTGTTTGAGGTAGGGCATTTCTATCTATCTTGGGTGGCCTGAAATTCATCATGTACGCCAGGCTGGACTTGAACTTGCAATCTTTCTATTTCAGGCTCTCAAGCTCTGGTATGGCATGCATTTGTCTACTTCTTTCCTTCAGGTGAGCTGAGAAAAGAAAAGAAGGAGAAGGTGGAGGAAGAAGAAGAGGAGGAGAAAAAGGAGGAAGAGAAGGGAGAGGAGAAAAAAAGGAGGAGGAGGACAAGGAAAAACAACTAACTAGAGATAGAAGATGAATACTGGTAGGAGCCAGGTACTGGAGAATTTGGAATGTAAATGGAAAGCTTACTTTTTTGGCTGGACAGTAGTGGCACATGTCTTTAATCCCAGCACTTGGGAGGTATAGGCAGGCAGATCTCAGTCAGTTCAAGGCCATTCTGCTCTATAAAGTGAGTTTCAGGACAGTTACACAGAGAAACCCTGTCTTGAAAAACAAACAAACAAACAAAAAAACCAAAAAACAGAAACCAAACAAACAGACAAACAAATAAAAAACCTTACATTTCAAGAGAAAAACTAATTCCTTTTGAAATTAGAGGTAAAGGCGATAGGATATAGATATGATAAAGAAATCAGATGAAGAATAAAAGGACTGAAGAGGCAAGAAAGTAAAAATCTCAGTAGACTGAACTATTAACAGACATAAAGGCAGATAAAACAGCAGAAAAAGGTATCTCTTTCAAGTACATGCTACATCCATACAACATTACAGCCAATTCCTCCTTACACTGACTGGATTTCTCACTGAAAAACTGTTCTCTAAAACCACAGACTACCAGAAACTGTGGTTCTAAATATCAGTAAAAGGAAGACCTTCCACTAATGTCTGGAGGATCACAGAAACAGCAAAGCAGCCTTGATTTGAAGAGCTTCAGAAAAAGGAGATTCCCAAGCCAACGTTCCACACGGGTGGTAACTTTGTCATGTTCAAGGAAATGGAACCTTGACCGCTATTCTGTAACCCTGGGGGTGGTACCTTTACTCAGAGTTCTGCTTTACTTAGAGCCTCTCAAAATACCGGACCATCTAAATTGTACCTAAATTCCACACTTCCAAGGTTTAATAGTCCCATCTTTTTCTATATTTCTAAGATTCCCCACTGTTCCTCTGTTGTGAGCTCTCCTCTGTTGACAGAGGGATTCTATCCCACCCAGTCTTGCAGCCGTTCAGTCCCAAAGAAACACACAGAGGCCTACATTAATTATAAACTCGTTAGCCTGGCTAATGCTCAGGCCTCTTACTGACTAACTCTTACATCTTAAATTAGCCCATAATTCTTGTCTGTGTTGGCTGTGTGGCATGGTACCTTTTATCAGTGAGGCATTCTCATCTTGCTTCCTCTGTGTCTGGGTGACAACTGCAGACTGAGCCTTTCCTCTTCCTAGAATTCTCCTGTTCTGATCGCCCCACCTATACTTCCTGCCTGGCTACTGGCCAATAGGCATTTTATTAAAACAATACAAGTGACAGGGTACAAGACCATTGTGCTGCAGCACTCCTCCACTGCAGGAGACAATCAGGTTGACTCTCCTGAACTCTGGATTTGTTTTCAGAGATGCTAGAATGCTCCAGCGAGCTCAGGGGTCAGTGGAGTTTCCCATAGTTCCATGGTTCGTTTTCCCAGCAAAGTCTGGAAACCACAAGAAAAGGTTTCTAATTATCCTTGAAGCATTTTTTCTCTTACAGCTCCTCAGAACCTTTTCCACATAGAGTTCTGTGGTATTCTTCTTCTGAGAAGAGAATGCCAAGTCATTTGTTTGTTTTTCCAGTGCAGGGGTGCAAGCTAGGGCCTCCTGTTTTCTAAGCAAGCACCAAGCCAGACCTACAACTCAAGCCTCCGGACTACTTTTCTTAGATATGTAATTCACATTCATTTAGGGCCTAGATTCTAGACCTTTAAAGGCACAATCTTAAGCAACCAGTTTTCATTCTTCTGTGTTGCAGTTTCCAGGCGGCGGGAATTCACCGAATACCTTCGGGATGTTGTGGTTCATGTGTGTGCCGGTCAAGTCCTGGGTGAAGGAAGAGTAGGTTCTTCCGTCGCACCCTTCTGTTCCATATCTCTTCGAAAACCTTTTTCATTGCTTAAAGAAACTTCCCCTTTGTTATGTTTCTCCAACTCAGACTGAAAGGCGCGAGCGTCGGGCAGGGAAGGGGTAGTACCGCTGCACCATGGCCATGCCCCACCCTTAATTCAAATTTCCCCGGTTTTGGCAAAGCAATCTAAAAACAAAACAAAACCAACAGTGGTCAAAATGAAAGCAAACTCTTTCTTTTAGAGATCTGGTGTCATCCTAAATTAAGCAACACCCTTAAGTGGTTAAAACAAACTTTTCCAAAGAAAAAGATGAGGGGAGCTTCCTGAGTTATAAAGAATCCCGCAGCGCCAACCGCTCCTCAACTCTCGGGAAAGCTTGTTCTGAAGCCCAAACCCGCAGGCGAGGTGGAGCGAGGTGGAGCCGAGGTGGCCTGCGGCCCGGCGCGGGCTATGATTGGTTGCCCGGTCTCTCCCTGCGCCTGCGCAGTGCTCCTCCCGCCCGCCCAGCCTGCAGCCGCTCTGGGGTCTGCGGCCTTTGGAGGGTTCGAGCGTCAGCTGGCCGGAAAGCCGGCGAGTCGCCGGGATCGGCTAGTGGGCTGAACGCTGGGCCCGGCTGCCTCTCCCAGGAAGAGAGGAAGGCGCCGCTCTCCAGTCCTGCAGCCTGCGGAGGCCGCTGAGGGAGACTGAGGAGCGCCGAGACTGCGGGCGCCGCCGCCAATGGCCGCCATGATGGAGCGGAAGTGAGCTTCGGGCGCGGGCTGCCGGCGAGAGCGCTTCGGTCTCGCTGCCCGGGGCGCGCGGCGCTGCGGAGCCCGGCCCTCCCGGCCCTCGCGACCCCTGCCCCTCGGCTCCCGCCGCTTACCTCCTGACTGAGCGGCCGGGAGTGGCTCCCGGCCTGCGGCCCCGGCTGCCAAAAAGATGGCGGACCCGGCAGAGTGCAACATCAAAGTGATGTGTCGCTTCAGACCTCTCAACGAGTCCGAGGTGAACCGTGGCGACAAGTATGTCGCTAAGTTCCAGGGTGACGACACGGTGATGATCGCGGTGAGTGGCTCTGTACCCACATCGCTTGAGGTCGAGAAGGGCGGTGCGTTCTGGGACGTGGCCTGTCGCGAAGCCGGGAGGGAGCAGGGCAGTGCTCGCTCTTGCGAGGCAGATTTGCGGGTTCAGGCCAGAGAAGGATGAACCTGTTCGGGCGACTCCGTGGCGGCTTGAGCGTCACCCCCAAATCCAGTTCTAAGCCCTGGAAGCTGGGAGGTGTCTTTTAGCCTGGATATTCCCCCACCTGGGACTGGAGGCTACGTCTCACGAGCTGGTTTAGGGCACATTAATTTTGTGTGTGTGTGTGTGTGTCGGTGTCGGTGTCGGTGTCGGTGTCGGTGTCTGTGTTAGGATAGTCTCCTCCCTAGGGCTTTCTTGGAGGTTACGTCCCGGGAGCCAGCTGTCTGTCTGTCTGTCTGTCTGCATGTGTCTGTATGTTAGGATCCTCTCGTCCCGGGGCTCTGGAGTCTAGTTTAGGATGTATTCATTCGTGTGTGTGTGTGTGTCTGTGTGTGCTATTGTCCCTGATGCTGGTGATGATGTGCGCTACCTCCAAACTGAGAAGAATTCAGAGTTCATTCACATCACTGAGCTCTGGGCCCCGCTGTACTGAACGGTAAATAATAGATACCTGGTTTTAAGTTTTAAGGAACTTGCTACTGGCGTTGCAATCTTAGGGAGGTGAACCGGCAACTACAATATGCTTGCATCTCCAATGTTCACCCTCTAGACTTTTCATGTTAACAGTAATAAGTGGGAAATTAAGGCCTGTAAAAAGAAATAGTGGCTTTTTCTTTGAAATTAATTATGTCTGTTATAGTAGATATAAGTGGACTCAGATTGAGCCAAATAAGTATCAGAAAGATGTAGAATTTCACTCTTTACTGGCTTTTATGGAATAGCAGTGTAGGAAAGATAGCTATAGATGAGGCAGAGTGTTGTGAAGACCGTATAAAGGGAGGAAATCGCCATTATTAGATTCATATTAATACAAATACAATCTATTTTGGAGACAGTTGATCTTGGTAATCTGAGAAGTAGTAAATAATACTTTATAGTGTAAAATGTGACTGAGTTGGTGAGAATTTTTTATATCCAGCATTGCAAGTTCTCTGGAGACAATATTCTGAATTAAAGATTAAAAGTAAATAAGAGTTTGCCTGTGTACAGAATAGCCAGCTAAACTAAAAAGAAAATTCACCTTAGTGATAATGCCATGTGCATTAGGCATACATTATTAGGATTCAATTTTTAATGTCAGTTTTTACTCAATTGTTTACTTGAGTGGAATTTTATATTTAGTCTATCGTTTGAACTACTTAATATAGACCTAGGGCAGAGCGGTCACAGGAGCTGAGCCATTGATGATTGAAAGCATTGGTCTGAAGACAGTACTGAAGTCAAAGTTCAGTTTCGGAAGTCGAACGTCTTAGTGCCACATCCTCTTGGTGGGTTTTTGTCGGGAAAAGAGAACCGTTAGGTTGCTACCACCTACTGCTGTGTGATGATTATCAGGCTGGTTCTTTGTTAATAAGTCTTCAAGATGCTCCTGCTGTAAATGACATTATAGTACGGAAGGGAAGTTAAATGTAGGGATCCTCCTTTTCTTTAGGCGCCTGGGAGTGGGGGTGGGGTGTGTGTATGTGTGTGCATTGTGCCTGCAGTCAGTAGAAACTTTCGACTCCAGGATTAGTTATCAAACCTGGGACGACTACTTTCTTAGGATCTATGATTGATTATTCAGCGTCAGCGGTGGTTTAGGCAATTAAAGATGTATTTCATTTTCCACTTGTATGAAGATAGTCTTTATTCTCTGGGGGTTTGTGCATGTTTAAACAAATCTATAAATACCGGTAAGATTGTTTTGCTTGGAATGCCAAAACTTAGGATATACAATATGTCTTAAGTTATGGTGGCTCGCACACCTGTAGTCACAGAACATGTGAGTCTGAGACAAGAGAATCGTGAGCACCTGTTGTTTTGTTTTAAAAAGCCTGGATGGTAACTTACACTCTTAATCTCAGCACTACAAACATAGGAGGATCCCCACGAGGATGAATTTAGCCTGGGCTACACGTGAACAACCCCACCCCCAGGGAGAGAGGGGGAGTTGAAAGAGATTAAGTTAGAAAGTAATTTTCTAGTGTGGGCCAGATTTGGTATATAATACACAAAGAAACAAAAGACAACCACCACTACAGAAAGTACATTTATTTTAGGTTCTTTCCTTTGGAAAAAGTTGTTCGTAATTTCTGTTTCAAAGTTTCTGTAAATAATATAAACATGTTTAAGTGGCGGATAGAAACTTTGGGTAGATGATGAGTAAAAAGTACATGGAAAAGTACATTATAAAACCAAGGGAAACATTAAGGACACTGATAATATTTAATGAATAATGAATGTTTCATTCATTATTTTAGGAACTGATTTCTTACATATACTAACTATATTAATATGCTGGGGTCTTTGTATTCAATTTTTTGGTGAATTGTATTTTAAAAGCCTCTTTGGGAGTGCATAAGGGAATTTAAGGAATGAAATGGACATCTCTATGTCAAAGAACAAGATTGAAAAAAGTTATAAAACGTGATTTATTTTAATCATTGGATCCTGAACCTGATAAAAAGAAGTACGGACTGTGTGTGCAGAGTTAAATGTCTTCTAATCATATTCCTTATATGGTATATTCTTCAGGCTACCAGAACAGAAGCCAGCCTACTGTAATTCATTGACATTAGAAGAGAATTAAAACTAATTAGATTATCTTGCCCGTTTCCTTACTTACCTCAAGCAGAACACAACTTGCTCTTACAACTCAATTCTGGTTTTATGTTTAAACCTTGAGAGAGGAAAGAGACGTCCTTACTTACCATCATGTCAAAAAAAAAAAAATCCCAGCACACACTGCAGTCTGAAAGATCATCAGTAGCATATCCCTTCATTATGACCAAATTTGGTTTGATCTGTGCAACCTCCCATGGCAGTCATTCAAGAAATCTAAGGTATGATGCAGTTCAGTTAAACTCATTCCTTGGATTTATCCCCTTGAAGGCTAAGTCAGGTATGGATGCATCTTGGGATTTAGAGCTTGTAAAATAATTTTGAAAACACAGAGTTATAGGTTGCGTAATGTGTATAAGTCAAAGAAGTGAACTGAAAAAAAAATCCCTTAAGACCTGATTTATGTTTCCTTTGTTTAATTTATTCAAAAGATAGAGATATGTCTTCACTGTAAAATTTTCATTCACACGGTCTTGATTTCTTCCAAAGTCAGATTCAGTTAGTAAACTCATAACTTTATCTTTAATGACAACATTTGCCTTGCATAGTAAAATTAATGATTTATTTTTCTTTCATTGGGGTGTGTGAGAGTGCATATGTGTATGCATGTGTACATGCATGCAGGCACCCGTGGAGGCCAGGGGAGGGCATTGGGTTGCCAGGAGGTAGTTACAGGCTATTGTAAGCTGCATGACATGGATGTTAGGAACAGAAATCAGGTTCTCTAGAAGAGTAGTAGGAGATAACTCCTGAGCCATTTTCCAGTCCCAAAATTAATATCTTAGAACTGTAATCCAAAGAGATTGTTTTGTCAAACAAGTAAAATAACAAGTTATCTTTTTTAACAAACCTGTGTATATGGGATTGAATGTTAATATGTCAGTAGCATCTTAGCAAAAGAATTACTTTTTTAAAGGGAGACCGCTTGTTTGTTTCCCGGCCACCCAGACCCGAAATAATCACATAGAAACTATATTAATTAAAACACTGCTTGGCCTATTATTTTAGGCTTCTTAATAATTAACTCTTGCATCTTAAATTAACCCATTTCTACTATTCTATGTATTGCCACAAGTCTGTGGCTTACCTGGTAAAGTTCTGGCATCTGTCTCCTTCAGGAGGTACATGGCATCTGTTTGGCTCTGCCCCCCCCTTCTCTCCCTATCTCTTCCAGCCTGGCTATATCCTGCCCTGTTATAGGCTGAAGCATGTCCTTTATTAACCAATGGTAATAAAACATATAGCATATAGAGGGGAACCCCACGTCACAGAATAACCAAAATTGATACCATTTTAAATTGATTGGCAAATGAAGTCATTCTTCCAGTTAGGAATGTTTCCAGTTGCTGAGGGAAAACAGCTGGGGCTTAAATAAGTAAACCTTTATTTTTCTCATAGAAATTTTGGAAATAGGTTCATATTGCTCCTTCCTCCAAGACTCTATTATAGTCTGCCATTCTTAGTTACTTTTGATTATAATTGTTACATTTACAAGATGGATGCTACAGCTTCAGATTTTTTTTTTCCAAGAAGAAGAGACAGTTCCAGCTGGGTGGTCCTTTTTATCAGGGAAGTAAGACTTTCTCAGGGGCGTCCTAGCAGGTCACCATTTTATATGGTTCAGAGCTGGATCCTATGACCACCATTTGCAAGCAGACCAGACTAGTAGAAAGTCACAGGGAAAAGAGAAAGTTTGGGATAGATAGCCCTGTAAATCAGGACTTCTTAAACTTTTCCCACTTGCCTAAGAGATTCTTTTAAAAAAAATTTAAGATTTATTTATTATGTACACAGTATCTGTCTGCATGTATGTTTACAGGCCAGAAGAAGGCAGCAGATCTCATTATAGGTGGTTGTGAGCCACCATGTGGTTGCTGGGAACTGAACCCAGGACTTCTGAAAGAACAGTCAGTATTCCCAACCTCTGAGCCATCTCTCCAGCCCATGCCTAAGAGATTCTTATAGTGCTTATGGTATATGGGTATATAAAACAGATAAAGTATCAGACATGTACTGATAATCATAAAAAGTATTTTAAAGCATTCTTTTGATGCTACTTATTGAAGATGAATACAGTTTTGCATGCTAATTAGAGAGACGTGCTTGTTTACTTTTATTAAAGCATTAAGTCTGCAAGATACTGAGCATCTTCAGTAGTTGGAAAGAACCAACTCCTCCTAGTTGTCCTGAATGTATGTGTGTAGTGATGCACATACACAAATAAATGTATTTCAGGGTTTTTTTTTAATTTTGCTTTTCTTTTTTTAATTTTTGAGACAGGGTTTCTCTGTGTAGCTATGGAGTCTGTCCTGGAACTCGCTCTGTAGATCACACTGGCCTCGAACTCATAGAGAACCGCCTGCCTCCTGAGTGCTGGGATTAAAGGTGTATACCACCACCACCTGACGTAGTTTAGTCTTTTGATTAAGAAAAATCAAAATATAAAATGCATGTACCTCAAGGAAAGGTAGATGTGAACTGAAAAATACCCAGTAACAAAGGTCAGGTTATAGGTTGGAAAAGAATAAAAACAATCAAGTACAGCAGAAAATTTGTCAGTGAGTCTAAGAAGATTTAGTTTAAAAATATGTTACTTATTTTTAGTTCATTGGTCAGTGTGAGGGTACCAGACTCCCTGGAAGTACAATTACAGATAGCCGTGAGCTGCTGTGGGTGCTGGGAATTGAGCCTAGGTCCTCTGGAAGAGCAGCCAGTTCTCTTAAGTGCTGAGTATCTGTCCAGCTTTAATTTTTAATTTAATTTTTAAAATGGGTTGAACACTAGTAGGAATAGTGTAATTACTTAGGAGAACAGGTCTCTAAAGATGAGAAAAGGAGGGACAGAAGGTCTAGGTATATACCTGCCTGCTCCCTAGTTTTTCCCATAGGATAAAAAGCTGGATCCCAAAGTATACAGCACTTCTGACTCTAGGGAAAAACAAATTTAACATTATAGAGTAGTTACTAGGCTCCTACCTAACATGAGTACCAGGGGATGAAAGCATGTCATCGGGCTTGGCAGGCTCCTTCACCCACTGAGTCATCTCACTGGCCCCATATTCCAATTCCTCTGCCTCTTACTTAGACTATCTAAGTATTTCTCCAGGTGTGGTTTTTTGTGGTCCTCAGCATTCAGATTACTTTCTATAAGGAATCCACAAGGTTTAAAGGACTTTCAAAATATGATGTCATTTTCCCTGGGGTGACATTTGTATTTGATCTTTGCTCCTACTACTTCAAACTTTTGTTTCTCAAATGTTACAAGCTTCTTTTGACCCCAGGCTCTTGAAGCATCTTATTAGCAAAGCCTGTACCCCTTCCTCACACCAACTCAGCTGGCATTATGGCTCATAGTGAAAAGTGGGCTAGTGAGTCAGATGTTTTTTTCTCTGTCTGACATTCTTCTGTTCTCCTGTGTCCTCTCTCAGTTAAGTACTGCAGCCACTTCAAGTGTACCCCCTGTTATTTAAGCTTCCACTGACACAGAATCTGTCTTGGTCAGTGTGGCATCTGCATTCCGTAAATATTTGTTAAAGAATGAAAAGCTGAATCAAAGCTAGTGAAAGAATTTTAATTGGCAGACCTATTTTAATTTTATTATTAACAACAGTTTTTGTGCCTGTTTATTTTTCTTATCTGCAAAGTAATATTAGTATTGAAAATGGAAGCCAGTCCTGGAGGTGAAGACCTGTAATGCAAACTACTTGGGGAGTTTGAGCCAAGAGAATTTCATGTTCAGGGTCAGCTTAGACAATTTAGTGAAACCCTGTCTCAAAACAAAAATGCTTTTAAAGAAGCTGAGGAAAGCTGCTGGGCTCTAACTCAGAAGTGGAGTTACGGATTGCAAGTGAAAGCAGGGTGTAGAAAAAGAAAACTGAATCCCAGTGCTTGTCAGAATAGCTCCTGGGGTACAACGAGAGCAAAAACAGATGTTTTTGTTTAGTGGAGCTAATTTTCTAATGTCCCTTACCCTTAAGGTGCATAATAGGTATACTATTTTTAAAGAATGTCATGGTGTCTTTGAGTTTAAAAATGTCCACTCATTTGTAATTTGTATAATACTTTTGCTTTTATTTTTCAGTCCAAACCTTATGCATTTGATCGTGTGTTCCAGTCAAGCACATCTCAAGAACAGGTGTACAATGATTGTGCAAAAAAAATTGTTAAAGGTAAATATGTTTAACTTGTCAAGTTTTATCCCAGCAATAAGTAAAATTTGGTTTGTGATCTTTCCCATTTCTCAACATTGCTTTTTCTTTTTAATGCCCCTTTCAGCTGCATTAATTAGAAGAAAGTTACAGTAACAAAAATATGAATATACCATTAGTTAACCTGTTGTATTTTCAATTGCCACATTCTCATATATTGCACCTAGTGAAGACTGTTTCAGTGTATTCTTGAGAAGTGAGTTTCTTTTCACCATTCATGGGAGAATTTCCAAGGTAGTAGTGTAGAAATGGAATAGTGTGAGAACAGGGTAGCTAGATAATTTTCCAAAAATTAGGAAATAATATTTTTTCTTTTTCCTGTTCCATTGTTCCTTCCTCAAAGGCTTACCTTACGGTCATTAGCAAAACCCTGGAGGAATTTATTAGGGATTACCAAGGGTTAAAAGGAAAGTGACACCCACCAGAGTGTTTTTCAGTTTTATGTTTTCTAAGACCATAGAACTCTGAGAGCAGAGAGGGTGCTGAATGATTAGCTGAAGTTCCTGTTTATTGTAAAAATGCCTTTTATCAAAGGGCTTTTATATTTAAATAGTTGTTTATGATTATTATATTTATTGACAGTTCTAAAAACAGTCCTTAGTTTGAAGCAAAAACCTTAAGATATTTACCAGACATATTGGGATTTAATATAAAAAGAAATTTTTTTTTTTGGTTTTTCGAGACAGGGTTTCTCTGTGGCTTTGGAGCCTGCGCTGGAACTAGCTCTAGTAGACCAGGCTGGTCTCGAACTCACAAAGATCCGCCTGCCTCTGCCTCCCGAGTGCTGGGATTAAAGGCGTGCGCCACCACTGCCCGGCTTATAAAAAGAAATTAATAAAGGCCAGGCATGGTGGCACAGGTCTTTAAATCCAGGACTTGAAGAACTGAGAGCTCAAAGGTAGCCTTGGTCTATATTGTAAGTTCCGGGCCAGTTGAGTCTACACAGTGAGATTCTGTCTCAAAAAAAAAAAAAGTGAATGAGTTAGGATTAAATAGCAGAGTTAGTACATCTTAATAACAATAGAAAGCTGAGTTTAGAGATAAAAGCAGGTTTCACAATAATTACATATTGTATATTGAATGTCAGAGCCAAAATCATCACAAAGAGTGAGGAATGGGGAGGTGGTTCTAGGAACAGGCATGAAATGCGTGGATTGGGGCATGTAGAATCATTGCTAAGCAGCGTTAAGGGCCCAGAAGAATTTAATTTGCCCATTTGGAGTTTTATCTGGCAAGGACAAAATGGGAGAGAAGAAAGTCAAGAGAAGTGAGGGTATTGTGGCTTTAATGTTTCTATTGGTGTACCATGGTAGCTAAGGGGAGTTACAGTATGAGGGACCATGAAAGACAGTGAGAAAAATGGTAGGATTTTGGTTTTTCGAGATAGGGCTTCTCTGTAGCTTGGGAGCCTGTCCTGGAACTAGTTCCTGTAGACCAGGCTGGTCTCCAACTAAGACGGTAGGATTAATGGGCAAACTGGGTATGCCTGTAATCTCAGCCTTTGGGAGGAAGAGGCAGGAGGATTACCACAAATGTGAGGACAACCTGAGCTATCTAGGGAGTTCCAGACCATCTATGGCTACATCTTAAGACCCTGTATCTAAAAGGCATAACAAATTGATAAAGAGGGTACTATGTTATAGATTCCAGAAGACAAAAGGATTCCTGGACTCCTTTAGTCAGGTGTTAATAGAAGGTAAATATTTAAAATTAAGGTTATAGTGGTGGTGTGGTTAGCTAGTAATGAAAGGTCAGGGTCTCATTCTAAGATTGGCGATCATATTAAGTATCTGAGAGGGTCGTCAGTGTCTCAGTCAGATCATATGCTGTATGTACTTTAAATCCACCAAGAATTAGAATGGGAGTGGTATTGGTAAGAGACAGTGACCTGGGTGCTGAAATGTTTGTAAAATGAAGAAGGATTAATTTGTTCTGTAACTGCAACAGAGAAGAACAGTGGTATTACACTGTGTTATAGCATCAATAATTTCCCAAAGAGTGTACAATGGACAATAATTACATCGTGTTCTTTGTGACCTACTTTGTGTATGTGTTTTTATGTGGCGATATCTTCTCAATTGCTATTTTGCTTTTTAAAACAGATTTTTATTTTTAGTGTGTGCTTCTGTATGTCCATCCATTGATCTATTTCTGTTTGTCTGTATGAATGTATGCCAGGGGTGTACAGGTGCTCATGGAGGCCAGAAGAGATTATTGGATTCCTTCTTCCTTTAGTAAGACTAAAGCGAACAAACAGTAAAACGGTGTTAGTGCAGAGTCTTGATCAAAGGAGTATTCACCATATAACTCATTTTGTTCCTGCACATTATATTGAAAAATGTTGGCAGTAAAATTGTTATAAAAAGCAAAGTTTGGAGTCGATTTGAAGATATGAAAATTTATTACAGTCAAGTTCAGGTTGAAAGTCTTTTAAAAATAAGATTATGTCATACCAAATGTATATAACCTACCTACCCTGTTCATTTATTCCTTAACAATACAGTGTAACAGCTATGTAGCATTGGCTTGCATTTAGTAGATAATTAGATGATTTAAGTAAATGAGAGGGTATAAATAGGTTATATGCAAACATGTCATCTTGTGTAAGAGACTTGAGTACTTATGTGTTTTGGTAGATCCTCATAAATCCTAAAACTAGTTCCTCTTGATACTGTTCCTAACTGATAAAAATGCAATTGCTGTTGCCATATTTGAATACTTACAAGTAATCCTTAGCATTTGTCGCCTTTTCCACACATAGATAATAGTGAGTGCTTAGTAGATATTTGAACATTGCATAGTTCAGTCTCTGTAATTATATAAAATTTTAAAAACTGTGCTTTAAGTCTCAGATGTATTTGTTACATGTATGCATTTATTGCCTCAGTGTTAGACAACTGTATATAGTCTTGAAAATGTATTATGTAGACATTTACCTACAAATATTTACTTAGTACCAATTGTGAGGTAGTAGGATAATTTAGATCATATCATGAAAGGACATTTTTACTTTTGTTATTTTTTTTTAATTTTATTTTATGTGTTTGGGTGTTCTGCCTTCATGTATGACTGTGCCACATTTTTGTGCCTGGTGTCTGCAGAAGCCAGAAGAGGCATTGGATCCCCTGGAGCTAGTTATACTTTTGAGCCCCTATGTAGGTACTGAGAATTGAACCCAGGTCTTGGAAGAGCTTTTAACTGCTACGCTATCTCTCCAGCTTCAGAAAGGATCTTTTTAAAAGATCTATTAAAACATTGAATTATATGTTTAGGTATGTGATTGGTTGAAAGATCTTGAATAAGGGAGTTTGACATAGGCCTATCGAGAGTTATGTATAAAGTAAATTAGAATGGGTCTTATACTGTTTGCCCTGCTTCTTTAGAATTCTTTAGAATTGCATAGGTGTTACTATCCCATATATTATAAATGTGACTCAAGAAATGATTTTATTCCCCTTAAAATTAAAAGAATTTTGGGAAATGTAATATAGTTCAGGGTGCTTGTCTGCCATACATAAAACTCTAGGTTCAGTCCCCAGTGCCATTAAATAAATAAATTAACCAGAAAAGAGTGCTGGTGCAAAATAAAAAGAGCATAGAAGGCGTAGCTCAGCACTTGCCTGCCATGCACAACACTCTTGGCTCAGTCCCTGATATTACAAAAATAAAACAACAACAACCAAAAGATAACAAAAAAATAAAAGGTTTTCAAAGTAAGTTTCAATATTTGGAGTTTATTAAATATCTTGACTGGGAACTAAGTAATAATGCCTTTTTCCCCTTTACCCCCTCTGTTCACAAGGTCCCCCAGAATGGCCTCTGTAATGATGTATTCTGTCCCTTTAAGAGACAAGCCCCACCTCTGCTGAGGCAGGCAGATCTTCCTTCCTGCTTGTAGCCTGAGTGTCTTCCTTTTTTCAGTCTCCCTCCCGAAGAGGCAGCTTCCTTCTCTCCCTTCTGTCCCTTCTCTCCTTCTCCCTTTTCCTTCCATAACCCACTAAATAAATATCCAACCTCACTCTGCAAGGTGTGCCTATCCATGTCTCCGCTGTGTGGCTCCCTGCCTGGTACTGGCTGCTCTGGGGTCCTGCAGCATGGTCTCTTGGCCTGCTGCCTGCTGTAGCCACACGGGATCCGCAGCATTTTATTTTTACCTTTACAGCCTCTGGGCTGAGATTTGTGGATGGGAAGCTTGGAATAGGACCCATCACAACAGGCTTAATCTCTTCTTTTTTAAGTTAATGGTGTTTCTGAATGTGTACAGTATTGGAACTTGTTTGTTTGTTTTTGGTGTTTTTATTTTGTTTGGTTGGTTTTCTTTTTTTTTTAAAATTTATTTATTTTATACGCACTGGTGCTTTTTTGCCTTCATGTATGTCTGCTTGAGGGTGTTGGGTCCTGTGGAACTGGAGTCAGAGACAGTTGTGAGCTGCCATGTGGGTGCTAGGAATTGAACCCTCGTCCTCTGGAAGAGCAGCCAGAGGTCTTAACCACTGAGCCATCTCTCCAGCTCTTATTTTTATTATTTTAAAGTCTGTGTGTGCAGATTCCCCTGGAAGCCAGAATGCTTAGATTGCCTGGAGCTGGAGCTACAGGTGGTTCTGAGCCACCCTATGTGGATGTTGGGAACTGAATTTGGGTCCTGTGGAAGAACAGGAAGCGCCCTTAACGACTGACTCATCTGTCTTAATTATGGTTACTGTTGTTGTCATGAAACACCATGAGCAAAAGCAGCTTGGGGAAAATAGGGCTTATTTCACTCGCAGTTTTAGATGCCAGTTCATCGCCAAAAGCACTGAGGAAGAACCCGGAGCTGGAGCTCATGCAGAGGTCATGGGGGTATTGCTTACTGCCTTATTTTTCATGCCTTCTTCCCACCCCTTCCCCCTCACCCTCAAGACAGTGACAGTCCTGGCTGTCCTTGAATACACAGACATTCACCCTTTTCTGCCCTCCACTCCCACCCCCAAGCTGAGATTACAAGCATGCACCACCAGTGCCTGACTGTTCAACCTACTTTCTGATAGAACCCAGATCCACCAGCCCAGAGGTAACCTCACCCACAATGGGCTGGGTCCTTCCATATCAATCACTAATTAAGAAAAGAAAATTACCTACTGCCGCGGTAGTGGTACACAGCCTTTAATCCCAGCATTCGGGAGGCAGAGGCAGGCAGATCTCTGAGTTTCAGGCCAGCCTGGTCTACACAGCAAGTTCCGTGACAGGCTCCAATGCTACAGAGAAACCCTGTCTTAAAAAAAAAAAAATCCAAAAAAAAATAAAAATGACCTACAGGCCTGCCTATAGCTAGATCTTATGGAGGCATTTTCCTAATTGAGGTTCCCTTCTCTGAGATGACTCTAGCTTTTGTCAAGTTGACATAAACTAGTCATCTCTCCGTGCATTCTTTGATGACTTTATAAACGCTCTACCTATTAAACTTTGATCACTTCTTAAGTACTTTATTTTGAGGGCATTGCTTAAGGAAAAATGTCTTGGAAATACAAGGTCTTCTGGTTTTTCACAGATGTTCTTGAGGGCTACAATGGAACAATATTTGCATATGGGCAAACGTCATCTGGGAAGACACACACAATGGAGGTAACATTTCATAATCTGTTCTTGAATATAGTTTGCAGCATAGATAAGTCATCCATTTTGATTTCTTGCAGTTAATTCGTCATGCTTAAATGTTTTTATTTATTCTTCATTGCCTTTTCTCATACAAACGGTTCAGAAGTGTTGGATTTTAATTAGCTCCTGAGCTTGATTAGTAACCTGTATGTATATTTTGTATTATGAAGTCTTCTTTTACTGGTTAGTGTAACTATAAGATAAGGAGCATTTTAGAATTAAACATTTGTTTTCCTACCATGTGGGAAAATTTAGATGATTATAAGTGCCTAATGCCTGAATATCTGCTATACTTTTCTAATAAGATTGTCCCTCCCTTCTCAGTTCTGCTGTTTAATACTAGATATGACTGTCCTTTTCTGACTTTATTCCTAGAAAACAGCCTGTGATCTCTGCTGCAGGCCATCTGGATTTATCATTTATCTGAATGTATTGTATAAAGTAAATGACAACTTATTTTTGTAATTTTCACAAAATAATAGAAATAAAGACATTCCTATTATTTGCATAAATTTGGTTTGGTGTAGAAAATAATGTGTATTTATATGAAAAGAAATTAAAATCTTCTGTTTATTTTATAAATGCAGATGATCTAAATCTAGTACTTAAAGAATTTAGTTGGTGGCTAAGTGGTGGTAGCGCATGCCTTTAGTCTTAGCCCTTGAAGGCAGAGACAGACAGATCTCTGAGTTTCAGGCGAACATGGTCTATGGAGCAAAATTCAGGACAGCCAGGGCTATACAGAGAAACCCTGCCTCATAAAAAGAAAAAAAGAAAAAGAAAGAAGAACTTAGTTAGTTTATGGTTATACATATTATATGTAATAGCTGAAATTCTTAATTATTTATAGAACGTCTACCAAAAGAAAAAGCCAGACATAGTTCTTATCTGATTAATTATACATTATTAAAGAGTCAAAGGTTTTGTTTTTAATTTATCTGGTAAAATTTGTTAAGAATACTGCTTTTCTTTTCATGCAGGGTAAACTACATGATCCAGAAGGCATGGGTATTATTCCAAGAATAGTGCAAGATATTTTTAATTATATTTACTCGATGGATGAAAATTTGGAATTTCATATTAAGGTAAATCACAATGGGAAAAGTTGTATTCCAAAATACTGCTTTCTTAAAAGTCAGTTTCAAAAAGTTGTTACAGGTAGATAAGGTTGACGGATCATTAGAGTTTGCAAACTGATTCTAGTTCATATGCCGCTAGGTGACTGCCTGGGTAACTGATTCTAGTTCATATGCCGTTAGGTGACTGCCCGGGGTAGCTAAAAAAAAAGCAGTTTAACTGCAAAGCTTTTAAGATCCCTATCACATTTAACTGTTCTGTCCATTGTGGGTGATTTGTAACAGAAATGGGCTTCTCATTCTTCCAGCAGCCTTGTAGCTCACATTTTCCTGTTAGAGTGTGCACTCTGCTGGTGTGGCGTCCTAGTCGGCACACCAGTCACTGGGACTGCGTGGCTTATAAAGTGAGCACACTGGTGTAGGTTTGGTGAATTGAGTTTTTCTTTATTTGTGCTTTAGGTTTCATATTTTGAAATATATCTGGATAAGATAAGGGACCTGTTAGATGGTAAGTTAAATTATTGCTCTAATAATTTTAGTAGTACCTGTTGCTCTTGTGGTAATAGATGTTCTTAGTAACATGGATGAGATTTCATGAAGTGACATGCCGTACATAGGATAACTTACAGCATATGGGTACTTCTGTTTCCAAATTTATTTTTAAAGGCGAGCAAAGTTTATTAAGAAGTAAAGGAATAGCTCTCTGTAGCTAGGAGGGAACCTGAACATGAGCTGCCATCATATGGGCAATTCTTAAGTGATAATGGGAGCTTTAAACTAAAAGTTGTAGGCTTAAACCAAATGTTAGATGCATTGTTCTTTCCTCAGGCTGATGTTCTTATTTATAAAATGTGGGTGGTAGAAGTTTGAATGGATCTAAATTCTATATTGTTACTTTAGTTTCCAGATACTCTCCTAGTATATTAACAAGGCCTTGCTTTTTTATAGTAATAATATAATATATAATACATATTTTTTAAGTTTTTCCCCTGTTGGATTGCTAAGGGAAGCCTTGCACTTACATTAGTTATTTCATAGTTGATAATAGAGTTTAGGTGATCTTGCTAATACAGCCTTTCTGTTTCAGTTTCAAAGACCAACCTTTCAGTCCATGAAGACAAAAACCGTGTTCCTTATGTAAAGGTACTTATAGACGGAATGATTACTCTAGAAAGCCCAGTAAGAGGTTTTTAAAAGGATTACTAACAGTACATTTTAAATTATTCCTTAGGGGTGCACAGAGCGTTTTGTATGTAGTCCAGATGAAGTGATGGATACCATAGATGAAGGGAAATCCAACAGACACGTAGCAGTCACAAGTAAGTGGAATATTCATTAGTACCAGCTAGGGCATGTCAGTCTTACATTTTTTCAATGAGGATAATGCAGTCTATTAATTTCAAGATATTTCTAATATAGAATAATGCATATGGGGAAATTATTAGTGAGAGAACTGTATTTATAGTTGCTTACTAATTTTGTTGCAGATATGAATGAACATAGCTCTAGGAGTCACAGTATATTTCTGATTAATGTAAAACAAGAGAATACACAAACGGAACAGAAACTGAGTGGAAAGCTTTATCTGGTTGATTTAGCTGGCAGTGAAAAGGTAAACCCTCTCTTGAAATTCTGATAGATACTTAGGCATTTCTGTAAACTTTACTTTGAATTGAAATTATATGCTACCTATTATTATATCTTGAGAACCTGTGAAATTGAACTGGGTAATCTGAGAATTATAACTGTTGATAACTATATGATAACCAAATAACCTGTTCCTAAATTACTGTCATTGACTGTATTTGATTTAGTCAGTAGATACACTGTTTGAATTAAGATGTATGTCCTTACTGACAAATTGTTAACATGCCCTTACAACTTTATTCTCTAGCCCTGTCTACAACCTTTCCCTTGGTATCATGGGGGATTGGTTTAGGACCCCTCACACCACCCTCACTAATATACCAACATCCACAAGTGCTTATAAAATCATACAGTGTTTGCATAGACCCTACCCACATTCTTTTATATATTAGTGCTCTCTAGATTACTACTAATATCTATTGTAGTATAAAGACCACATAAATGGATGTTAAGCTATATTGTTTAGAGACTGTTGACCAGAGACTAAGTTCATATGTATTCAATACGAATGCAGTTTGTTTTGGAATGTTTCTTAGCTAGTTGAGTTCACGGGTGTACTTGTTTTTATTACTCTTTGTTCTTTGGGGGCCTGCCACCCAGCACCTAAATAAATAGAGGAAGTTTATTCTTACTTATGAATGCCTGGCCTTAGCTTGGCTTATTTCTAGCCAGCTTTTCTTAAATTATCCCATCTACCTTTTGCCTCTGTGCTTTTACCTTTCTCTATTCTGTCTTTCTCTATATCTTTTCTTTCCTTCTTATTCTGTGTCTGGCTGGGTGGCTAGATGACTGGCCCCTGGCATCCTCTTTTTCTCCCTCCCTCCCTTGTTCTATTCCTATTTATTCTCTCTGCCTGACAGCCCCACTTATTTCTCTCTTCTGCCTAGCTACTGGCTGTTCAGCTCTTTATTAGAGCAGTCAGGTGGTTTCGACAGAGTTAAACAAATATTCTACAGCATAAACAAATGTAACACATCTTCAGCTAATATTCCACAACACATGGATATAGGAGGGTCAACTGTACTAATGGGATTTTTGCTTTATTATTATGGTACTATATAATTCTAATTTTAGTCTACAAAAAAATCAGTATAGTGTCCTTGTTTTTTTTTTTTTGTTTTTTTGGGTTTTTTTTTTTTTTTTTTTGTTTTTCGAGACAGGGTTTCTCTGTAGCTTTGGAGCCTGTCCTGGAACTAGCTCTTGTAGACCAGGCTGGTCTCAAAGATCCGCCTGCCTCTGCCTCCTGAGTGCTGGGATTGAAGGTGTGCGCCACCACCGCCCGGCTTTGTGTTTTTTTTTTTTTTTAACTTGTTTTTTAAATCACAGATTAGCTTATGTAGTATTTTAGAACTGTGTTTTTTGTTTTTAGCAGTTATGACTTCATTAAATTTAGGTGATTTTTCAGTTTCTTGTAGCCCAATTAATAAAAACCAAGAGACAGATATTGGGGTTTAGGCTGAAGATCAGAAAAGCAAAGTGGCCAGCCACTGACTTTTACCTCTGTCTCAGACTGAGACTGAGAATGAGACCGGTCTCCTCCCATCTTATCTTCCTCTCTAGTGCTAGGATAAAAGATGTGTGCCACCACTGCCTGGCCTCTATTGCTGACTAGTTTTCACTCTGATTTTCAGGCAAGCTTTATTTATTAAAATACAAATAATATACCACTATAGTTTCTTATTTCCTAATGTACCTAAGAGATTAACAATGAAAACTACAAATTTAAATGTAAATTTGTTACTGTCAAAAGCACACTAAAAATATTTAATATTTCTTTAATCACATTATTATATAGTTAGTTGTTTGACCAAGTTCTTAGGAGAATAGTAAGTGTGCAAGAAATCTTAGTTCCTCAGTATGAATACCATTTTTCCTCTGTAATTTTATACTGCTGTTTATTGATGACATTTTAGAAAATTACCTTAAATTAACATAAATTTGCTTTATTATTATGTAATCTTTTTCATAGGTTAGTAAAACTGGAGCTGAAGGTGCTGTGCTAGATGAAGCTAAGAATATCAACAAGTCACTTTCAGCACTTGGAAATGTCATTTCTGCTTTGGCAGAGGGCAGTGTAAGTATACATGCCTGTTAGTTCCCTGTTCTGAGACTATACATGTGCAGAAATGTCAATCTGAATAAGTGTGTATGCTGTCTTCTGAGCTTAGTATGTCATCCTAGCTCCTATCTTGAAATCAAATAGTTAAAGTAAATAAGCAAGCCAGGCCTGAGAAAGCACATTTGATCACGACTCAGAAATGGAATAATTTAGAGTCACAGAACTTAAGCACAGAGTCACTGCACTTGGGAGACAGAGGCAGGTGGATCTTTGAGTTCGCGGCCAGCCCGGTCTACAAAGTGAGTTCCAGAACAGGCAGAGCTGTACACAGAGAAACCCTGTCTTGAAACTCACACACACACACAAAAGGAGAGAAAGAAAAGTTATAGAACAATTTTTATTGTACAAGAACTCAATGATTTTATGTTTTCTTGCTTTCTGTTTGTAGACCTATGTTCCATATCGAGATAGTAAAATGACCAGGATTCTTCAAGATTCGTTAGGGGGCAACTGTAGGACCACTATTGTCATCTGCTGCTCTCCATCATCATACAATGAATCTGAAACAAAATCAACACTCCTCTTTGGTCAAAGGTTTGTTGTTAAATACAAAATCTAAAGCCAGGCAGCGGTTGCATACACCTTTCATTCCAGCATTTTGGAGGTAGAAGCAGGCAGATCTCTGTGAGTTCGATACAAACAGACCCTGTCTCAAAACGACAACAACAAGAAATAAAAAACAAAGTCTAAATATATTTGTGCATAAAGGTTATTATATCAGGTATCTACTACTCAAATCCAAATCTATACATTTTTATCAGAGAGCTAGATCCTGTACTTTTCAAGCAGGATATAGGTAATATATATTAGATCCCTTATTTTAGACTAATGAGCTTTAATTTTCTTAAACATTAAAATTAATTTTGAAATTTAGTCACATTTTTGTAGGAATTTAATTTCCCATTGATGAAAGTAAACATTTGAACGAGATGATAAAGTAAAAGCTTGTCAATTTATGAGCCTGTATTAAGTTTACTGACATACCTAACAGACTCAAAGTAATGTACATGAAATGGCTACTATAGGAAAATCAATGACATTATCTTAGAGCTGTAATAATAATAAGTATATTTTCTTAGTTTTGATTGTTTGTGTGTGTTTGTTTAATATTACCAAAGACTTAGGGCTGACAAGTTTATTTGGGTTGTCAATAGACAATACTCTATGTGATATCTTTTGTTGTTTATTCTAAGAAAAAACAGGTAATCTTGGACAAATTGTTACTTAGCTATCTTAACTAAAAATACTTTCAGTCATATCCTCTTTTTTTGTAATTACTACTCTTCCTTAATTATTTCCATAATTGCATCTCTTAGGGCCAAAACAATTAAGAACACAGTCTGTGTCAATGTAGAGTTAACTGCAGAGCAGTGGAAAAAGAAGTATGAAAAAGAAAAGGAAAAAAATAAGACTCTACGAAACACCATTCAGTGGCTTGAAAATGAACTCAACCGATGGCGTAATGGTAATAATTTAAGGATTTGTCATTTAAATTTTTTCACTTGGGGCTATTTTACATACTTGAGATTTTATAGGAATGCTAAGTGAAAATAAAACCTATTTCAGTTTTTAAACATGTTTCCATCTTCAAGTAAAGATCACTATCTGTCATTAAATGTTTACTTAAAACAATAGCTGCTACAGTATGGTAAGGCGCCTAGGTTAGAAAGGAGTCAGTAACAGGCAAGATTTCATGGATTTCAAAGACATGAGTAAAATCAGTGGAAATTCCAGGAGTCCAGATCTCAGGGACAGAGCTTTGTGGTACATGTGTAGCACTTGGGAAGCAGAGCCTCAATAACTTTTTAAGTTTGGCCCTACCTAGCCTATGTAACAGTGCCTTGTATAAAAAATGTAAACATACTTAAACACACACACACACACACACACACACACTACATTTATATATATGAAACATAGCTGGGAGTGGTAGCACATGATTTTAGTCCCAGCATTTGTAAGACAGGGTCTGGTCTACATGAAAAGACTCTACCGATCTCAAAAACAAACAGAAACCTCAAGAACAGAGCAGAAAGAAAAGTTGGTGAGAGCTGCTGACATTGAGTAAAGGGGAGGAACAGAGAGAGCTTGTGAAATGGGACTTGCTACCCATCACCCTTTGCAAAACCATTAATCTCAATAACAAGTAAAAAATAGAACTTGATAGAGTTTAATAATAAGCAAAATCTCAATGAATCTTTTAGATTTCTTGTGTGTCCCTATTCCTTACCCAAAATAGGGAGAAAGCAAAGGAAGTAAATGTACATTAGACCCCCTCTACATTATATCTCACACAGATGCCTGCAGTCCTATCCTAGTGCCAGGTGGGAACTTATAGCCTCAGGCTTTAAGTCTACTAAATGGATTCTTGTCTCCAACATCAGCAGTCCCAGGATATGGATAACTCTCAGCAGCAGACAGGCCTCATTGGTGCACCACTGCAGAAGCCCTGGGCTTTTGAACCATATGTAATATTCTGTCCAACATCTCTGGATGGGCTGTTGCTGGTCTTTCTTGAACAAATATAATCTTCAAAAGCTAGAATAAGTAGGTAGTTCTTCAAATGCTGACATCATATATGATAAGGATCATTCAGGAAAACATGGCATTACAGGGATATAAGATAAATTGCCAATGGTTGACCCTAAAGAAATAGAGATGAGCGAATCATCTAATAATTCAGAGTAGCTGTTGGAACCAAGCTCTGAAAATTGCAATGTGTAGAAAGACAGTTGAAGGAAATGAAAGCATTGACTAGAATGAGAAATTTAACTGAGAAATTAAAGTACGTGTTAAAGCTCAAACAAATCTGTGCTAAAAATGGCAGTAGAGAACAACAGCAGACTTGGTCAGAGGGAACAGAATGTGCGTGAGTTTTGGATGTGTGGATTTCTAGTAACCATTTCATTGTCTTATTTTAGGGGAGACAGTGCCTATTGATGAGCAGTTTGACAAAGAGAAAGCCAATTTGGAGGCTTTCACAGCAGATAAAGATATTACTATTACCAATGATAAACCAGCAGCTGCAATTGGAGTAGCTGGCAGTTTTACAGACGCTGAAAGAAGGAAGTGTGAAGAAGAAATAGCTAAATTGTATAAACAACTTGATGACAAGGTAGATTTTATACTCCATTTTTTTATTGGATTATGTGATCTTTTGGTG
>JAQHUG010000023.1:13090562-13130579 GCA_028555095.1 Dicrostonyx torquatus | reverse complement strand
CCCTCATGCCAGTTTCTAAAATCAAGTATTCTAGCCTGGTAGTAGGAGTGCATGCCTGTAATCCCTGCATTCAGGAGGCAGAGACAGGCAGATCTCTTGAGTTCAAGGCCAGCCTGATCTATAGATCGAATTCAGAGATATCCAGGACTACACAGAGAACCCCTGTCTTGAAAAACCAGAATAATAATAATAAATTCTAAAACATTACCACCATAAATTTGATATTTATATATTGGGAGAATAATTGTCTAAAATAATACCACCATAAAATTTGATATTTATATTTTGAGAGATGATGATAGAAAAATATTGAGTCTTTATTCTCCATAATTAAATCACCTTATTTCTATAAGAGCAGAAACCTTTATATGTACAATAAAAATACTGTAGTTAATAACATACAGTCTTGGTACCTGAACTCAGATATTTAAGTAGAGTTCTTTGATCATACAGGCTTGGGGATGGTTACATATTACATGTTCCTATCTCAGGCTGTCAAGTTACATGCTGTAAAATGGAGGTGGGTGTGTGTGTGTGCCAGATTTAGTTCTTGATTAGTTTCTGTTTCCTTTTGGTCATTGATCAGAAACTTTTACTGCTGATACATATTTTTCAAAGCTCTATGCGAGGTTATCAGAATTTAAAAGCTGGGACTAAAACATTATTAGAAAAAGGTAGTTTCTGAGCACATTGACTTAGTCATTGTATTAATTAGGGTTTCTAGAGGAATAGAATTGTAGGGGATTCATTAGAATGCATTATTTTAGAATATAGTTCAGCTAGTTTAACAACAGCTGTCTACCAACAGAATATCCAAGAATCTATCCAAGGCTGGATGCCTTGGCTAGTATTCAACATAGAACAGAATTGCAAAGATGTGCTCTCTAGTGCCTGCTTTGAAAGAACGGACTTACCAGCCAGAGTGAGAGCATGCAGGCAAAGAGTAAAAACTTGCTTCTTCCATGTCCTTATATGGAAAGTATGTTCCAGATTAAAGGTAGATTGTCTCATTTTGAAAGAGCTGGACTAGAAATGGGTCTTCCTACTTGAAATGATTTAATTTAAAAAAAATCCCTCACAGATATACCCAGCCATTTATTTGGGTTTTAGTTAATTGCAGACATAATCAATTTGACAACCAAGAATAGCCATCCCAGTTGTTACTAATTGTGTAATTTTTCAATGTGACTTTTTTTTGGAAATGTGAATGTCACATGAATAAACATACTTTTACTCTTTCATGCTGTCTTCCTACACCCAATATGTGCCACTTTTCATCTTATTTCTCCCATGTTTCTCTTATGATTTAGTCTGGATCCTCATTTCACCCAATACAGTGGAGATAATTGAAAAATAGTCACTATTTAAGGTGTTTTGAGAGGCTGAAGGAATATAAAAGACTCTAAGCTCCAGTAGACTGAATATCCATCATCAGGAGAATCAGTATCTTTATGGAGTATTGAGACAGTCTTGCTTTTTAGCCTGGAACTCCACATTGAGCCCAAACTCCTGTTGTATGCCACCATGCCTGGTGTGTTCTTACTTACTTCAGCCATAGCATTGGTCTTGGAGGGACGCTGTTAGCATTTGGGATTTGATAATTTTTTACTCTTCTGTTCTCTGAACTGTGTGGGACATTTAGCATTCATTATTCCTCTTTTTTTTTTTAATGCTTTTAATAACCATTACTAGCATTCCCATGTGTTTCCAAATGTTTTTGCTGAGAAGTAACTGACCTCCTTTTTCTTCCCAGTTCAAGCTTTAATATGCTGAAATATTTCTCTGAGGCATAACTTAGAGGCCACCCTTAGTTCCATAAAACAGATCTAAGTTCTTGAGAGATGATTTACTTTGGTTTCATGTGTATATGTGAGGGCCTGCATATATGCATGTGTACCATGTGTGTGCCTGGTGCCCTTAGAGAACAGAAGGCATTTGATTCCCTGAAATTGGAGTTAGATGCCATTTTGTTCTTCCTGATACGGGTGCTAGATTCTGAGTTCAGATCTTCTGGAAGAACAGCAAGTGCTCTTAAGTGTGAGCCATGTCTCCAGCCCCAGATCTAAATTTTTAAAGAATTAATAATTTTGGACTTGGACTTGGGGTTTTATACATGGTACTCACAAGTCTAGAATCCTTTTTCTTTTAATTAAATTTTTAAAAATTTATTTACATGACTAGTCTATTTCTTAGCTAACTTCTCCATGACTACCATCCAGAAAGATATTCCTTTCCTGTGGTACCAATCGGTCTGCTGTCTCTTCTATGCTATTAAACTCTGGTTTGTGTTGCCTTTATTTTCCTGGACTTCAGTGTTACTTTTCTCTCTTTCTGTACTTCACAGAGTGTAGCCCAGTGCCTGCGCATAGTAGGTTTTCTGTGCATCTGTTAAAGAAGAAAATATCAGCATCTTTAATGTTGCTACTTTTCATCTTGTTTTTGTAAGTCTTGAAGCGAATGAATATTGTCTCACGAGTTTGTTAAAATTCTGTTTTACTCTTTCATACAGCTTCTGGCATCAACCAGAAGGGATCAAGATAACATGCAAGCTGAACTGAATCGCCTACAGGCAGAAAACGATGCCTCCAAAGAGGAAGTCAAGGAGGTTTTACAAGCCTTAGAGGAACTGGCTGTTAATTATGATCAGAAGTCTCAGGAAGTTGAAGACAAAACCAAGGAATATGAATTGCTTAGTGATGAATTGAATCAAAAATCTGTACGATAAGTTTGGTTTTCTTTATACTTAAGTATAAGTTTGTTAAGTGAAAAGTTATTTTAGTAAGCTGTTCCTGTATATGCCTAAGATTGGTAACACCAGCTCTCAAGACAGGTCTCACCCTCACTTCTTACATAGAAACCCTAGGAGGTAGAGCAACAGGGTTATAATTTTTATTCCTAAAAGTATATTGATACTTTCCTGTGGTACCAATCGGTCTGCTGTCTCTTCTATTGTCTCACGTGTTTGTTAAAATTCTGTTAAATTGTGAATTTAAATGATGTTGGCTATTTCTAATATTAGAAAAAATAACACACATTTTAGTAAAACTATCAATGATCAAACTCAAATTAAGAAATATGCATATAAGAACATCGTAAATATAACCAGATGTTGTGGCATGTGTCTTTAATTATAGCACTAGGGAAGAGAGACAGAGATATAGCTGCAAATTCCTTGTTTCAGCAAAACCAAGTGAGAGGAAAAGAGGAAGTGCCACGTAATTGTATTCAGAGTGTCATGGGTACATTGTTTTGAATAATTATTGTTTTGCTCACTGGAATACTGTTTGCAGTAGCCTTCCCTACACAAGGAGTAGGACCTCAAGGTTATGTAGCAGATGGAGACTTAGGTGGGTTGCTTACTTCCTGGAGTGACATCGGAAATAGCAAATAGCTATTACTATTTCAACAACACTGATCCTATGTTTCAAATGTTAATATGTGACTTTCTGCTTAGAAATCAGTACCTAGTTGTATTCAGTATTGGTGTCTGCCGTATCTTTCCTACCTGTGCTCACATGTCTGAAAGAAACTAGTCAGTACTAAGACATAAAGCCTTTACAAAGGTTTACTGCTCCTGAAATGTTATCAAATAGCACCTTTAAGATTTACCTTTTGTGAGTTGCTACGGAATAGTGCCTTTAAAGACTAAAGTGATGGCTCAGTGTTTTAAAGCATTTGTTGCTCTTTCAGGATCAGGTTTGATTCCTGGCACCCACATAGTGGCACACAAACCACCAACACTCGTACACATAAAATAATAAAGTAAATCTAAAAAGAAATAGAGCTTTTAAATAAAGGTTTACTGCTCCAGATGTTTGTTTTCTGTTTTTATATCCAAAGTTAACAGTTAGATTTTCATAGTCTGTTGCCAAGAATATCTAAGAGTGTTATAATTCTTCCCCAGTTGAATTATTTTAGCAAACCTAAATAATATTTGGCAAACCAATAGGTGAATCTTAGAAGTGGTAAGTTGGCCTTTGTCCACTGATTTTGGTATTTAATGCTGTTGTGTTTGTAGCACGGATGTGGAACTGAAACCTCCAGATGTTGTTGCTTATATGTTTAGATCATAAAGAAAATACCTGGGAGTTTGATTTTTGGTAGAAACAGTATATACCGAATTATGAAACATGGAGTAGAGCTAGTATATTATAAACTGGGAGAAGAAGTGCTCTACTGATAACTAAAAACTAAAGAAAATGACCAATCAGCAGAAGAAACAGGCAGTTGAAATGATGGCACCTGTACTCAAATTTTGACTAAAAGTCAGCAAATTGCATTAAAAAATGCTACATTTGATATTTGATGTATCATTTTAACGTGGACCAAATTGTATTATACTCTTCAAAATGTGATGATTTTGTAGCTGATAACCAGATATTATTTTAAAAGTACAGTTAGAGTAATTAAAGTCAATAACACTGATTCATCATTAGCTCCTAGGTAATTGCTTATATCATAGTAGTAAGAATAATTATGATTAGGTAGATTCTTTTTAGTGGGCATGTACAAAGTAAATAAAGGAAGCATACTAACTGCATAGAAAGCTGTAGCATGAATAATAAAAACCCAGAGACAGATTGGGGTCCGACCTGAAGATCAGAGAGGTGAGGCAGCCAAGCCACTAGAGAGCTCTTACCTCTATGAAGACTTCAGATTGAAAAAGAGCAAGTTCCTGTCTCATCCCATTTTATATTCCTCTCTAGTACTGGGATTAAAGGCGTGACCCACCACTGGCTGGCCTCTATGACTAACTAGTGTGGCTGCTGGGATTAAAGGTGTGTGCCACCACTGCCTAGCCTGCATGGCTGTTTTGCTTTCTGATCTTCAGGCAAGCTTTATTTATTAAAATACAAATGAAATATCACTACAGAAAGCAGTTCTTCAAAACCAGTGAATAGCATTCTAAACATTAATTTTCTCAGACTAATTTTAAAAGATAAACAAAAATGTAATAGATGATAGTAGTAACTAGTTAATATGAAGTTCCCCATCTATATTTAAAAATTCAACCTGAGGAACTTATTGAATAGATACAGTTTATACCAGCTTTTATTGGGATATATGAATAGAACATGCCTGCTTTATATAGTATGAAGTTTTTAGGAGCTGTCATTATTCATTATAGATCAAGAATCTCAAAGCAAGAAATAAACTCTTTTGTGAGGACTATAGTGAATATTTGAAGAGCCTTATCTATACTGTTTTCATTCTGGCAGGCAACTTTAGCAAGTATTGATGCTGAGCTTCAGAAACTGAAGGAAATGACCAACCACCAGAAGAAACGAGCAGCTGAAATGATGGCGTCATTACTAAAAGACCTCGCAGAAATAGGGATTGCTGTAGGAAATAATGATGTGAAGGTAATGCGGTTATTGACTGTTACATGTAATTTTCTGTGTACAGCTCACCGTTTGCCTTACTGTTTTGTTGTATGTATGTATTATTGTGCAGGTGAAGATGCATGTGTTTTCAGGTGTGTGTGAAGGTCAGGGATCAGTCTTGGGTATTGTTCTTCAGCACCCATTCACTTTAGGGTTTTCTTTTTCTTTGTATTTTACCTTGTTTTTGAAATAAGGCTCCCAATGGTACCTGGGATTTCCTGCAGAGACCCTTATCAACCTTCCTCCCAAGTACTGGGAATACAATTATGTGCCCACTACACCTGGCTGTTTTTTGTTTCGAATTTTGTTCTACTGACTATGCTATATCCCCAGTTCTGCTATTTGTTTTTTCACAAAGTTCTTGTTACACCTGGTAACCTGGTAACCATGTGTGGTAGGTGGTATTAACTGCAGTTTTAGGGTTGGTTTTTTTTTTTTATTTTGTGTGTGTGCAAATTTTTACCATGTGTGTACATGTGTCTCTGGAGAGCAGAAGATTCCTTGGAGTAGAGTTAATAAACTGTTGTGATGCCCATTGGGTGCCAACCCATTTCAGCTCCTGGAGGAGCCACAACAAGCACTATGAACACTGAGACATCTCTCCAGCCCCGTAACTCTGATTTAAATAGATAAGACAAGAGGAGTAAACCCGGGACACAGAAATAGAATATTCACTAAGCAACCTCATTGGGCCATATTGGATTCTTTTCTCAAATGTGTAAAGGTTTGTCACTTAAAATTTTTCTTACTGGGCTGGTGAGGTGGCTTAGTGAGTAAAAGTGCTTACCACATAATCCTGAAGACCTGAATTTGATTCATGGAACCCATGGTGGAAGGAGAGAACTGACTTCATGCACAATATTGCCTGCACATTGGCATTTAAACACATCGCGCATGTACAGGTTGATACTGATGGTAAATAATTTCTTAGATATCTATTTGTGTTTGGTTAGAAACTGTAGTGAATCAGCTCAGGGAAACACTCATAAATGAATTGACCTATTGTTACCTTGTACTTCTTACAGAATAATATGTGTGTTCATGGATGTGTGTGGAGGACAGAGATCAGCATCAGGTGTCTTCCTTATTCCCACTCCCCTTAGTTATTAAGACAGGTCTTTCATTGAACCTGGAGCTCAGTTATCTAGCTTCCTTTACACAGAGATCCTCTGCTCCTGAGGGCTGGAAATTAAAAGTGACCACTGTGCCTGCTGAGCTTTTTTACTTGGGTTCTGCAGCTGAAAACCTCATTCCTCACACTTGACTGTAAGCATTTCACCTGTGGAGACATCTATGTGGTCATACACGCTGTATTTTGGATCAAAAGTCTTATTGACTTTCCTAGACTGGCTGGCCAGCAGTCCTAATTTGGGAAAATAAACCTTGAACAATTTTGACTTAAACGTCTTTTCTTTCTTTCTTTCTTTCTTTCTTCCTCTTCTTCCTCCTCTTCTTTTTTTAAGGGAGTGATGTTTGTGATGTTTTATTGAGACATTCTCAGTTGGTACAGTTTGGAGAGCAGGCTGTTCTTGAATTTACAGAGGGAACTGGTATGATAGATGAAGAGTTCACTGTTGCTTTAACTTACTTCATGTTTTTCTCACAGCAGCCAGAGGGAACTGGTATGATAGATGAAGAGTTCACTGTTGCAAGGCTCTACATTAGCAAAATGAAATCGGAAGTGAAAACCATGGTGAAGCGCTGCAAACAGCTAGAAAGCACACAGACTGAGAGCAACAAGAAAATGGAAGAAAATGAGAAGGAGTTAGCAGCATGCCAGCTTCGTATCTCCCAAGTATGTGTTACAGAATGGTTTTCATTTCTCTAAAAAGCTAATGTATAAATTTTATTATAAAGGCTTTCAGAATCATAAGCTTCTGTGTATTTTCAATAACAAAAGGCCTAGTTTTCTTAGTAGCTGTTTCTTAGTGTAGTTGAATGATGTTAAATGTGCATCTTAAATATGGAATTTAGCTAGAGACGTGTGACTGATTGACAAAATAGTGAGCAGGACTGCAGGGACCAGTGTTCTCTCTTTGGCTGCTGAATAATGGCAGGCACTGTTAGGAACAGTTCATGGAGGATTGGTAGTAGCAGTGTCTCAGGCTTTATGTGGTACACACTGTGTAGATAATGTCTGATCTGTGATTTTATCTGCATAATGTATGTGAGATAGTCCCCCACTTCATATCAGTATTTTTCCCCCAAAAGCACGAAGCCAAAATCAAGTCACTGACTGAATACCTTCAAAATGTAGAACAAAAGAAGAGACAGCTGGAGGAATCTGTCGATTCTCTTGGTGAGGAACTGGTCCAACTTCGAGCACAAGGTATTGGCTTCACATTGCAATGCTCCTATTCTTCCTTTAATATAACTGTTGTGTACATTCACTGAGCGAAAATAGTAAGAATGTAGAAAATTGGAATAGTAAATAAATTATACACTTCAGTGTGGCTTTGAAATATTTTTTTAAATTAGGAATATCTGACCTCCAGACATGTACAAACACAGATGAACACATCCATGTGAACATGTGGCCCAAACACACATGTTGAGAAAAAGAAAAAATCATATTGAGTATAAATAGCAATTTAAGGGAATTCCCACAAAGTTCTTGTGTGTATGTATGTGTATATATGTAAATCCTAACATACTACATTTAGAAACTATTTCATTTCCCGTTTATAATATCAATACAGTGGCAGTAACGAAATATCCTAGTGTTATTGAACTTGGAGAGTTCTTATAAAACATACTTCCACTATGGTTTCTATTAAGGAATCCCAAGGCTCACTTTGGGCCTCTTTTTTCTCTCTCTTATTCTCTTGTGCCCAAACAGAGAAAGTCCATGAGATGGAAAAGGAGCACTTGAACAAGGTTCAGACTGCGAATGAAGTTAAGGCAAGTGTGGTGCTCTAGTGGGTCAATCAGTCGTCCCTATTAATCTTAGTCTCACTTTAACATACCTTTCCCTTCCACACTAATCTTTAGCAAGCTGTTGAACAGCAGATCCAGAGTCACAGAGAAACTCACCAGAAACAGATCAGTAGTTTGAGAGATGAAGTGGAGGCGAAGGAAAAGCTAATCACCGACCTCCAAGAGTAAGTGTTGCACTTTTCTCTGAGATGGCAGACACTAATTTAGAAAGGTTTCAGACACGGGGAGCTAATAGGTACTAATGGACAAAGACATTCTCACTAGAAACCTGATGTTTTCAGTAAAATTAGAATTTTTTCTACATTTTTTAAATAAAACTTCCCAAGTTCCAGATCAGTTTAAAAAATTTTTTTTTATATCTTTTGTTCTATTTTATAAAAGAGGAACAAAGGAGCAAGGGACGCCAGCTTGAACTCAAGAGTGCAGATAATTGCTAGCATCTAAGAGTTTGGGAAAAGCATCCTGGAAAACTATGGCGATGTTGTTTTGTTTCTAGTCAGGTTTTTCTTTTTTTTTTATATCTAGAAGCCATTTCTTTTCTTCCCATGTTTCCTGTCTTCCATGCTCCCATGCTCTCCTGTATATATGTGTGTGTGTGTGTGTGTGTGTGTGTGTGTATGTGTATATATGCTTTATTTTTATATATATTTAAGAAATCTGTAATAATTTGGGTAAAAAAAGACAAAAGATGAAACAAAATAAATGATGACAGAATTTTGGGAGGTGGTTCTTGTTACTAATACCTATTGGAAGTGAAGATAAAAGTTTGAGGAGCAGAATATTTCAGGTGGTCATATAGGAAATACCCTATGACTAAAAGTGTCCTGGCCCTTCTCTTTCCTACCTTTAGAGAGGTCCTGCCAGTTGGCAAATGACATAGAGATTTAGAGTTCAAGGCCAGGATGATAGCAGATACCTGTAATCCTAGGCAGAGGCAGGAAGATTCCAAGTTCCCAGGCAACAATATGTAATAAGGTCCTATTTCAAAAAGAAAGCTCCCCCCCACATCAAAAAAGTTACATTTTGATACTGACAGTCAGAAAACTTTGAGGTTGAGCTTATATTTTTTTCTTCTGTCAGCCAAAACCAGAAGATGGTATTGGAGCAGGAACGCCTAAAAGTGGAGCATGAGAGGCTGAAAGCCACAGACCAGGAGAAGAGCAGGAAGCTGCATGAGCTCACGTGAGTGTCGCTTGGATTCAAGCTTAGAAATACACGGCATGGCTGCCTTCTGCCTTGCTTTGATTTGTGACATGGGCTTATTCTGTGCTGAAATCAAGGTCTCACATAGTACTGTTTCTCAGACTGCCTCTTGTTTTCTTGGTGTCTATAGTACTTCAGGACTATCGTTAAAAACATCTTAAAATCTGATAATTTAGAAAATTGTAGAATATATTTCTAACATTTTGCCAAATTTGTTTTTTTTTTTTCATAAAAAGGACATTATTTTGGCCTTTTTAAAAAGGAGTTTTTTTGGTTTTTTTTTTTTTCTGTTGGTGGTGGTTAGTTGGTTGGTTTTTGTTTTTTTCGTCTCTCTTCATGTATATGAGTGGCCTGCCCCGATTTATGCATGTGAATTCACCATGTGAATGCCTAGTACCCACAGAAGTCAGAAGAGAGTGACAGATCCCATAGAACTGGAGCCACAGGCTGACTCAAGAAAACAAGCGCTTCTACTGCCGAGCCGTCTTCCCAGCCCCTAGCTTTAATTTTTTGAACAGAGATTTTTTTCCCCCTGTACTTTTTCTCGTTCGCTGTGAGTTACTTTCCCCCAGTGTCTGAGTAGGTAGATAACTCACGATGATAGTCTTCCATAAGTCTTGAATTTTTTTTCCTCCAAGACAGGGTTTCTGTATAGCTTTGGAGCCTGTCCTGGAACTAGCTTTTGTAGATCAGGCTGGCCTCAAACTCAGAGATCTACCTGCCTCCCGAGTGCTGGAATTAAAGGCGTGCTCCACCACCGCCCGCCCGGCAACAAGTCTTGAATTTTAAGAAATCATTTGCAAATGAACTATGATAGTTAGGATAGTCACACTGTGGACCAGTTCAGCATGGGTTGCATAAAAGTTCTACTGAGGGCTAGGAATGTGCCAGGCATGCACAGAGCCCTGGGTCTAAGTCTCAGCACTACAGTGCAGGGGGCATTGTGCTGAATTTCAGCTGTAATTTTGTGTAATATAAAATATTTTAGTCTCAGACAAATTTTAGTATCAACAGTTTCTACTTAATGAGTATTATTTTGGATAAATTAGCAGTATACAATATGTAGCATATTTTAAAATAAAAATTTTACCCATCTCTTATGAACTTTGCCACATACTGTTTGATCTCCTCCATTGCTATATGAGGTCTATTTCTCCCTAATAAACTATATATTTTAAAGAAATCACATAGATTTCTTTAAAAGATACACCATAGCTGGGTGGTGATGAAGCACACCTTTAATCCCAGCACTCAGGAGGCAGAGTGAGGTGGATCTCGGAGTTCAAGGCCAGCCTGGTCTACAGAGTGAGTTCCAGGACAGCCAGGGCTGTTACACAGAGATACCCTATCTCAAAAAGAAAAAAAGAAAGAAAGACACAGCATGGACAAACACAAACTGTTGTTTAAATATGGGCACCTTTCTATTTTAACTTAAAGTTTGATTTAATTTTTGCTAGATGAAACTGATTTATGGCATCAAAGTTGAAAAATGTACCTGATTTGCTTCAACTTAGGGTTATGCAAGACAGACGAGAACAAGCGAGGCAAGACTTGAAGGGTCTGGAGGAGACAGTGGTAAGAAAATGTGAAAATAAGTGAGACTAGAGAGCATGCTTTGGATTTTTCTGGTATAATTATTGTGAATGTAAGACCAATATCTTTATTCTTAATTCAAGGCAAAAGAACTGCAGACTCTACACAACCTGCGCAAGCTTTTTGTTCAGGACCTGGCTACCCGGGTGAAAAAGGTGACATTATAGTGCTGAGGGCTGCTTGTACAGATGTGCTTACTGTGTGTGATGCTTTCTTCTTAAAGTGGGCGTATTTGGACACACCTTCATGAGTGAGTCTTTGTTATGTCTGTGTCTGTGTGGAGGAAGCTTGAGTATTTTGGTCCTTTCGCTTCATTTGTTTTGTCACCCTCCTCCTCTCAGAGTGCTGAGGCTGACTCTGACGACACTGGTGGCAGTGCTGCACAGAAGCAGAAAATCTCCTTCCTTGAGAACAATCTGGAACAGCTCACCAAAGTGCACAAGCAGGTAATAGAGCGCACCTTTGCAAGACCATAAATGGGGAGTAGTTCCAAGCCCTGAGCCAAGCTACTCTGTTGTTTCATTGAACACAGACGAGGAACTTGCTGGAAAGCTAACATTTTTACTTTTTAAATTTTGAGCCTTGTCTTATGTAGCTAAACAATCTTCCTATCTCTGCTTCCCAAGTGCTGTAATTATAGGTATGGACTGCATGCCCAAGTGAGAAGTTAATGTTTTGATTAACCCTGTTATCAAATCTTATGAAAAGTACGAAATATCTTTATTTTCTCTGTAGGACTTCAAGGTTGAGATTGTTAATTTATTGGATAGGCTACATTTTGTAGTTAAAGCATGGTCTCTCTCTTTGTTGATCTTTTTGCCCATTATCTGAAATATATTACATAATGAGCAATTCATATTTTTACAGGAATGTATGTTTATTTTGCCAATTTTAAAAAATACAATTTTGTTACTGTAAACTTCATGATTGCACCAGTATAAAGTTAAAGACTTTTTAGCTTTATTTATGTGTTTACTTAGGTTTTTCATACTCATATAAAGCAAGCTGGAGACTTGGCTTAGTTAGTAGTGTTTGTCTAAGATGTAAAAAATCCTAGGTTTAGTATCCACCACCCTCAAAAAAACTGGACATGGTGGCTGGTGCATACCTGTAATCCCAGCTGGGACGTAGAGACTGAGGATCAAGGTCATCCTCATGAATAGGAGGCCATGTGGGATCCATGAAACTCTGTCTCAGCCCCATAAAAAATAATAAAATGAACAGGTTTGTTGGTAGAGTGCTTGCCTAGTGTGCTGGAGTCCTCTGCACCGTAGAACACCTGGTGTGGTGATGATACCGCTACTCCCAGCACTCATTAGAGTCAGGGTCAGAAGTTTAAGGTCATCTGCTACCCAGTGAGTTTGAAACTATTCTAGGCTACTGTCTCAAGTAAGTAACGGAGTATGTGCTTTATGAGGTGCATGTCTGGTATGTATGTATTTTTACATAGTGCTGCCGAAACAGGAAATTTTTACATGGTACTGCCTAAATGGAAAAGCTCAACAGAAATTGTAGTTTTATATACTTTTCTAAAGTGAGTTATGAAATGTTCATTTTCTTAAATCATGTTGTTGAAAGCTATCCTTATTTTCTTTGTATACCTTTAGCTGGTACGTGATAATGCAGATCTTCGCTGTGAGCTTCCTAAGTTAGAGAAACGACTTAGAGCTACTGCCGAGAGAGTAAAAGCTTTGGAGTCTGCCCTGAAAGAAGCCAAAGAAAATGCATCTCGCGACCGCAAACGCTATCAGCAAGAAGTAGATCGGATAAAGGAAGCAGTCAGGTCAAAGAATATGGCCAGAAGAGGGCACTCTGCACAGATTGGTTAGTAGAATATACAAAATCAACTTTTACATGATGCCCAAGTAGCTTGTCCTTCAGCTTCAAAGCATTTTCTCCTTTGTCATGATTTGACATGATGGTGTTTCCTGTCTTTATTTTCCAAATTACTAAAAAGTGATAGTGTTGGGAAGGAAGATAGAAACTAAGAGATAGCCACATTCACTAATGTCACTAAGTGACTGTCTGGGTAAACACCAGGAAAGCAGAAGAGAATTTTCAGAAAGGACAGATGACAGCCACACTTAGTTAATCCTGTTTCAGATTAATTACTGGTGCAGAAAAGAATTTGTAAGAGCATGCAGGTGAGAGCACTTCCTGAGCGTGCCTGGTGGCTTGAGCTTGATCCCTAAATCCCACAGTGGAGAGGACTGACTTCTGAAAATCACCCACCTGTGAACTCTAGGTCAGCTTAGTGTACATGGAGAGTTTTCCAGGACAACTACAGCTCTATGGAAAGAACCTGTGTCAAAAATTAGCAAGTAATCAATAAATATTTTGAAAGATTGTTAGAGACAAGAAATTATATTATTTCTGAAGAATAGGAAATAACCAACAGATCAAGAAACAAAGCTATAAAAAGGAATTAATACATGGAAGTACTGGGGAATGGGTGGAAACATCACAGTCACTGTTAATCTGTATTCTAACTCCCATTTTCTTATAGCAAAACCCATCCGTCCTGGACAGCATCCGGCAGCCTCTCCAACTCACCCTGCTGCAGTTCGTGGAGGAGGCACAGTTGTTCAGAACAACCAGCCAGTCGCACTGCGAGGTGGTGGAGGCAAGCAGGTGTAAACCTTGACACGTCGCAGGTGTGGGCTCATGCCTGGCTTTTGAGCTGTAACTGTGTGTGGAAATTCTGACCTGCTGGTTTAGGATTAGAGCTTCACAATAGGACCAGGAATTGTTTTTGTTTTTTAAATGTGTGTGGTTTTATGAAAGTAGCTTGGCATGGACTTCTTGTAGTCTGCATCATGATTCAGATAATCTGTATTTTCAGTTTTCTGTTGTTTTTAAAACTCACATTGGGTAAAGAAAACCAGCCTAGGGGCTGGAGAGATGGCTCAGAGGTTAAGAGCATTGCCTGCTCTTCCAAAGGTCCTGAGTTCAATTCCCAGCAATCACATGGTGGCTCAAAACCATCTGTAATGGGGTCTGGTGCCCTCTTCTGGCCTGCAGGCATACACACAGACAGGATATTGTATACATAATAAATAAATATTAAAAAGAAAAAAAGAAAACCAGCCTACAAATCACAATCCCAGAGAACCTAGACAACAGTGAGGACCCTAAGAGACATACATAGATCTAATCTAAATGGGAAGTAGGAAAAGATTAGATCTCCTGAGTAAATTGGGGGGATGGGGACCATGGGAGCGGGTTGAAGGGAAGGGAGTAGAGAAAAATGTAATGCTCAATAAAAAATAATAACAATTACTCCCCTTGTCCCAGGCCCTCCCGTTCCCCCACTACCCCACTGCCCTCCCCCCCGGGGGGGAGTAAATGTAATTTTTTCTTTTAACAATAAAAAAAATGGAGAAAAAAAAGAAAAGAAGAAAATAATAACAATAATAAACTCACGTTGGATCATTTATAATAGTTCTTTGTATCCTACCAAATGATTATGCCCAGATTTATTTTCCCTTTACTAGAAGTTTAGTGAAGCACATCCATTTTGTTCCAAAATTGAAACTTCTATAAATGAAATTAGAAATATGAAGTGTCTTTTATACTATTTCACCCTTTAGATTTCTATCAGAAAATTCCTAAAACTAGAATTCCAAGGTGTGAACATTTTTATGGCTTTTACAATTGCTTTCTAGAAGGGCAGCCTAAAATTGTATCATTAGCTTTGGTTGCATCTTTGCCAGCATTGAATATTGGTAGTTTGTAAGCTCATAATTTGATAGGCCCCAAAATAGCATTGCACTGGTTTGTTGGATGAGGGTGGACTTCATGTGCATGCTTCCCTTCCCTTACGTTTCCTTTTTAAACAAGTTACCTCGTTATGTCCCTTTTTCCATTCACCTTTTGTGAGTCTTTTCTTTCCTGTTTTTAAATTTTTAGCTTTATATGTATGAATACTTTGCCTGTGTGCATGACTGTGTACCACATGCATACAGTGCCCCTGGGGGTCAGAAAATGGTGTTGGATCCTCTGGGAGTAAAGTTATAGACAGTTGTGATCCACCATGTTGGTGCTGGAAATTAAATCCTGATCCTCTGGAAGAGGGTACTGCTTTTAAGCACTGAGTTATCCCTCCAGCCCCTGTGAGTTGATTTTTCTAATGGGTTTTTGAGTTTTCATTCTTTTTTCTTCTTCTTCCCCACTTGTTTCATGTACATGTATCTCCATGTCTGTATGTGGGCACAACTATGGAAATTTGAGGACAACTTTGAGATTCTGTTCTCCTTCCACCATGTGGGTCCGGGCAATCAAATTCAGACTTGTCATTTGTTCCCAGCAGGAAAATATGTTATATGAGGGCTTTCTTTATATAATATATATTTATGTGTGTGTTTATATATAGTTAGTTAGTTAGTTAGTTAGTTAGTTGAGGACTTTTCTTTTATAGTATAACTTTAGCTAGTTAGTTGAGGACTTTTCTTTATATAGTATAATTTTGAAATTTAAAGTTCCAGAAATAACATATTATACCTGTTCCCCATGTGGTACTTGATAGCTTTCTTTTTAATTTAGTGATACACTCAACTCTGTTCTGTATCATGTTCATTTGTAAGTAGCTGCCTAGTAGTCTATGATATGTCGCCAGAAGTCTGACTTCTAACTACAGAAGTCCCACAGTAAATGCTGAAATTTTGCTGGGCATGGTGGCGCACACCTTTAATCCCAGCACTCTGGAGATGAAGGCAGGTGGATCTTTGTGGATTTGTATACAGCCTAGTTTACAAAGTGAGTTCTAGAACAGCCAAAGCTGTTAGACAAAGAAACCCTGTCTCAGACTACATGTGCAAATGCACGCTGAAAATTTAAAGTACTAGATAATTATGAAATGGTAAACTTAACTGCTTCTGAGAAATGCTAAGGCTGGTTTATATTAGTTTTGCCTAGTTTTGTTTGACCCTTTGCATAATGCTGTCTCTAACTTTTAAATAGAGATTAAAGTAACAATAGTGTAAGATTTAAATGAGAGATTAAAAGGGTGGGGCTTCGAAGTGTCAGTCTGCCTTGCTGTATTTGTGAACTTGAGCCTAGTAACTTTTTAAAGTTAATTTTTTTCTGGGCTGGGGAGATGACTCAGTCTTCCAGCTGACTGCCTGCCACAGAAGCATAAAGACCTTGGCACCCATGTAAAAGCTAGACAAGGAAGTGCACATCTGTAAATCCAACTTCGAGGAGGGGAATCTCTAGAATTTACTGGGCAGTAATTGTAAATCAGAGTTCTAGGTTCAGTGAGATGTCTGGTTTCAAAAAATACGTGGGTGAAGCAAATTGCACACATGCGACAGACAACACACACACACACATGAAAAGTTAACGCATTCTCCTTTTTAGTTCCTTTGAAATTCACTGTAAAAGTAAGTTATGGATTCATGAAAATAAGTGTTTGGGTTTTTTGCGCAGTTGTAATAACAATCACATCTAACAAAATTAATATGTGTAATATCATCTAATATCCAAATTTGAATTTCTCTCTTGGCGTGCTGGGGACTTAATCCAGGATTTGTACCTGTTGGTCAAAGGGCTGAGCCATTGATCTGTACCCCTCAGCCCTTCTGTTTCTTGTTAATATCCTATATAGCTATTTTTCTAAATAAGGGCATGATTGAGGACTTTGTATTTTTCTCCCTTAGTTTTCTTTTCATCTAGAACATATCTATACCCTTTTAACAGCAGTGATTTACTAAAGACACCCACCCCTTATCATGAATGTGTGCTTCCTTCTGGATGCATTTAATGATGTATGTGATTATCCCTCTATTCACTGTATACGAATGTAGATTGATAAAGCATAAGCTTTTTATTTGTTTCCTTTTTCTGTTTTTTTTTTTTTTGAGTCAGTCTTACTGTATACTTTGGCTTGTCTAGAATTTGCTATTAGACCAGGCTGGCCTTGAACTTACAGATATCCGCCTGCCTTTGCCTCCCAGGTGCTGGGATTATCATTAAGCAGTTTTGACAGTAGGAAACAGAGTAGTTGATGTTCCTACACTGAGAGATGCCCCCCAACTCCACTTTAATAACTGACTTCAATCCCTTTTATTAGTAAGATGTGAACAGTTCTTGAGGATTATATGAGTTAAGATCTCATCATGGAGCACCAAGCTTTTACTGCATAGAAGCTGCACCTTCTGCCTTCCTAGGGGATGGAAGTTTAGAACTCAAAAGTTTATATCTTCCAATGTGTTTCATGTTAAAATTTATAGGCAAACCTTGAACTCCTTCATTTGCATAGAGTAGACCATGGTCTCTGTTAAATCGTTTAGCACATAAAGGAGATAGCTCATCTGAGTGGGCTCTCACATCTTGAACTGTATTTATGAAGTATAGTTGTTTATAGGGCTGTTGAATTGCTGGATCAAAGGAGAGTCATCTTTTCATTTAATCTTTAAAGTTTTTAATCATTCATTCATTTATTTATTTAGGTTTTTCAGGACAATGTTCCTCTGACTGTCCTGGAACTCACTTTGTAGATCAGGCTGGCTTTGAAATCACAGAGATCCGCTTGCCTCTGCCTTCCATGCGCTAGGATCAGGTGGTGTATGACCACCACCTGGATTATTTTTATTAATATTTTTTAATTAAGTGCATATGTGTAGTGCCTACAGAAGCCAGTGTCACCAATCCCTTTGGAATTGGAATTGCAGGTGGCTTTGGACCACCCACTTAGTGCTGGGACCTGAACTGATGCCCTTTGCAAAAGCAACATGCATTCTCATGCTGATCATCCTTTGAGCCTTTTAATTTCTTACACCAATGCATCTTCAGCTGTGGTGGGTAGCTGATAAGCTGTTGAAAAGTTAAATATCCAGTTTTTTCATTGTTGAGAAAAACATTTTAAAATATAGATATATTTAGGGCAGTGGTGATAGTTATTAGTAGTGTTTAATATGTGTGTTTCCAGTTTTACATAGCCAGTCTTCTGTCCCATAGCACTGTGAACAGGTTTTTACTAATTTCAGGTACTTGAGGATACTTGTGTATTTGTGGGGGGAGGGGATATGTCTGCAGACCCTCAAGTAACACAGCATATATGTGGAAGTCACTGGCTGTCTGTCCTTGTCTTCCGCGTTGTTTGAGATGGACTCTTCTGCACACTCTAGTCTAACTATCCCGACAGCTTCCAGACCTTCTCTTGTCTCCTGCCCATCATGCAGATACACATCATTTACTCCTGCTCCATGTGAGTTCTGAGAATCCAGACTCAAGTGAGCACTTTACCCCAGTCCTACCTTGTGTTTATTTAAGCCACGTGTATTTGTAAAGTAACTGCTGCTAATTAATGGCCCTTGATTTAAGTTTTAAAAAAAAAAAGATTGTCAAGCCTGCTTTCCCCCACTTTTCCTCCTGCCTCCGACTCCAAAATAACTAGGGTTGCAGGTTTGAGCCACCATGCCCAGCTCTGTTTTCTTTATTAAAATGATCCATATATCAGCCCACTTATAGCTTTTGGGGTGAAAAAAATGATGGGATGGCCTTGTAAATACTGTCCTCCTCATAAATAGTTCAAGTTAGGAGATAAAAAAATTGGGCTGGAGAGATAACATTGGTTAGGAGCATTGCTGCTCTTGCATAGAACCTGAATTCCTTTCCCATTACCCATGTAGTGGCTTATAATCATACCCGATTCCAGTTCCAGGGGATCCCTCATCTGAACTCCATGGGCACCAGTCAGTCATGTGGTGCCCATGCAGGCAAGACACTCATGCGTGTAAAATAAATCTAATTAAAAAGTACTTTTAAAAGAAATTAAATTATTCCTGTTTTCATCCTTCATTATTAATCTTTTTTTTTAATAAAAACTAAAATTTTCTCTGCTTTCTCCCATTTCAGGTGTTGAAAATAATTGAAGTTTGAAGAGGACATAAAATCAGTCTTTCAATAACTATAACCTCTATCCCCTTGGGATTGTAGAAATTTAATTTTTAATGTGTAAATTACTCCTAACCTGTACAGCTGTTTCCTATCCAGTCTTGTAAACTCTGCTGCTTCCCAACACTGGAGTGCAATGTTGACGTCTGAGAGGGGAAATGACAGTTTCCAACTGCAGCCCTATTTATTACAGTTTGTCTTTCATGTCTTCACTGTGCCGAGTAACTACATTACTGGACTGTGCTCTTTGTGGTTGCCTTTTCTGTGTGTGTTTAATCTTGGTTTACATTACTTAGCTGCTATTGCTTTTCATTTTTCTTTTCCTACTAAAACGTCTTCTTTTTTAAGGAAGTACCGCATATTTAGATTAAATATCTTAAATCTTACCACTTAGAACACTACATGCCACAAAAGTTATGAGATCAATGAGTACTGTATTTTAAAAATCCCTTGAGCAGGGTACGGTGGCATACATGCTTAATCCCAGGCAGAGGCAGGTGGATAACTGCCAGTTTGAGGCCATCCTGGTCTATATAGTACATTCCAGGACACCCAGGGCTTTGTAGAGAGATCCTGTCTCAAATGACAAAGACAAAAAAAACCTTTACTCATTTAAAAATAAATATTCTTTGAAATGAAATCAGGGTTTATGTTGCTGGTATAGTCTCTGAAGCTAGCCTCTGAACACATTGAGCACTGAGACCTCTGATTGTCTAGCCAGGAGTTGAAGACTGAGCAGGCTCCTAGACTGTTAGCTCATGAAATTCCTGTTGCATATTACTTTAAATAGAAGTATTTTACATATCAAAAGCAAGTCTCATTTTAAGGATGAGTTTGAAAATGACTGTATCCCTATCGACTTCTGCACTTAAACATAGCTTAATGAGACAGTAGTGCCCCTGCTTCACTCTGCCTGCTCGAGCAAGAATTGGATAGATGCTCATGTCATCTTTAATATTAGGAAATAATTTGGATTTAGGAAATAAATGGATTAATACATTATAGAGTTAAACAATTTTGAATTATTAAATAACTACTTTGGCTGATATAAGTTCATAGCCTTTAAAAATTGAGAAAAATTGTGACCAGGACAGATAAACCATAAAATTAAAAATACATAGTTTATTCTGCTCTGAAATCTTGAAGGTGGTCTTCACCTGCTACACCAAGGCATGTACTATAATTTGTTTAGTTAGAAATCATAAGTTGTTTGCAAGTCACTAATTCCCAAAAAAGTTATATTGTTGGCCATAGTGCATAATTTTGTAATTAGATCTGTGTGTACCTATTTTTGCCACTCATTTTTCAGATGATTAAACTCAATCAAGTTTATTTTAAAAATCTATAAAAATAGCAGGGAAAGATTTCAACATCTGCTTCCTCGGTGCTGGCATAACTGCAGCCCTGTTAGCAGAAACCCACAGGAAATGGGGTGTCTGAGGTGATTCCATTAATACAGAAGCTTTGGAAGTTCTGTCTTAGAATCTGGCTGTCAGAATTTTGGAAAAGTTTTATATACATATATTTGTATTATTAAATTTGGAGCCATAGTCAGAAGACTCAGATCATAATTGGCTTATTTTTCTATTTCCTTAACTATTGTAATTTTCACTTTTATAATAATTTTGATTTGAAAAATAAACTTATTTATTTTTTTAACAGTCAAAATCTTTGCTGTTATAGTCTGCAGCCTTTAATGATTGTGTTGCTTTTATGATCAAAAGAAACACTCCACAGATTGATGCAGCGAGGTATAACGCGTGGTTAGTAAGATGCATGGATCCTGTGGTCGCCACTGTTCCATATCAGCTGCATTCAAAAGGACAGTCTTTCCGAATGAAAATTTGCTTCTTTGGCAGTTTTCATAATTGGGAAAAAAAAATCTCTTTTGTCTGAATACAGTAGTTTTAAATGTATCATGGGTATTGGTGCTGTGTAACACAAAATGAATTGTAACTAGCATGTTGTTAAGACACATTGTTAGGCTTTTTAAATTTTAACATTTCTATTTAATTTCAAACTTTCATAAAGTATATTAAGAATTTTATAAATTTCTTTTCAGTGAACTGAACTGCTCTTTTTTGCTATGATAGATCATCAAATATAGCATTCACTCAAAATGGACATTTTTTAATCATCTGGAATATTGAAAATATTTTAATTTGCAGTGTCTTTTTTTGTGACTGGATATATTAATGTTCCTCTTGAGTGGTATTGGTAATTGGTTCAGAAGAGCGACTCAGTGAAATAAGAGTATTTATTCATGGTGATCAATTAAATTATTTGCCTAACTTAATGAAACTAACTATGCATAACTGAATTCATTTACAACTCTCAGTTTGATTTGAAGTAACAGAAGAGAGTTTGAGTCAACCCGTGGAATATGTTGGTTTATTTTCAGTGCTTAGAGTTACATTCAAATATAATTGTTTGAGAAAACGCCATATAATTTTAAGTTAACCTGCATGCTGTAAATGTGTTTAAATAAAGGAAAATCATTTTGAAATGTAATGACACTTTTGAACCTTAATTGATGAAGTATTAGCTTGATTTTATATAACTGAATGGCCTGCCCTGACAGAATAGTGTGTGTGTGTGTACGTGCGTGCGTGTGTGTGTACGTGCGTGCGTGTTTGCATGCATGTGTGTTTCTAATGTGTTGTTGCCTCTCAAACTATAATAGATAGGTCAAAGATTAAGACCTAGAAATCATCAGTCTCATTTTTGTGGTCTATTTAACTTTATGTGTATTGGTGTGAAGGTGTCAGATTCCCTGCAACTGGATCTTCAGACAGTTGTGAGCTGCCATGTAGGTGCTGGGAATTGAACCCGGGTCCTCTGGAAGAGCAGTCAGTGCTCTTAACCACTGAACCATCTCTCCAGCCCCTCATTTTTGTTATTTAGTGTTTGTTTTATCTTTCTACTCATTTGTGTATGTTTTAGCAGTGAGTGAGTACTACTAAATTCAAGTGGGATTGACTTGTATTTTGATTTGTATATTTTAAAATTATTGTGGAAAGTTTAAATCATATACCAATATATTATTTATGTCTGGGAGCTCTATCTGCATGTTCCTCTGCTCTCCAGAAGATGGCATTGGATCCTGTTACAGATGGTTATGAGCTACCATGTGGTTACTGGGCATTGAACTCAGGACCTCTGAAAGAGCAGCCAGTGCTCTTAACCAATGACCCATCTTTCCAGCCCTCCTCTATAGTATTTTAAAAGTATTTTCATGATGCGGTTATTGTCTACTTCTTAAAAATAAAAATAACCCAAGGCATATAGCAAAGGCAGGTATGGTGGAACATGCCTTTAATGCCTTTAATTATCCCGGAAGCAGAGCCAAGAGGATCTTGGGTTCAAGGCCACCCTGGGCTGTATACCTTGTCTTAACAAGTATACAGACACACCAGATACCATTATCACACAGAAATAGTTTCTGAACCAAGTTCTTAGTTTTTGTAAAAAAAAATTTGTTTGCATCAGGATCCAGTTAGGTAAGAGCCATCTATTATTTTTCTCTTGAAATTAGTTTACGAAGACAGCAGATAGGGTGCCATAGCTTTCCAGATACTGCCCTTACAATCCTTGAGTATTTAACATTACTGTGTTGTATTTTTGTACATTTGTTTTAGATCCACTGGGGTGCAGGTACTAGTTTTACATCATAGTCTCTTATGGGTTATCAGGCATTTAATAATGCCATAGATGTTCGGGTTCAGTAGGAGTCACTGAATGGCAGCACTGTAATCCTATCATTCCTTTGTTAACTTCAGTAGAATAACTTGCCATCTTCCTGTTTGGGTACCCAAAGGTTCATTTACATAAGAAAGAGAATAAATATCTGATTTCCTTCCTAGTCTCTAAGCTTCACAACATCTGTTGCTTCTCTTCATCATTAGTGATGACCAGGTGGTTGCTCATTTTCCCCTCTATATACACGTGTGAATGTACATACGGAGTCTTGAGGCAAACCCCAGTGTCCTCCTCAGTTGCTCTCCACCATTCTTTTTGAGACAGGGTTCAAATTGAACTTGAAGCTCACCAGTCCAGCTAGACTAGCTAGTCAACAGTTTCCATCTCCCCAGTTGCCAAGCACTGTAGGTGAAGTTCCTGTCCCACTAACCCACTTCCAAATTACTATGCAGCCTTAATAGTAACTATACATGCTCACCAAATAGCTCAGACTTGTTAGTAGCTAACTCTTATGTTAACCAATGCTTCTTAACTGTGCTTTGCCATGGAGCTCGATACCTTTCTCAGTACAACAGTGTGCCTGTCTTGCTTCTCTCTGCATCTCAGCTGACTGTCTAGTTTGACTCTCCCACCTAACATCCTGTTCAGCTATTGGCCAGTTAGCTTCTTTATTAAACTAATCCAAGTGACAAATCTTCACAATATACAGGAAGATTTTTCCACATTTCCCACTTTTTGTCTAAAAGGGAAGGTTTTAACTTTAACATAGTCAAATTTATACAAATACAGTTATCAAGAATTACAGTATCTAGTTCATTTGGTTTTGGCAGAACTAGAGAAAATACTCTATTTATTTTATCTTTGTGACTCTAAAGTTTTATACCTAATTTATCTTTTATCATAACTAAGGAAAAATTTAACTATGTCTAGTCTTCAGTTCTGTCAAAGATCCCAAAGGAGTGAAATGTTACCTAATGACAGGGACCTCTGGCTGTCTGGATGGGCACTCGAAGTTGTAACAGTGGGGTATCAATCTTTGGTCTACAGGCTTAATATGTCTGACAGACTTTTCTGAGAAAAAGGGAGTTCTGAAGGATGTCCTACCTTGTCTTGGCAAGGGTTTTTTTTGTGTGTGTGTGTGCCCTATTGGTCCAATTGGACAGTATACTGTCAACAATTGAGACAAGGGAAGTTTCTTTGACCAAATGGCTAGTTTTTGCCATAAAGAAAGTAAACTCCATACAGAGTTTCTTTGATGCCCATCATCTTTGAAGTAAATTGGTGCTGTCAGGAGCATATATGTCTCACTGTCAAGAAAAGCCTCATGTTATTAAAACATGTTAAATGCCATATTCTGTAGACCTTTGAACTGTTTGAATAGCATTTGTCTACCTAAGTATATCTGTGTATGGACTTTGAAAACATACCAAAATGACTATAACTTTGACTATTATAGATGACTATTAATCTGTTTCTTAATTATACATTACATTTTTAAATGAGTTGCATAAGCACAATGCCCCAAACAAGAGTAGAAGCATAGTATAGCAAAAATGACTTAAAATTTGTATCAATAAAACAAATCCATACCAATTTAAAATATTTAAGACTAGTTAGTTGCTTTTTTAGTTTAAAAGTAGATTCAATAATCTACCTTTTATCCTGTCATCTCTGTATCCCCCTTTTTTCTTTTCAGAAAGAGATCCTTGAATTTAATCTTTGTTCAATTTTTTTCCTGACCATTGCCAATAATAACTTGTAACTAACCCCCCCCTTAAATGATAATAAATATCTATAACTCATCTTTTGGGAATGTAGGTGTCATTCTCTAGACTGCTTCCTGCTGTTTGGAAGTGCTGGTAATCTTTGGGGGGAACTTTGAGAAAATCAGGATAATTGTTAAGTCTTGACTGGAGTGTTCTGGATCATTTCAGCCAGCAGCCTTCCAACTGTTCTGGATGCTGGACCACCTGGGCCATTCATTTTCATTGGCACCTGGTTACCTTGTTCTGAAAATACATAGACATACATGCCTTAATACAGTTATAGATTGCATGTACACAAGTCAGCCAAAGATGATCTTTTGTTATATTTTGATCAGGTAAAAAATATACATCACATGTCTTATAGTTCTTCCTTGATCAAACCTGATTATCTTTAACTTGGAATGAATCCATAGCCTTTTATTTTCTGTGGAAATAAAAGTAGGAACTCTTTTTCAAAGTAACATTTTTTTTTGCTTCCATTTTGAAGTCAAGGCATTTTAAAAATATATAGGTTGGTTTAATCCAGCAGATTTTGTAATCATATGTCTCTTAGTAGCTATTGCTCCTTCCTCAGCAGTCAAAAAATTCAAAGACAATGCAATAACATATAGTGTCCAGTCTATAGTCTCTGCCTATTTTCCATTTCTTATGTAGCTTTTTTTATATATTACTTTGCTCCCTTTAAAAGGACTTTATTTTAAAACTTTCTTTTAAACTCATTTATTTATTCATTTATTATGTTTACGGTTTTCTGCCTGCATGAATGCCTAAGTGCCAGAAGTGGGCACCAGATCTCATTATAGATGTTTGTAAGCCACCACCATGTGATTGCTGGGACTTGAACTCAGGACCTCTGAAAAAGCAGCTAGTGCTCTTAACTCTGAGTCATCTCTTCAGCGTGAAAACGTATGACTGTATATACTCTTTGTCTTCTCTCTCCCAAGCCTATGTATATTCACATGTTTTGGACATACTGTAACCCATTCAGAGGCTTATTTTGCTGAGCATCTGTATTGCTTTCTGATCACATGAGATGAATCTTAAACTGGTATGTCAGCTTCCACTGTGTCTTAGCTTAGTATGTGGCAGTAGTGCATGGTGGCTGGCTCTTCCCCAGGCAGCTGCCCACATTAGAGACTGCAGGGCACCACTAAGCTGCTTAGCTTATGGTGTGCTGGCAGGGCTCAGGCTGGTGGCTCAAGTCCACAGGCCACAGTTGGGAGATGCCTCCACAGGAAGCTGTATCTAGATCCCTTTCCCAGGCTTTCTCAGGTGTAATGTGATTGTAGGTGCTGAATGTTTGGGTACCATTTGTAGATAGAATTTTTCTTTCCTACCAACACGCTTCCAAACTTACCACACAGCCTTAATATTAACTATAAATGCTCACCCAATAGCTCAGGCTTGGCAATTTTGGTGGTGCAGGCAATAAAAATTTGTATTGTTTGTTGAGAGCTAAGTTTCACTTTGGCTACAGAGAATTTATAGTTTTGTATTTAAAAATGCTTGTGTAAAGAAGTTTACATAAAGCAGGAGCTGAGAGATCACTCAGGATTTGAGTTCATACCCAATAGCCACAGAACATCTGGATTTGATGGGGGCATGCTTGTAGTCCAGTCCTGGGGAGGCAAAAAACTGATCCCTGGGGCTCACTTGCCAGGCCAGCCTAGCCTGAATGATGAGTCCCAGGCCAAAAAGAGGTCCTTGTCTCAAAAAACAAGTGGGTGATACCTGAGGAATGCTACCCAGGGTTGACCTTTGACCTACAAATTCATGTGCACACAGAATTTGCATGAAGTAGTGGAGTACTGCAGGATTTAGTTTTGTGCAACTCTTGTCATGAACGATCAGGACCTTTATCTTTGTAGCTGGGTTATAGGGGATGGGACGCTATGTTCCCATGGTCACGGGCGTGGGGTGGGGTGGGGTGGTAAATGGTGCTCCCTTCTGTTCATAGAACTGTTCTTTTGGGAACAGAGAACTCAGAAGTACTCAGTTAAGTGTGTACTGTGCTCTAAAGGATACTACCTCATTCTTAAGAGTTTTGTTTATAAGATGAACCTTCAGTTAGCACCCTTATCAGACTACTCTGAAGCTGCCAGGCCAGCAGTTGAGGATTCTGAAGGGTTTGGTCTGATCTATGGGCAGTTAACAATGGGCCCATACTCTACCTCTTTGTGAAATGAGAGTTCTGGTCTTACAATGATCACACTGCTCTAACTTCTGTCAATACTGCTTAAGATCCAGAAGCAGAAAAGACACATCTCTGGCTTTTCCAGAGTGTAGGCTTAATATAGTCAGCTTACCACCAAACTGCTAGATAGTTTCTTCAAGGGTGGCTAAGCCCATTGCTAACAGATAGAACCTGACACTAAAGCAGTGTTTGGCTCAGACTTCCTTAGTTGGTGTCCTTGTTTTAGGAGCAGGCTTGGTTTTGATAGAGCCCACTATTAGCACTCCATTGGTGTTGAAGTTCCTACTGGGTAGGAATGTGTCTTCCTGGTAGGCATAACAGTGTCATGGAGAGCTCTTCGTGGCTTCCCTCCAGCCTAAACCTCTGTTCTCATCTAGCTAGTCATTTAAAGTTTGAATGGGAAGAGTTCATTCCCATAGGCACGTTCCCCAGCAGCACTGTTAACAGAAAAGTTAAAGTCTTTAGAAGCCAGAGCCTTGATGGAGGAAGTACACTTCAGGGAGTAACTGTCCAACCTCCTGTTGTGTCTCATGACTGGACGCTTTCAGCTAGTTGAGCTCACACTTCTGCCACCGCGCCTTCATCCCCATGATCACTCTGACCCCTCTGGAACTAAAACCCAAAAATAAAGTTGGTTTTGTCACAGCAACAGAATAAAACCAATCCATCATTTTAAGGCACACCATTTGCTCTTCCCTGTGAATGCACATACAGATTGGTATTCCTGAGCATTTTGCCCTCTGTTGGATGACAGGTGGAGTTTCCCTTGTGATTAGGGTTTACTTTCTGTCTGTTCCTCTCCATACTCTTCCTTTCCATAGGCCTGAGTGAGCTCTGCCATGTTCCTGGGCACTTCTACCAGTGACATTCATTTCTTGCAGCTTTATCTAAGAAGTACTCCCCTTTCAGTTTCCAGGGGTAACTGGATCTCTGCTGTCTTAGTTCATGAGACAGTGCCTCCTGCCTCTGCCTCCCAAGGTCTAGAACTGCAGGCCCACCACACTATACGTGACCAGATCTGTGGGTTTGTATTGTTAATTTTAGGAAATGTTGGTTGTTATTGCTTCAGATACTCCTTTGCTGCCTTTGTAATTAAGTTTAGTATATTCAGTCTGTGTCCCCTGCTACATTTTCTGCTCTGTCTTCCGTGTTGTTCACATTTACTGTACCAACTCTATATCCATCATACATTTCAGTTTTGTTCTTTAGCAACAGTCTCATGTAGCCCAAGCTACCTCAAATTCTTTCTGAAGCCAAAGATAGCCTTCAACTTCCAATCTCCTAGCGTTGGGATTACAGGTGTGAATCACCACACTCCATTTGTACAGTGCTGATCAAGCTCGGGATTTCAAACATACTAAGCAAACACCAACTACACCCCCAACCCCATAAGTTATTCTAAGTTCTTAATTATAGATCCGAAATCTATACTAATATCTGAATATATTCTGATTCTTTTCTGCATCTGTTCCAACAAAAGATGTCTTACAATCTTTTGTTAAAAGCTGGACATGATTACTGATTTAAAATTCAGTACTGACTCCTAGAGTCATTCATGTAACTCTGCTCCTCCAGTTGGCCAGGAGTCTCTACTCTCCTGTGTCTCCAGTTTGGGGACCAGTACTTTGTCCACGTCATGATTTGAAGAGATCACTTACCGATCATGCTCAAGGCCCTAGGTGACACCTTCAGCACTATTGAAATGGGTAGCAGCCGGTCCAGAATGGGAGTGATGCCTTCCAAACTCCTGATCTGTTAGACTGGAAATCAGGTGTCTCCCCAAGTCACTATCATTCTAGACTATAAACGAGACACTGCAGTCCACATGTGTGAAACAAGCCTGGGATTGTCCTCCAGTTCACATGGGCTCACGCGTGTGGTAGGTGTGAAGTGGTGATAGGTGATGTGGGTGTCTGGGGCCAGCACTGGGATTTTGTTTGTACCTGTGGTCTTGTTCATGAGCACAGTGGAGCAGGAATGCACCACTGACCTTGTAATATTCTGGCTTTGGTAAAAATTCATCTCTTGGTGGAATTTCTTTCTTTTTTTTTTTTTCTTTTGGTTTTTCGAGACAGGGTTTCTCTGTGGCTTTTGGAGCCCTGTCCTGGAACTAGCTTTTGTAGACCAGGCTGGTCTCGAACTCACAGAGATCCACCTGCCTCTGCCTCCCGAGTGCTGGGATTAAAGGTGTGCGCCACCACCACCTGGCTGGAATTTCTAAGTAGACTATGGGTTCTGCGTTCAGGTCTCCATCTCTGCTAGACCCAGCATCATACCAGAACTTGTTTTTCTGGTATAGAGTTTACAGTCTTACTGCAGAGGCTTGGGACTTTAGGACGTGGGACTTTGGCTTCCAGGCATTGCCACTAATTGCATTTGGCCTGTTGTCCCAGCACTGGTATCTCCAGTGTCATTGGGTCTTCTGGTCATAGTACATGTGGTGGGGCTGCTTGCAACTAAGCTGCATCTCCTGTGGAGCCCTTCCCTAGGCTGGATCACACTAAAGCCTAGCAGGTTTGTGTCCCCAGGGGTATTAATTACTCATGTATTGCTGTAAACAGAATACCTTAGAAACAACATAATGAAGGAAAGTTTATTTGGACTTAGAGTTATGAAGAGATTTTTGGGTTATGGCGGCAGGAGCACGTGGCAGAGGCTTGTTCACAGAGCACAGAAGGGCAGAAGCAAAGACGGGGACAGTTTCCAAAGACCCAGCCCTGTTTCCACCAGCCAGGTAGCACCTCCTGAGTTTCCACTGCCTTCAAAGTAGCACCCCCACATAGCTGGGGATCACATGCTTAAAAACATGAGCCTTGGAGGCATACTGCAGACTCAGACCATAGAATCCCAACCCTCATATAGCGTTCAAGCTGACATCACGACATCATTTAACAGGTCCAACACCATGTGTTCAAAGGTCAGTCCGCTAAGATGCAAACGCTTTATGTATTGTGCAGATGTGTGTGTGCCACCGCACGTGGAGAATTCTCAGAAGTGAGTTCTCTCCAGCTACTTTGTGGGATCCAGAGTCTGAACCCCTGTCCTCAGCCTACGTGCGAGTACCTCTACCCTCTGACGCATCTCACAAGTCCTCAAAGCAAACCCTCAACTGCCAGACTCTAAATAGAACAACATGCAATGGAAGGGGTAAGCATTCCTATCCTCTAAGGGAAGAACAGAGAGTAAGATTGGATCTAGAACAAGGTGGAAACCCCATTCCATTCCCCGTAATCTGTCCAGCTTCCAGGCTCTGGGGCAACATAACGTGAGCCTGAGTTCACTTCCCTTAGACTCCTGTCACTTGGTCCACTCAGTGCCTGCAGCTTTGCACATTCTGTTAGTATCTCCAATATCTTGGGGTCTCACAACTTCATCCATAGCCCACTTTGAGGGTTTCCAGAAGTTAATTCAACCTCTGCACTCGGGCAGCAGAAGCAGGCAGATCCTGTGAGTTCAAGGCCAGCCTGGTCTGCAGAGTAAATTCCAGGACAGCCAGACCTACTACAGGCTAGGGAGGTGGCTCAGCAATTAAAAGCACTAACTGCTCTTTCAGGTAACCAAAATTAAGTTCTCAGCATCTGTATCAGGCTGCTCACAACCATCTGTAACTTCAGCTTCAGACCTCCACAAGGCACCTGCACCTACATGCACTTGGACACATGCAGATACACACACCTACACATAGTTTAAAACAGTAAAAGTCTTTTTGAGAGGACTTGACAAGGTGACTGCATAGAGGACAGTCAGTCCTGGCTAGGGCGAGCTGCCAGCGCTAAGTTTCTAAGAAAAATGGAACAAATTAATTGATATATTGCATTTTGATAGAATTAATACAATTGGGAGTGCAGCTTAGTGTTGAGAAAATGATATATAAGGCACAAAAAAGACCTACTGATTCAGAAAAGCATAGAGCTTTCCATAGAACCCAGTGGTAAGTCTACATGCTTAGCATATGCAAGACACTGACTTTCATTCCAGACAAGAAAGGAAATGTCACCATACTATATTATATGGCTCAGCAGTAATTAGCAGGTCATCAGATTAACAGAATTCATAACTGAGAGGGACAGAGGTGGGGGTGCTGATTCTGAGAGTTCGATTGTCATTTTACATAGTGAAGAACAGATGATGCCTAAGAGTGGATAATTCAGAGTAGCAATGGTTTGGAGATTCAAATCGTGAGAGTAGTTGCTTGCTCCTGGGAAGGAGAGAAGTGAAATGGAGGGAGCTGCGACTGTGAAGCAGGTTTCCTAGAGCCAACTGACTTGCCCAAGTTTCCTGGCAGTATCAGTCCCTTTTCTCCTTGCTATGATAAATGCCTGGTGGAAGCTACTTGTAGAAGGAAGTGTCTGCGACTCATAGGTAAGAGTTCAGTCCATCATGTCTGGGAAATCACGGTAGCAGGAGAGGGGGCAGCTGGTCACATGGCGCCCTCACGAATGCCACTGCAGGTTGCCATTCAGACTGCTCCTTCCCTGCTCATCTGTGAAACAATGAATTGTCATTTGAAAACCTCAAGGTGACCCCTAGGTTTCTTATCGCTGTCTGATTCTGAGATGTTGAATGATCGCTTCTGAAATTATTAATGTAGCCTGTGAAGGAAGGGTTGGGTTTTCTTTAATGAAGGCTTTCATAATCAGATTGGATAGGAAGAAGCCCACAAGGTCTCAGACTATTGCTAGCTACGGCCATACTAAAGTAACTTGTTTTTCTAGATTCTTGCCCTACTGACCCCAGTAATGGAGGCCACGAAAGATGCTTATCCATTACCTGACATTCTGAAATTTCAGTCACCTAGTTTGGCTCCCTACTCCCAGCAACTACCCATCATGGACCAAAAAAGGGAAAAACTGTAGTCCCCTTTCTCTTTCCTTATAATTACCCCAGGCTGTGAGTGGGGCCCCTGGAGCACCCTTCTGCTAGTCTTGCCCCTGCTATTGAGCCTCTTCTCTGCCTTTCCTTCTTAGCAATTTTACAGTTACTGTTATCTTTCTTGAGACAGGTTCTGACTTGTACTCTCTAAGTAGCCCAGGCTGTCTCACACCTGGAGCAATCTTTCTGCCTCTGCCTCCCAAGTGCTGGGATTATACCCACTACCATACCCGTCTGGAGTATAGTTACTCAGGGGAAGTAAGAAGATATTGGAAGAACTTCTTTCTTTAACTGAGTGCTTCCAGATTTTGAAGATCTGACTGAAATAGAAATGTATTTTAATTGTGGTAAAACACATACATACAATATTTACCAACTGGGCCACTTTCAAGTGTACCATATGCGATGGTGTTGGAAGGAGTCACCACCACCGCCTGGTCTACAGAGTGAGTTCCAGGATAGCTGGGGCTATACAGAGAAAACCTGTGTTGAAAAGCAAACAAAACAAAATTACATTTATTTTGGGTGTGGGCAGCTCATGCACATACACTACCATGCATGTGTACCCCAGGGACTAAGCTCAAACTCAGGGTGTAAGGCTGTGCAGCAAATGCCTTCATTCACTTAGTCATCTCTAGCTCCACTCCTGTCCTTGCCACAGTATGTTTCATGATCCAAACCAAAATGTTTGCTTAGAGTTTTTCAATTTATATTAATTTACTGAAGTAGTAGTAACATTATGCCATACTTCAAACTGTTCTTCCATAGGTACAATTAAAATCTATGGCAACTCTTTAAAACATTTAAGAAATTGCCGGGCGGTGGTGGCGCACGCCTTTAATCCCAGCACTCGGGAGGCAGAGGCAGGCGGATCTCTGTGAGTTCGAGACCAGCCTTGTCTGCAAGAGCTAGTTCCAGGACAGGCTCCAAAGCAACAGAGAAACCCTGCCTCGAAAAACCAAAAAAAAAAAAAAAGAACATTTAAGAAATTGGCATTTCTCACCCATTTCTTTCAGAGCCATTTGAAATGACAACCAGCCCAGGAAGGTTCAAGCAACCCAGTTTGGCGTCCATTGTTTTCTGAGACAGAGAAGATGCCAGCAGTATGACAGAAAATAACCACATCTGCATCTCCCCTGTATTATTTTCTCTCTGAACGAAGCATCAGGCGCACAGTTTTCCTGTGCAGTGACTAGACTTGTGCACAGACCCCCTCTCACTGCTCTGAGAATGCACTTTTGTTTTAGGCAGATGTAGGCGAGTCGGAATGCACAAAGGCCCACATTTTAAGGCTGAGAATTGAACGTGACAAAGGGGTTTTTCTTCTATTAGCCAGGAAACCACATGGGTTAACAGGACCTGAAATCTGTCAGTTGTCTCTGTTTCAGCAGTGCCTGAACACTTAGACTCTCTGAATACTCCTGCTGGGGCTAGAGAAACAGGAAGAAGCTGAGAGATCTCTGGGTCTCCTGTGCCTCCCACACCATTGTAGCAGCTAGTTCATCAAAAGGTCTGGACCACTGTCGTCCCAAAGACACCTGCTGAGGGGGCTAGAAACTTCTCTTGACCATTAAAGAGAACTCTTAAGGAGGGAAGGCCTTACCTCCATTCTTAGAGGGACGCGGAAAAGAAAAGCCTGGCTATGAAGGGATGCTGAGGTCCATGTTCCAGAGTCTCGTCGTAGAGGGAACATCCACATTCTTCCCACCCAGCCCCACATGTACTTTCCACGAGACTGGATTCATTCTGATTTCCAAGGGCTATCTCTGGAAAACCTCCCCACCATCAAAGTGGCACTATGTCCTCCAGGGCTGTGGTTATTGGTCACAGCCCAGGAACTAGCACAGCTCTGCTAGTCCATCTCCCCTGCTCAGCACTTTCCCGCTCATGAGCTCTTTCTGAAATGAATGTGTCTGAGTGAGTGGATAGCATGTTTGTGGGGATGGCAGCATATGCCTGCAGAAGAGGTTGGTTTCCCTGCAGCTGGAGTTACAGGCAGCTGTGAGCCTCTGCCGGGGGAGCTCTTAATTGCTCTTAACTAAGTCCTCTTAACTGCTGATCCAGTTCTTCAAACCCTAATGAACTCTTAGAATGTGTGTGTGTCTGTGTGTGGATCATGACCTAGCTAGCAAAAGTGGGTCACTGGAGGAAGGGTCTTCAAAGGCTCAAGTGTTTTGGTCAGGCAAAGCTATCTCTGCTCCCTAATCCTCTAACATATAACAAGTTCCCATGGTCACAGATGGAACCACCCTGGCTGCCTTGCCTTCATCACTGAAAACCATGCATAGATGCTATGCCCATTCATTAAACAATAACTCCATTGCCATCTCTCCTAGCTTTTGCATTCCATCTCTAAAAGCCTGACTACTTTAAATACCTCCTATGACTGGAAGCATATCTCTCCCTTTGTAACATGCTTGCTTCATTTAGCATGCAGTTCTCCTTCAGTCTAGGTTGCAGTATAGACAGTCATGGTGTGCCATTATATCCATTTGTGAGGGGACATTTTGGTTGGCTAGTTTCACATGTTGGTTATTGTGAATAATACTGTTATAAATGTGAGCCTCTGCTTTCTCTCCAGGTATTTGTCCAGAAGTGAAATTACAGAATATAATAGTCCTGTTGTTTAAAATGTTTGAGCCATTTCTGCATCATTTTACCTAGTAGTTGCAGTTGTCTACACTTCCTCTCATAGGGCACAAGGATTCTAATCTCTCCCTATTCTCGCCAATGCTTGAGTTTATGTACTTATCTCATTTCTTTCTCCCCTTTTTTTCTTTTTTAATAAAAAATTATTTATTTATGTGTGTGGGTGTATTGGATGAATGTATATGTCTTTGTGCCTTGTGAGTGTCTGATGCCCATGGAGGCCAGAAGCATCAGGTTCCCTTGAATGGAGTCATGGATAGTTGTGAGCCACTTCTTTGAAACCACATAGAAAGGTACAGATGTGGCATCCCCAAATGCCACTGTATTAGTTACTTTTCTGTGGCTATGACAAAATACCCTGATGAAGCAATTTAAGGAAGGGAAGGTTTATTTGGTTCCCAGTTCCACAGGACAGGGCATCATGGCGGGGTGGCCGCAGCAGTGGGATCACGAAGTGGATGGGTATATGGCATTGACGGGCAGGAAGCAAAGTGGTGGGTGCTCATGCTCAGCTGACTTTCTCTTTATTCAGTCTGGGACCCCAGCCCTTGGGAGGGTGCTGTCCCCCATTTAGGGTGGGTCTTTCCACCTCAATTTACCTAATAACACAACACACATACCCTCAAACCAGACTGAAATATATGTAATCCCTCACAGGCATGCCAGAGGCTAACCTGATCTACATAGCCCCTCACAGACGTGCCCAGAGGCTAGCCTGATTTTATAATTCCTCACTGATATGACCAGAGGATCTTTTTCTAGAAAACTCTAATTCCTGTCTCGTTCACAATCAGTATAAACCATTATATGCACCCAAGAGGACATGTGATACAAGTTAAATGTGGGAGGTTTCAGGGCAAGAGGGTACATGCCTACATGCCTGTAATTCCAGTGCTTCAGGGGTTCAGGTAAAAGGTCATGTGTTTGAATCTAGCCTGAGCTACATAGTGAGACCTTGCCTCAACAACAAAAACACATTCTGCCCTTCAAAGTCATAGATGTGGTTCACTTATGCCTATATTAGTTATATTTGAAATCTGAGCTGAGAAAATGTTAGTGTATTAGCAGATACAAAATAATGAAAATTTCAGATGCAGACATAAATATTACTTTTTATGGGGTGGAGGGGGGCTTACGGCAGAATTTCATTCACCATGTATCCCTGGCTGACCTGGAATGCACTGTGTATACCAGGCTGGCTTCCGATTGTGGGCAGTCCTCTTTCCATAAAGTACTACTAAGGCAAACAGCATGTTTTTATGACATGTGTATATGCTGAGGCTCAAACCTCTACATGCCAACATCTGCTCCACCACTGTTACAATGTGTTATATTCCCTAGCACATATTTTATACAAAATTCCATACTAAAATCAGGGCTGGTAAAGCCCTTGCCCCTGAGCCCCACATCATAGAGGAGAAACCAGCTACTTAAGTTTATTCTCTGACCTCATGCTATCTGTGTCATGCATGGATATGCCCCCCACAAAATTATAAAATGTTTAAAAAATTTTTTAAATTAAGTAAGAGGAGTATTGTTTACCACATTTGCAAATCTCTTTAATATTTGCTGACCATAAAACTTGGATTTTTCATTAGCTTTTGCATGCAAAGAAATATTTTGTTTTGGCTGAAATGTCTGGAGATGATCTACCTGAGCACAGGCGGGTATATGGGTATTTGCCTCTGAGATTCTGAGATGTGGATTCCACACATTCTACCTTATTGAAATCCATCGTTTATTTGTACTTTGGTCAGATCTTTTACTCAGACGCAACACTGCAGTCCTCCTTAAAGGGTCTTGGGGACTTTGACTAATTGCTTGCTTGTAATTGCCTTCTTCCAATACTACCCAGCAAGTAGAAGCTTCAGGGAGCGGGAATCTTGTGCCCCTGTACTTAGCTCACTGAGAACCACAGCAGTCATTTCTTTAGGGACTGGACCCAAGTGACTCCTCAAGAGGCCATCTGAGTCACTCTGTCACTTCACTGATGCTGTATCACAGATTCACTCAAAACGTAAGAAATGCAAGAGTCTGGGGTATAGCTCAATGTTTGATTTGAGTGCTTGCCTAGCAAGTGTAAGGCTCAGAATTCCATCATCAGTTCTGTGAAAAAGAAACAAGAAAAACAAAACAAAACCAAAAAACAAAACAATCAACATCATAAAGATAAATTAGCTTAAAACGACCTAGTTTTAGCAGGCACAAATGTGCCTTAGTAAACAAATTTGCTAAACTTTTTTGCTTATCATTTCAGCCATGGAAGGTGGAGGCCGGAGGACGTGAGGTCCAGGTTAGCCTGGGCTACATTAAGGTGGTAGAGCACTTGGGAGGCAGAGACAGGTGGATTGCTTGTGAGTTTGAGGTAAGCCTGGTGTATAAAGTGAGTTCCGGGACAGCCAGAGCTTAACAGTGAAACCCTGTCTCAGAAAAAAAAAAAGAAAAAAAAAAGAAAAGAAAAGAAAAAGGAAGGAAAGAAGGAAGGAAGAAAAGAAAAGAAAACTGAGCAAGTCACAGTAACAACATTCCACCTGCAGGTTCTCAGGGCTGGGTTGGAAGATGACCATTTCTTCCCCAGGATGCTTGTGGTGATGCTATTTATCACAGCAATAGAAAAAAACTTGATGGGGAAAGGTTTTAGCCAATCAGGCTAATAGCCCTGCCCCGCCATTAGCCATTAGCTAATTATTTTGGGTTGGACCATCAGGTCCCCTTATGTATAAGAGGGACAGCACACGTGTGCTCTCTCTCTCGTTCCCTGCCCGGCACTCTCTCAGAAAGTGTGGGATCCTGGTATCGTGAGTCTGTTTATATTCTTTTTTTTATTGTTAAAAGAAAAATTTACATTTACTCCCCTTGTTCCCGGCCCTCCCGTTCCCCCACTACCCCTATATTCTTTCATGTATTAAAATATATATATTCTAAAGATAGCTGGCTTGGGTAATTACATCTTTAAATACTGCATCACTTGGCGCCCACGTGAGTGATTTTAAGTCCCCACAGCTATTGGGTGGCCGGGGCTAGGTCCCGGGCAGCCGGGGCTGGGTCTCCACAGTCCCCACCGGCCGGCTGATCTACACCGTTTCTCTCTGAGTCCCTGCCCACGCTCTCTACCCATCTCTGTGCAGTGAATGATTGCGCTAACCCGGGACGTGAGATTGTGCTTGGGAATCTGCTGGCACACTGCACCGATCGTCCCCCGCCCTCCGCCGCTGCGCATGCTGCTCACCCGCACTCACCCCCCCCCCGGGTTTTCCGCACCCACTTGCCGCGTGCCTGGACGGACACCCTCCACCCCGCCCAACCTGAGAAGGAGCCCAACCGGTTCTCTGCGACCTTCGGCAAAAAACTTGTACCACTGCGACATCTACTGGTAAACTATGGTAATTACACCTGCTTCAAATCAACAGGTACGCTTCTTCAATTCGATGATTCATTCGGATAATTTTTCCTTTGCGGATTTAAACGGATTTAGGTGATATACCATGTATGCTTTTACCCACGACATATATGAATCTCTTCCACTTGGGCTCCTTATGGAATTCACTGTCTTGCTTGCATTTTGCATATTCCTCATAAAGATTTATTACGTAATCCAGTTCCTTAATACAGAGATTCAAGAGCTAAAGATTTCTTTAGAATTCATGCAATCAAACGGTAACTCCTTTAGGGAACAGCTTTCCTCTATGGAAGACAAAACATCTGACCTAACCAATGGTACGAAATCTTATCAGGACAAATTTGCAGCTTTGGAGGTGAGTGCAGATGATGTAAATTCTAAACTCACTTCCCTTGAGCATAGATTCACCGTTCTGGAGGAAAAAGCTTTTGATTTTCATCTAGATACTGCTTCCTTTAATGGAAAATTCAACACTCTGGAAAAGGAGGTAAACAGGCTGACACTCTTGGCCCAATCCATGGCGGGGGGGTGCTCAAACATTATGGGAGAGACTTTGTGCTGTTGAGTCCATCGCTAAAATTTTATCACAGGAACATGAAAAGATAACTGATAGACTCTCTTTACAAGAAGCTAATGTGGTTTCAATGAAGGTTATTTTTAAGGTTGAGACATCATCTCTGATGGCCAGACTTCATGCCTTAGAATCCTCAAAGAGGACATTAGAACAAATCACTGGACAGGAAATCCACACGTTTCAAAAGGCAGTGGTAAACAGATTTGAAAGGATTGAGGAAATCTTAGATGACCAAGAACAGGAGGTATTGTGGCAAAATTTACCTTCCCCAATACAAAATACTTCCCAGGCTAACTTCCCCAGAGTTTTTCCTGTCATAACTTCAGAAAGATTAGCGAATGCAAAGGGCTCAAAGGTTGTGAAAGAAACCACATGGGAACCTGTGCGTATGAATGATTTAAAAGAGATTAAACAAGCAGTTGTGAATTATGGCCTGCATTCATCCTATGTAATGGAGATCCTCAAAGCTTGGGCCTCTAGTAATAAGGTAACCCCTTATGATTGGGTTCAGCTGACTTCTGCTGTACTTGAAAATGGGCCGCAATTACATTGGAAATGTCTTTTTAAAGAGGAGGCTAGACTTTTGGAACACCAGGAAAGGGCAAACAGATCTTAGGTCTCCTTAGATCAAATTATAGGTGAGGGAATCTACTCTGATCCTCAGGATCAGGCTTTATATGATGACCACACCCTGTCTCTGTGCACGACGGCTGCTATGAAAGCGTGGCACAGAGTTCAGGAACCAGGGCAGCGGGTACAATCTTATATCAGAATTAAACAGGGTCAGAAAGAAGCATTCAGCGACTTTGTACAAAGATTGTCATCGGCGGTACAAATAGAGATAGCTGACCCAGAGGCTAGGTGTATCATGATTGAGGCTTTAGCTTATGAAAATGCCAATGTGGAGTGCATGAAGATCATAGGGCATTTAAGGGCCAGATCAGCTCCTTTTGAAGACTGGGTCTTACAAATGATGAATGTTGAAAGTTTTGATTATGGTACAGAAGCTTGGGTAGGTGAAGCACTTTCCAATAGTAAGACGAGGTATCAAAATGTTAAATGTTTTAATTGTGGAAAAATGGGACATTTTCAAACGAGATTGTAGACAAAAAAATTTCAGGAATACTAACTCTTATGGGAATAACGGTAACAGGAGGCCTCAACCTTCAGGCTAATGTAGGAGATGTGGAAAATTCAGACACTGGACTAATGAATGTAGGTCAATAAGGAATAGGCAAGGCAACCTGTTACCGTCCGGAAATGGAATGGGGAGCCTCCCACAGGCCCCGATGCCTATTCAGCAGGCTCCTATACATATGGCTCATATGGCTCAGCCACTCCCAATTACTATAGAGAATGTGTCTCATCAGCAAAATTAGAAGGCCCCATGCCTACTGTCAATAGCAATAATGGTTTGACTAATGAGATGAATATGGATAATGAACAAATAAACTCTATAGATAAGAGGAAACGTGTATTCTGGCAGACTTCTATAAATGAACAGAGACCACAGCTGAGGGTTTGTATTAATGGCATTTATATTCAAGGTCTACTGGACATAGGTGCAGATGTAAGTATAATTACCCCGAGATCTTGGCATCCAAGATGGGCCCTTCAAGAAATGGATGTTCAGTTCATGGGAATTGGAACTTTGTCTCGGGTAAGACAAAGCACAAGATGTAAAATGCATAGGGCTAGAAGGGCAAATAGGAAAACTAAGGCCATATGTAGCTGATATTGCAGTGAATTTATGGGGCCGTGATTTATTACAGCAATGAAATACCCAGATTGACATTCCTGCTGCCCCTAGAGCTTATATTCCTAAGGAAAATGTTACAAGACTTTACAGA
>JAQHUG010000023.1:13065931-13085453 GCA_028555095.1 Dicrostonyx torquatus | reverse complement strand
ACAGCACAGGAACCATTACAGCGTCTTTCTCTTGGTGTGTTATCACAGAACAGCACAGGAACCATTACAGCGTCTTTCAGGAACATCCATCGACTTTAAAAAGCAGTCTAGACCCTTGCTACTCACAGCCCAGACGCAGTATCAGCAGCACTGGGATCATCTGGTTATTAGAGAATTGAAGTCTCAGCGTCCACGCCTTACTGCAGCCAATGCTGTTTTATAAATATGACCATGATGGTAAGTTCTGTTCCACATGCCCTTCCTATAAAGTTTACACCCACCCCGTCAATTAATGAGGTCATTGAGCCTGCCCTTAAATCTTGGCAGACCTTTATGATGGCCTTGGCCAGGGATGTGGCAGGAATAGCTGTGTGACTTCTGGGATCAGGCTGAGAGGTACCTTACATTTCACTCTCTTTGCTGGGACCCTTAGTAGAACTCAGTCACCATGTTGTCAGGAAGCTATGTGTCCACACAAGAAGCAAGAATGTGTGTTTTATGGTCATGAACTCCAGCTGTGGTCTCCACAAACAACTATTCCTACCAAGCCCTGCCCAAATTTCAGGATATGAGAAAGTAAATGACTACTCATTTAATGACTATTTTAGCCCAGTGTGTTTGGGAGGGTTTGCTGTGCAGCAGCAGCCATCCAGAAAATCCTTCCGCCCTCATCCACACTCTCACAAGATTGCTCTGTGATACGTGTGCCTCCAACTAAGATGCATTGATTTAAAGTAAAACTGTCCGTGCTGCCCTTAAGAAACTGTGTGTATAATTTACAAGAAGCTGGATAATGAATGAAAAGTATATTTACAGCAATTATTTCTAAAGAGATGGATGGTTGATGTCTCCGAAATGTGCTGTGTCCTCTAAGCGTTAAAATGTGTGCAAGTGTCAGGTCAGACTCGCTGCGGGAAGGAATCTTCCTGAGAACTGCTAGAGAAAACTGGCAGGGTGCTGGAAAAGGCAAATGAAGAGATTTTAAAGCTTTTACTTCGAACTGTTAGGAAGCTAAGGGCCAGGGCTATGTGCTGGAGACCAAGTACCTACCTGTGCACCAAGAGCTATAATCATTTTAATAACTGGCTCAAAGAAAAGTTTAGAAAACAAGGGGCGTCATGCTGCCCAGTTAGGTGCAGATACACTGCAGTCGCCTGAGCAGACGGAGCTCAGAGAGCTCGGCCTGTCCTGGAGCGCACCTTCCTAGCTCAAAGCTCAAATGTCTCTCCGCTGTGTTGTTTAGTTAGCTTTCCATTACAGAAACAAGTAATATGTATCAACATTGAAAAGAGATCCTGGGGGGCTGGAGAGATGGGGACCCCTGCAAAGAGGCTCCGCAGCTGTTGTCACATTATGTACTTGCTTTATTCTTTGTCCAGGTGTTAAAATTAGTATATTGGGAAGACTTCGTTTGTTTGTTTGTTTTGTTGTTGTTACAAGAGACAGAAATAGACCCTGGCTAACATAAGGAGAAAAGATCTTGTTGGCAGCCTAATAGATGCCTATGAGCATGATGGGAGAAGAAAAACCAGCCTGGAAGGATGGGAACCGAGAAGTCCCCAGAGTGCAGAAGCTGGAAGTAGGAAGACGGAGAGCAGCCCCGTCCACATCCCCAAGCTCAATGCCACTGTTACAGTGAGGTTCTGTCTGGGCTGCTGCAATAGGTAGCTGATCTCTGGAAGGTCAAAAAGGTCTTGCTTGCAGAGGGGGAGAAATTACTCCCAAAGAAATGAAAGGAACCCTCAATGTTATAAGGATGGTTCTCAGCTCAGAACATGGTGCTGAGTGTGAGAAGGTACGAGAATACACGCGCAGAGTACTATAATGAAACCCACTCTGTTGTATACCAACTTACAAATTGTGTAAGAAACATACACACTGCCGGGCGGTGGTGGTGCATGTCTGTAATCCCAGCACTCGGGAGGCAGAGGCAGGTGGATCTCTGTGAGTTCGAGACCAGCCTGGTCTACAAGAGCTAGTTTCAGGACAGGCTCCAAAGATGCAGAGAAACCCTGTCTCGAAAAACCAAAAAGAAAAAGAAAGAAAGAAAGAAATCAAAAAAAAAAAAGAAAGAAACATACACACTCTTCTCCTCCAGATCGCCACCATCATGGACACAGGTCACATGTAGCCCATCAGCTGCTGGGAGAGCTGGTTTACAGGGGCCGTGCACACAGGTGCATGTGGAACTGGTGGATGACACCAACCACTCTGTCATCTGAAATGTCAAAGGCTCTGTTTGAGAGGGTGATGAGTGGAGTCAGAAAGAGAAGCTCAGAGGCTGAGCTGACTTTGCTCCTTGTATCCACCACTTGGCCCATGAGGTGACCTGCAACTCCTAAATAAAGCATTTGTATAGCTTTTTTGTTTGTTTTAAAGAAAGAAAAAAATGATATAATAAAAGCTTAAAACTTGTGTTGGAGAGACGGCTCAGCAGTTAAGAGCATTTGCTGCCCTTCCAGAAACCCTGAATTCATTCCTGTTCTCATGTCAGGCGGCTCACAACCACCTCTGACTTCAGCTCCAGGAAATCAGCAATTTCGTTTGGCTTATAAGAACAGCTGCATGCACGAGCCCCCCCCCCACACACACACTAAGAATAAACATTTTTTAAAAATGAAAATAAGCCAGGCATGGTAGCACATGCCTTTAATCCCAGCACTCGGGAGACAGAGGCAGGAGGATCTCTGTGAGTCCAAGACCAGACTGGTCTACATAAAAAGCTCCAGACAGCCAGAGCTATATAGGGATACCGTGTCTCAATAAAAGGGGTGGGGTGGGGAGAAAAGTAAGTTAAAAGCCCAAACTACATAGTATATTCTATTGGGCTATTTGTATTTAGTATCTTTACAACGAGCACTTTCCTTTTATTTTTTAATTAACATTTTTCCTTTATTTTACATAACAACCATATTTCCGACTCCCACCTCTCATTCCATTCCCCCACCTCAGCTCCTCCTCCATTTCCATTCAGAAAGGGGCAGGCCTCCCATGGCGCAGCAAGTTGAGGTAGGACTGAGCTCCTCCCCCTGCAGCAAGGCTAAGCCAGCCTGGGAACAGGTTTCCAAAAGCCAGATAAACGCCAAGGACAGATCCTGATCTCACTGCTAGGAACCTTACAAAGAGACCAAGCTACACAACCGTCACCCACAAGCAGAGGCCATGCAGACTTCCTGACTGTCGGTCCAGAGTCCATGTGCTCCCACAAGCTCAGCTCAGCTGACTCTGTGGGTTCCTCGGTCATGACCTGGACTCTCCCTGGCTCGGAGAATTCCTCCTCCCTTTCTTCTGGAGGACTTCCAGAGTTCGGCCCAGTGCTTGGCTGTGGAGCTGTGCATCTGCTTCCATCAGCTACTGCATGACACTTGGAATAGTCACCAATTTGATTACAGTAGATGGCCAGTTCAGGCACCCTCTCTCCTGTGCTGTTAATACGTTGGCATTGCTCTGACCTCAAACTCCTGAATGCTAAGATTAAAGGCATTGTAGTTTTTAATGGAGTTACAGCATTTCTTTATTTTAAACCACTTCATGATTTTCCCATGTTACTCTTCTCCCCTTGAAATCATCTAAGACTGGACATCTCCTTGGGGAGGGTCTTCTTGCTGTGCCATAACATGATGGGAAATGTCACATGGTCAGACTGCAAATTAGAGCAGGGCAGGCCAAACTCACCCTTAGAACAAACACATGAATCAATTTATGAAGGCAGAGCCCTTGAGAACAACCCCCCCCCACACACACACACTGTGTGTGCTTCCTCTCAGCTTTGCAGTGCCAGGAATCGGGTTTCCAGTGCTTGAGCTGCATGCACACAGCATAACAGACTCTTGATTTCGTTTTAACTTCCTTGAACTCCTTAGGCCCGGGGATGCTCTGCAGAGAAGTGCTGTCTGTGCGAGCAGAAGGACTGGGTTTAGATTAACACCCGCATGGCTGCGTTGTTGCTCACCTGTAACTTCAGTATTGGGGGAAGGGAAGAGGACAGACACATCTTCAGAGCTCACTGCTCAGTTTAGCAAAATTGGAGAGCTGCAGGTTTTATGAGAGACCTTGTCTTCAATGTAAGATGCAGTATCGTTCAAGAAGGCATCCAGTACCAATACTCCTAGCCTATGGCCCTGACCACACATACCCCCATGTCATACACCACACACACACATGCAGATATTTTTTGCATTATATGTGTATGTGTGTGTGTATTCACACATGTATGAATGAGCCTGTGGAGGCCTGAGGTTGGTGTTGGGTGCCTTCCTTGGTCACTCTCTACCTTATACTTTGAGGCAGGGTTTCTCACCAACCCATTTGGCTAGTCTGGCTAGCTACCTTACTCTGGCAATTTTCTCCTCCATACTGGGATTGTAAATGGGCCACTACATCCACCCTTTTTATGGGTGCTGAGACCCAAATTCTAGTCCTTGTGTGGCAAGAGCTTGTGCCCTAAGCCATCTTCCCAGCTTCTTTCCTGTTTAATTGTTTTCCACTTCTTTGGTGCATGGGTGTGGGGGGGGGCGGCACACAGTGCTTGTATGGAGGTCAGGAGACAACTTGTGGGAACTAGTTCACTCCTTCCACTCAGATTTGGCAGCAAGTGCCTTTACCAGCTAAGCCGTCATGCCAACTTAATTTTTAAATGTACCCCGGGGCTGTGCATGTGCCTCTGACACCTCGACGACCGCTTGACCTTGTCACAGATATGCTTAGCACACAGGGTACCGCTGGCCCCACAAACACGCACTTTTCACCTTATGAAACTGCTTAAGGAGTTCAGTTCTCACAGCACAGTGTGAGAGACAAAATTACTACGACAAGTGAAGGAGGGGAGGCATATGGAGGCTCATGGTTCCAGACACTTCCGTCTCTTACCCCTGTTGGTTCTGACTGTGGTGAGGCAGAGCATTCCAGCAGGAAAGTGTGCTGGGGCCAACTGTTCACCTCAGAATGGCCAGAAGGTGGTGAGAAAATCCCCCTTACAACGAAGCCCTTCCCAAACTCACTGAGCTACTCTCCACTGAGGAGGTGAGAGCCCTCATATACAGGGACCTCCCGGAAGCCCAGCTCTGACTGTCTTCAGTGGCATGTTGTCTTATTCAGGTCATTGTGGCTGTGATGAAACACCATGGCCAAAAGCAACCTGGGGAGGAAAGGGTTTTTTTCTTTTGGCTTATACTTCCAGATCATGGTTCATCATCAAAGGAAATCAGGACAGGAACTTGGAGGCAGAAGATGATGCAGAGGGTGCTGCTTACTGGCTTGCTCCTCATGACTTGTTCAGCCTGCTTTCTGACAGAACCGAGGACCACCAGCCCAGGAGTGGCACTATCCACGCTGGGCTGGGTTTATGGCCCTCCCCCATCAATCACTAATTAAGAAAATGCCCTACAGGGGGATCTTTAGAGGCATTTTCTCAGCTGAGATTCCCTCCTTTCAGATGACTCTAGCTTGTGTCAAATCTTATACCATGTTGAACACTTCTAGGTACTATCCCAGCAGAGATATAAAGAAACAAAACCCCAAATTTATATCTACAGGTTAGGGAAAGTTCTAATGACCCTGGCCTCAGTCTCTATTGTGTTATTAGGTATTTTATAAACATCTTTGCTCTACTGATTTGCCTTCTAGGTGGTTTTATGCCACTCTGTAACTCGTTGGTGTCTTGTCCTTTTTGTATGAGAACAGTTCTTCCCTCGAGGGCTTCTTTGCTACACATAGCTGTCATACACTGAGGGGGCTAGTTCTCCATCACAACCATTCTCTCTCACTACCAGTAGCCAGAACATGATGCCAAACTGAGGTGGGGTGCACGAAAGCACCTCCAGGTGAGCTCTGGAGCCAGAGAGAAGATGCCACGCCAGTTCTGTTTCCTCTTCCATTCACACATTTGAGCTCCATGGAATGAGTGGCTGTGGATTCTACTCACTGGATTTCAGCAGATGCTAACTAAAGAGCCCTGTTTCCAGCTCCTTACAAGGAGTGCTGGAACCTAGCAAAAGTGAAAGCCTTTTTTTGGTTCTACATCAAGCCCACTGCCTGTCTGGACACAGTTACGTCTTGCCGAAGTGGCTGCATGTGGCATTGTTCCCTCGGCTGTGTAATTAGCAGAACATGTTGTGAGCTGCCCATCACATGGGAAGGCAGCAATGAGTCCTGTGCTGGCGGGAGGAATGGTAATTAGTTCCTAATTAAAATTTTCTAAATTATAGGGGCAATCAGGATAGGAAAATCCCACTCAAAGTTATAGGTAAGTAAAAATGATGTCAGCGGCACAGTTCAGTAGTTAAGAGCACTTGCTGCTCTTCCAGAGGACCCAGGTTTGTTTCCCGGCACCCACGGCAGGTGGCTCACAATGACCTGCAACTCCAGCGCCAGGGGACCCAACATCTTACTCTGCTTCTGTGCGCAGCCCTCCTCCAAATCATACATACACAGAAATAAGATACGGTTGTTTTTTTTTTGTTTGTTTGTTTTGTTTTGTTTTTTTCGAGACAGGGTTTCTCTGTAGCTTTGGAGCCTATCCTGGAACTAGCTCTTGTAGCCCAGGCTGGTCTCGAACTCACAAAGATCCGCCTGCCTCTGCCTCCCTAGTGCTGGGATTAAAGGCGTGCACCACCACCGCCCGGCAAGATACATTTTAAAATGCTCCAGGGTATAGAGAAATCTTTGAAGACAGCAGTCAGGCATGAGCACTTCGGCATTTCTTTTCCGCCCTTGGTTCCAGCTTGTACTCTGGCTCCCATCACAGCAGCCTGGAGTTTATACCCAGACTACACCACATAGAAACGTAAAGACAGCCGCTATCTTATTGTGAAGCTGCCATCAGAGAAAGGACGAGTTTCAAAGACAACTGGGGTTTCCTCTTTCCCTTGGTAGCACATATTAAGTTTATAAAGTAATCAGTTTCATTATGACATTTTATATACATATAAATACAGTTTGATCATATTCAACCCCAATTACTTCCCTCGCCCTCCCTCCACCTCCAGATGGCCTCTTCCTCTTCCCAAATAGTTCTCTCCTTAACAACAAGTTCAGCTGGGCGATGGGTGCGCACGCCTTTAATCCCAGCACTCAGGAGGCAAAAACAGAAGATCTCTGAGTTTAAGCTCAGCCTGGTCTACAGAGTAAGGGCAGCTAGGGCTATCCAGAAAAATCCTGGCTCAAAGGGGGATACCATGTGGGTGCTGAGAACCAAACCCAGGTCCTCAACAAGTTCTTATGGCTGAGCCATCTCCCTAGTCCCTCCTGGGGCGATGTCTCAGGGGTTAAGAGCACATACAGCAGCACATCAGGTAGCGGAAAGTGCCTGTACCTCCAGCTTCAGGAGACTCCACGCCTTCTTCTGACTTCTCAGGGTCTGCACCCGCACATGTCCGTGCACACTCACACACACACTTTTAGAAATTACATGATACCCTGTGAACTTGTATATATTTTTAATGTTTTATGTATCAGTTAAAGTTAAATTTTAGAAAAAGTCATACAAGTATTGCTTTATTGTGTCATTCAGTGTATTGGTTAAATATTGATTGCTATATAACAAACTGACCCCAAACTTAGTGACCTATAAAAATAAGACTAAGTTATACCTAGTCTTTCTCTGTTCTGCCAGCCAGCTTCCAAATCACAACATGGAGGCTTCTTAATAATGATGAAAACTCGGTTGATAGCTTAGACTTGTTTCTAACTAGCTCTCATAATTTAAAATTAACCCATTTCTATTAATCGATGTGCTGCCACGTGGCTTGTGGCTGTTACTGCATCTCCTGCGTGTAACCAGCTGGCGACTCAGCTTCCTTCTTCTCAGCATTCTCTCTGTCCCAAAAATCCTGCCTAGCCATTAGCCATTTAGCTTTGCCTTATTTGTTTGTTGGTTGTTTGGTTTTTGTGTTTGATTTGTTTTGTTCTGTTTTTTTCAGACACAGTTTCTTTGTGTAACAGTCCTGGCTGTCCTAGAACTCACTTTGTAGATCAGGTTGGCCTCAAACCCACTGAGATCCACCCACCTGCCTCTGCCTTCCTAGTGCTGGGATTAAAGGCATGAGCTACCACCATCTGGCCCGTTTAGCTTTTCATTAAACCAATCATAGTGATATATCTTCACACAGTGTAAAGGAATATTCTACAACACTGATTTCTCAGTGTGTGTGGATCAGGACTATGGGAATAGCACCCCTGGGACTCTAGGTCTCTTGGGAGGTTTCCTGCAAGCTGGCAGCCTGTTCCACATCTCAGCAGAAGTGCAGACTGGGTGGATGGTCATGGTCCGTGTTCACACACTTGATTACCATTAGTTTCAGAAAAGCTGATTCCAAGATCACTATCATGGACCTCCACAGAATTAACTTATAACACTGTAGCTGGCTTTCTCCAGTAAATATTCCAAAAAAACTAGAGCATATAAAAACACCCATCACAAATGGAGCCTATAGTTTTTTATAATCTAATCTCAGAAGGATATACCATTGTTTCTGCCAGATCTTTAGACACCAATCCAGCCCACACTGGAAAAGAGGGGATCATACAAAAGTCTGAATACCAGAAAGTGGCACTCAGGAGCACTTATCACAGTAGCTGCTTACCCCAGGGGCGTGGCCTATGGCGGTTTTATATGGCGTGAAGAGTTTTCTCTCCACTCCCATCTATTTGGGAAGTGACTCCTGAGTTTGCAGACCCTGGTAGGCTAGCTGACAGCTCTACCCATCTTGGCTTGTAGAGCAGGAGTGTCGGTGTTCTTGACTTGGATGGGAACAATATTTCAATTTGTCTGGCCTAAGTGAGTGTTTCAGGGATGGGCCATTCCAAATCCTGTTTCCTTCGTGTGGGACTCCCTGGTGGTATGGGAGAAGGGAGAGTATCTGCTATTCAGGACACTAGACACACTTTCACACAGGCCACATTTGTTCCTTGTGGGAAAGAAGTTCTAGAAGGAAAGCAAACAAAAGCCAACAAGGCTGAGAGGTGGGCTAGTGAGCAACACCAGCTTCTTTAACGTCCTGTCTTTCTGTCCCCTGTTAAGTCTGAAACTCTTCTAATGTTGTAAAAAAGAGTCAAGTGTTTTTCATTTTGTTGATATTTCTTGAAACAAGACTTATTATCTGGCCCAGTCTAGGTTTGACCTTTCAAGCCTGTCTTATTGTCCAAGTGCTGGGGTGACAGGCATGTGTCACCATATTTGGCTTGGAATGTTTACCTCATGAAACAAAAGTGGCCCTGACTAATGTACCCAGATGTTAGGGACGTGTCTCCTCTTCTTGCTTCCCTTTTTGAAACCACACAAGCTGTTTGTAAAATCATCTAAACACAATGGGTATACTTACAGTTTTTAAGTCTTAGCAATTTAACACCTAGCAAATCAAATCCTGATTTCCTACTGTGCTCCTAATCTTGCTGTCTTCATCATGTAGCAGTGTCTAGTCACACGGTGCCCCGTCAACACCTGTCAAATGGACTAAGAATCTTCTGAGTATAACTTAGGTTGTTTTCCCCAAAGCTCGTTCAGCACATTATTTTGCCCATGTGAAGACTGGGTTAGCCCCATGTGTTGGCTTTTCCTAACCAGAAATGCTTGCTGCCTTCCTCCAGATAGTTCATAAGAGCTGGGAGTGCTCATTCATGAAGGCCAGTGCTCATGTTCTGCCCTCCAAGAAGCTCTTTTATCCTAAACCATTGTTTCTTGTCCCTAAGCAACTTCCTCCTGCATCATCAGTCCCCATCCAACCACGACGACTACTCATGGAAAACAGGCTTTTGTGTGGAACTTTGTGAAAGGCCCTTTGAAAATCTAAACAGACACCATTCACAGGTTTCTTCAATGAGTGCATGTGCCTCCAAAACAGACATTAAGAGACCCACCAGCAGGTGTACACCACCAACATGCATGTACCACCAACAGGCATGCACCACCAGCAGGTGAGCACAACCAGACTAGATTCTATGCTGGGATTGAACCCAGGCCTTCATGCATTCTAGACAGTACTCTGTCAACTGAGCTACATCTCAGCCCTGGACCTTTCTGGTTTTGCCTCTTTAATGTGTTTTTATCCCCAGATCACATCTTTAGTTTTTCCCCTGCTTTGTGTGGTAGTTTCAACAACTTTATTGATGTCTTGGTCAATTAGCTCCATCTTTTTTCAAATTAAAAGTGTGTTTTATTTCTTGGGTCTTTCTATTGACGGATTTTTCTAATCATTATTATTGTTTTTTCCTCTCCATGTGTATGTATCTTAGATTATAAGGGTCCTTTGAAGGGGACTAGTGGGGCCCTGAGCTCTTCATCTATTTCCCAGCTGGAGAGGTGAACGGTTACTTGCTTTGGCATGTTTGTCTCACACAGTCCCACGGATCTCAGTGTAAATGCAGAGAATGAACAGCAGCCACTCTCCAAGCCACTGCTCACCGTTCTGATGGACAATCCATACCAGAAGGTGGTGGGTCCTCCACACCACATCACCCAAACCAAACGCTTTATCAGTAATAAGGTTAGGCCTTTGCATGTATGTGACAAACACCAGCATGTCACAGAATAGGAGAAGTTGAACACCATGGGGGCAAGCTGGAAGCAAGTGCAGCCAAACCCAGAACTCCTTCCGATCTGTCTCTCCAGCTCTGTGTCTGCTTGTCTCTGAGTTTACCCCACTCTACTCCCATACAGACATTCCTTCTGCTTCTCAGTCTGTAGAGTGGAGAACATGAATATTTTCACCTACTGCTTCAGCCACGCAATGTGAAACTAGCTTGCTTTTCTTTGGGTTTTAAATTTAAAATGCTGGTCTGGGGTGTAGCTTAGTGGTAGAGCATCTGTCTAGCATGAGCAAGACCCTAGGTTTGCACCCTAACATTTCAAGAAAACAACAACAAAGATCAAAGAACTTCTTGATTCCATATCCTAAGGACAAAACTCACTGGTCCAGCAATGATCAAGATAGACACACAGACACATCAATCTAGCCCAACAATGGTCAAGACAGACACACAGACACATCAATCTAGTCCAGCAATGGTCAAGATAGACACACAGACCACACCAACGTCCATCCTGGGTACAGGATGTGATCTTGCTGTTTATCCGGTGCTGGAGATAAGATTCAGAGTCTTGTGCTCACTAGACAAGTGCTGGACCACTTAAGCTCTCTATCCCATCCCTGTGCCATAGTTTTTCAGGTTTCAAAGTTCATATACTTATAGCCGGGAGGGTGATTCTGTGGCTGGAGACCTTCAGTGTGCAAACCTGACAGCCTGAGCTTGATTCCCAGAACCCACATACAAGTGGAAGGAGAGAATCCGTACTCCAGAGCTGTCCTCTGACCTCTGAACATGCTCCACGGCACGCATGTGCCCCCATGCCTGATGATAAGCAAAATTTTATTGTATTTAGTTTAAAAGCTCGGTTTCCAGGAGGTGGGATCCAATAGCAGCTTCTAGGTTCCCAGGCAGCCTTGACAGGGAATGGGGGACCCCAGTCTCTCTTGTTTCTCGGCTTGACAACTGCTACCACCACCGCTGCCTTCTGTCCTCACTATAGGCCCAAGCAATGGGGCTGCCCTGTCTTGCATGCAAACCTTCAAAACTGTCAACTAAATAAATCTCTTCTCCATAGTAGCTGGCTCAAGTGTTTCATCACAGTACCTCACAGCTGACTAACGCATAGCATGTGCGACGTGAACTCTCACAGCTTAGTGCTGGTTTATTTGACTTTCAACATGGTTTTCTCCTTGTGTTCATTTGGATAGCCTATGTCCACGTATTCAGCCTGTTTTTTTTTTCATTTCTTCTGCTGTGTCTAATCTACTATTAATCTCCTAGTATACTTTTCACAGTAAGTATTGTGTTTTTTATTTTTCAAAACAAGGTTTCTCTGTGTCCTGGAACTCACTTTGTAGACCAAGTGGGTTTCAACTCACAGAGGTCCGTCTATTTCTGCCTCCTGAGTGCTGGAAGTAAAGGCGTGTGCCACCACCACACAGCAAGTATTGTATTCTAATTAATCTAGAAATTAATGTCTTTTATAAGTTCTACTTCTCTGCCTTACATAATCATTTTTCCCTTTAGATTTTAAGCATACAAAACATAGTTAAATAACTGTACTGGCCGGGCAGTGGTGGCGCACGCCTTTAATCCCAGCAGAGGCAGGCGGATCTCTGTGAGTTCGAGACCAGCCTGGTCTACAAGAGCTAATTCCAGGACAGGCTCCAAAGCTACAGAGAAACCCTGTCTCGAAAAACAAAACAAAACAAAAAAACTGTATTAATGTTTCTTTCTATTAATCCTACCTTTGTCAAACTTAATATGTATCATTTCTACTGATTAATTTTTTTAAATTTTTATTGTATTTTCCTGCATGCCTAGATGCAGGAAATTTGTGAAGGTTAAGTTTGCCAGAATCTCCATGGAAACAAGCCTCTGGGGATGTCTGGGAGGGAGTTTTTACGGTAGGTTAATTGAGTTGAGAAGACCCATTCTGGACATGGGCAGCCTCAGGCCATGTTCTGGGTCCTGAACTGGGTGAACAAGAGAATGTGAGGTGATTCCCAGCATCCACCTGTCTCTGCTTCCTTGCTGTGGACACATGTGATCCTGCTGTCTCAGGCCTCACAGTGCTGCTACCTTGACTTCTCCACCATGAGACTGGTCTACGAAACTTCCATTGCTTTTGTCAGGGTACTCTAGCACGGTCACAGGAGGACACGGCTGGGTCCCCTCCTCACGTGCTGGGAGCCTTCTGTTCCTGCTAACCTCTGCCTGACTTTCTATTACATAGAAGCATTCACTGGAACACAGACTTTATTCTAGAGCTGGCTTTCCCATGCTCTGGAGGCAAAGCCCTTTGAGTGTTTCCCATGATGCCCTGTGCTCCACAGGCCCTTTCAGGATAATTTCCTGCTCTCACCTGGCAGATTGCTCCTGCAGCCACCAGGAGGGTCTGCCACGAATGTCCACAGCAGTGGCTAAGATTAAGGAGCTCTTCCCATCTGTGAAATGCTCTGCCCAGCTCTCTCCTTGCCTATTCTTGCCATGTGAATTCAAGGTACCATGGCCTGTGAAGGTACACAGGTCCATGATGTCCCCCCACTCTAACTTCTACCATGGGAGTTCTCTCCAGGCAGTAAACTACAGTGATCCCTTGTACCTCCTAATGTACCCCCATAATCCCTATCCTCTACTCCCAGAGTGCAGCATTTGAATCCCGTGGTTTTATAAATTCTCCCATTTCACATGGAAGACTAAAACTGATCCCGGTCACTCAACCTTGACTGGAAGTGGAGTGTTCTGAAGCCATGGGCAGTTTTTACACTCTGGGCTCTTGTTACTGTTTTCAGGTCAATTTGAACTATCATTCCCCTCCACCCTGTCTGATCGGCAATATTATCTCCTCCCAGACCTTCCCAGGGCTTCCTACATCAGCATCTCTCCTGCATGTGCTCTGCTGGCTCCACACAGTTGAAGACCTCAGCTCCGCACTCAGCTCTAAGAGTGGGGATGCAGAGTGCACAGTGTGTTCATCTTACCTTCCATCCCTGTACAGAGCGGAGACACCTCGGGTCTTCAGGGTGCTTATGACACAAAGGGCTCCTTGTGTTTCACTAGACTATCAGAACAGAAACACGAAGCCAGCAAGGGGCCAGCAAGGGGCCAGCAAGGGGCTGGTGGACTGCACATGAGTTCCCAGCTGCTAGAGACACTAGGACAAACACATTGCTTGAATCCATGACACTGAGGCCAGCCTGGTCAATACAATGAGAGTTCTACCTCAAAAATGAACAAATAGAAAAGTTTGCAGTGAAACACTATATAAAACAGAAAAAGCCAGGAGTGGTGGTGCACGCCTTTAATCTCAGCACTCAGAAGGTAGAGGCAGGTGGATCTCTGTGAGTTCGAGGCCAGCCTGATCTACAGAGTGAGTTCCAGGACAGGCTGCAAAGCTACACAGAGAAACCTTGTCTCAAAAAAAACTAAAAAACAAAAACAAAAAACAAACAAAGGCAAAACAAACAAACAACAACAACATCCCCTTCACACAAACAAAGAAAAAGATGGTTAATAATCACCACTGCTAATTCTGAGCGTTTATTAAGGGTTGTCCTTAAACTTGTCTAGAACTTAAACATTTCTCTATTCTCAAATTCTGACTTTGCTTAAGTCAAGTGTGTCATCAGCAACATCCTCAACCACTAGACCAAGAGAAACAGCAACAAAGTGGTTTTGTTAAAAGTGTGTGTTTGGAGTCACAGAGACGGTTCAGCAGGTGCTCACTGCTAAACCTGAGTTTGATCCCTAGGACTCACACAATGAAGGAGAGAAATCCTGCAAATTGTTCTCTGATCACACACACACACACACACACACACACACCCCTGTGTGTGTGTTTCTAGTTTTCCTTTTGTCAGGTTTCAGACTGTTTAGACACATTTGAATTAGCTTTATATTGAGAATAATCTTTTCAGCAGATTTTGTTGCCGATTTTTGACAGTGCTGAGGAACAAACTGTCAAGCCAACAAGCTCATCATTTAGTTCATGGACACTCAGAACAGAGTCACACTGTAAAGTGACACCGGGATGTCCTGTAGTGCGTTAGACCACAGGAAGCTAGTCAAGGAAACAGAAAGCTTACCTGGGCAAGGAGTCAGCTGTCTGAGACTCCATCTAAGCTTTCTTCTGGGGCAGTCTCTCCCCATTTCCAGCTCCAGCGCTTTGTTCATGAAGCTTGGATGTCAGTCTACTTGGGGCATCACTGCTACCTTTTCCCCTCTGCAAGAAAACTGAAATTGGGCAAATATCTCAGCTACATGGGAGGCTGAGACAAGAGATCACTTGACCCAGAAAAATCAAGGTCACCCTGGGTCATATAACAAGATGCTTATGCTAAGTATAAGCAAATAAAGAAATAATTATACACACATACATCTTAGATTTTATCCAAGTACCACACACACATTAAAAACATGTAAGTATGTAAATAGGACATGCTAACATTCTAAAAATAAAGCATTTGCATGTCTTCATAGGCAGTGACTAATGAGCATCTTCTGCAGTCCGGACGTGGGTAAGAATGTCCCTGGCTTTCCCCGTCCTCCTTTCCAGATCTAACCGTTCTTCCGCTTGTTAAAGTGGGTGCTGGTTTTGCTGTTGTTCTGTTTATTTTTGAGACAAGGTCTTGCTCTGGAGCCCTGGTTGGTCTGGAATTCACAATGTAGACCAGGCTGGCCTCAAACTTGCAGCAATCCTCCTGCCTCTGTCTCTTGAGTGCTGGGATTCCAGGATGAGTCACCATACCTGGCCTGGTTGTATATACTGTGAGCTGTTTGCCCTTCCTTCTGTCTGTCCACCTCAACTACTGTAATTCCCAAGGGAAGCAAGCATGACAAAACTCCTCCCACCCTCTTGAACTCTAATAAGGAACTTCTGAATACATACTTCCTAATCCAAAGGAAGCCATGGCCAGTGCTGGAATGCTGACTGATTTTCTCTTAATTTTAAAAAAAAGATTTAAGGCATGATAGGGTGGTACACACTTTTAATATCAACACTCAGGAAGTGGAGTTGGGCTGATCTCTGTCAGTTTGAAGCCAGCCTAATCTACATAGAGAGTTCCAGGTCACCCAGGACTATAGAGAGATCCCGTCTTAAAAAGAAAAAAGTAAGTAAGAAAGAGAGAGACTGAATCTGTGTGTGTGTGTGTGTATGCACGCGCGTGCACACGCACACGGGTGCCCATAGAAGTTAGAAGACGGCGTTGGAGTTGAACTTATAGGTGGCTGTGAGTCACCTGAGCTGGGTGCTGAGAGCAGAACTCAGTTTGTCAGAAGGACAGCTCTGAATCTTCTCCTCAGCCCCACACATCTCTGTTGTGTAAGGTAAACTCTGCCATGGCTATGAATGGCAATAGACTGTCTCTGAGCAGGACAAGTAAGATTGGCAGAGACCATAGAAGGAGCCTCAGGTAGGCGTGCAATGGTCCATTCCATTCTAAAGACACATACTTTAAGGAAGAGCAATGACTCCTGGGAACTTTACCTACTAAGGAACACAGCAAAACACCTCAGTAGTTTGCTCTCTTGAAAATTTTCAACAACCTTAGGTGGATGACTGCTTGGTGTGGGAAGTCCTCCTGTATATGTGTTGCTTTTATTGGTTAATGAATAAAGAAGTTGGCTTGACCTGTGAGCTAGGTGGGGAAAATTAAACTGAATGCTGGGAGAAAGAAGGCAGAGTCAGGAGAAGCCACACAGCCCTGCCAGAGACAGATGCAGGATGGAATCTTGCTGGTAAGCCACAGCCAGCCATGATACACAGATTAATAGAAATGGGTTAAATTAAGATGTAAGAGCTAGCCATTAAGAAGCTAGAGCTAATAGGCCAAGTGATTTGATTAATACAGTTTCTGTGTGGTTATCTCGAGTCTGGGCAGCTAGGAATGAACAAGTGGGCTCCTACAACAACTGCTTTCCTATTTTATCTAATTTATTTTCCTTTGCTTTTATACTTGTATCATAAGCCAGTTGGCAGCTGACTTCTTGCCCTCCTTTTTAAATGAAAATATGCTTTGAAGCAGCCTAGCTTAGGCTAATAAAATATTAACAAGGGCCAGTGAGGTAACTCAGCAGACAAAGGCACATCCCACCACGTATGACCTGAGATGGATCCCCAGGATCCAGGTGGTGTGGAGAGAGCTGGTTCCTGAAAGCTGTGCTCTGACCCCCACCTGTGCACCGTGGCTTCCACAGACTTTCTCTGTCTCCCTCTCTCTCTGTCTTGCACACACACACACACACACACACACACACACGGACACACACGGACACACACGGACACACATGGACACATAGACACATGCGCACACATACATATACAAATTTAAAACTGCTGTTCTGGTCTTTTTGGAGAGCTATAGTAAGTTTCATGCTGGCATGTGGCAGAGAGCATCTGAGCGCACAGTAGGAACTTATTAGTGATAATGTCTATAATCAATCATCGTAATTAAACAGGAATGTGGCTCAATTGATAGTGTTTGTCTAGCATACACAAAGCTCTGGGCTCCATGCCCAATACCACATAAATGGCATGGTGGCACAAGCCTGTAATCCTAGAACTTGGGAGGTAGAAGCAGGAGGATCAGAAGTTAAAGGTCACCCTCAGCTGCATAGCTAACTAGTTTGAGGCCAGTCTGGGATACATGAAGTCCTATTCTTAAAGAAATAATAATCAGAAATCTGGGTGGTGGTAGCACACACCTTTATTTCCAGCATCGGGAGGCAGAGGCAGGCAGAACTCTGAATTTGAGGTCAGCCTGGTCCTTAGACTGAGTTCCAAAACAGCTGGGTCTGTTAAACAGAGAAACCCTGTCTCAAAAGGCAAAACAACAACAAACAATCAGAGGCTAGAGAGAGACTTAATCAATAATTAAGAGCACTTGCTGCTTTTTTAGAGGATCTGGGTTCAGTTCCCAGCACCCACATGACAGCTCACAACCACCTGTATCTCCAGTCCCAGGGGATCCAATGTCCTCTTCTGACCTTCATGGGTACCAGATATACATTTGGTGCCCATGTTCATGTGCAGGTACATAAACTAAAAATAAATATTTTAAAAATCAGTATTTGTATTTGAAAACAAGGTATCATGTAAGATTTCCTTTCTACCACTATGTTGTGGAAATGCCACATACCCCAGGGCTTCCCAGGCTTGGTGCTACTGATATTCTCTGTTTTGTGAACTGCCCTTGTTTAGAGGAATTGCTGGCTTCAGTGTGTTAAGTGTGAGTGCCACCTTGCTCCTCCATGTTGTGTGTGTAAGAAACATCTTCAGACATGGCCCAATATCCCTGGGCAGAAGGTAGGGGAGGATAACGTGTTAGTTGGAAACTCCTCTCACATAGCCACATAGATAGAAAGTCAAAATTCATAACAAGCAACTACAGGCAAGGAATTTTTTTAAAGACAGGTCAATCAATTTTTGTACTATTACTAAACCAAGACTCAAAGGAGATGATCTTTAAACAAGGAAGAGAAATGTCTTGTTATTTTGATGCTATTAGCTATAGTGGAGGTGATTGTGTAATATAAAACCACATGTTTTAAACTAACCCTGCACTCATTTTCCTCATGCAGTTTAAGCTTTAAGGAAAATACCATCTACGGGGCTAGAGAGATGGCTTGCAAGTTAAGAACACTTTCTGTTCTTGCAGAGGACCTGGGTTTGGTTCCCAGCACCAACACAGTGGCTCACAACTGCCCATAATTCCAGTTCCAGGGAATCTGATGCCCTTTTTGGGTCTCTGCAGGCACCATGCACACACAGGTGAATACCCACACACATAAAATGTAAATAAAAATGAGCAAATAGAAAAGTAGCATCTAGCTGGCATGATGACACACGCCTTCAATTCCAGCACTCAGGAGGCTGAGGCACATGGATCTCTGAGTTATATGTCTGCATAGTGAGGCTGCCTTCAAAAGAAAGAGGGAAAAAAGAAGTAGAAAAAGCAAAAGAAAACCACCACTTGAATTAGATTGGCACCAATATTCTTGCCATTAAAATACATCATGTCTAAATTCCTTCAAAGTGAACTTCTTTGTAATCAATGACATTCTTGTCTTCCTAATCATGTGGAACTCCTGCTCACTGAGCCACAAATAATTACTCTGACCCTGCAGGTGATGAGTTACATAACTTTGAGCAAGCTGTTTATCCACTCAAGGCCTCGGCTTCTTCATCTGCCGGAGGGAAATGGTTCTAGCCCCTGCTTCTGCTTGCGCTGTCAGAGTTCAGAGAGATTTGTGACTGCCCAGAGCAGTGTCTGTCACTAAGGGAACACCCAATGCACGCCAACACCTATTGTTAACACTTGCCAGAGTGCAGTCCATTTTTAACACCAAATGACCCATTCTTACACTTTCTTCCCACACACTGTTTTTGGATAATGCAGTCTGTTAAATGATACTGAGCAAAGTAAGCTAAGTTAGAATTATCTTCTAAGCACATAATCAGTTGTACATATTTCCCCTGATATTCTATTATACTATTAATATTCTCTGCTAATACAAAAGGAAAGTCAAGGATTTGTGACAAAAGAACAAGAATAATTTCTCAAACCCCATTATTTCTTTGGAAGAAGGGTCTCCCTGTGCAGCTCTGGCTAGCCTGGAACTCACTATATCCATCAGATTGGCCACAACATCCAACATCCGCCTGCCTCTGCATCCTGAGTGTTGGGCTCAAAATACATTTTCAAAATTTCTTCCCCAGACATAAATAACTTCTTAGTCTAAATGTGGTGGTGCATGCCAGACAGGCAAAATGTAACTTCATCAGTGCATAAAACTCTCCGGGATAACTTCTCCAGAGTTCTACCTGCCTTTCCTGTGATAACTTCAGAAAAGGTAGCTGGCTCCAAACACCCTAAGGTTATCAAGGAAAATACATGGGAGCCTGTACGTATGAGTAATTTGAAAGAAATCAAACAGGCAATTGTAAATTATGGACTACATTCATCATTTGTTAGAGAGATGGTCAAAACCTGGG
>JAQHUG010000023.1:13028815-13059596 GCA_028555095.1 Dicrostonyx torquatus | reverse complement strand
GCCCAATGTGGGGCGTGGTTTTCATTTTAAAAAAAAAGTCGCAGCAGCTCTCCGAGCTTGCTTGCTTCCGGCTTCTGTGCTGACTGCTAGACTCGGTTTCCTGTTTGCGACCAGAGGAATGTGGTTTGGGACATTGATCTGTAAGTTTTATCTAGCAGGGGCTAGAACCATTTTGCCAGATAGAGGCTGGGGGATCAGGAGTTGAGGCCATATTTGGCTAGCCAACAAGTCTGAAGTCAGCTTGGGTTACAGTAGACTCTGTTTCAAATAACAAAAGAAAATAAGCTCTATTTACAATTGATGATTGGAGTGATGAGTATTTTTTCCTCTGTGAATTCTAACAATGATTTGTACTCTGCCAGGGACTAGCTTAAGGAAGTTAGTAAATCCTCAGATAGCCCATGAGATCAGAACTGTGCTATCCACACCTTAACGACCAGGCCTCGGTTGGCTAAACAATAGAAGAGCTGAAATAAGAGCTCTTGTCTGGAACCAGCGTCTGCCCTCCGGAGGCTCTATGAGCACAGCAGCCTAGACAAAGACGTGGGCATAGCACTTAAAGGCCTGCTCTCTTGGGCTTCCTTCACGTTTACTTAACACTGAAGCCACCATTCACATTATTATTTGTGAACTTGCTATAATATCCCAATTCAGTGATTTATTGGTAACTGAAGTAGATAAGTTCCCAGCTGAATCCGAGTTAGCAGCATATACTCTTTCTTTCTTTCTTTCTTTTTTTTTTTTGGTTTTTTTGAGACAGGGTTTCTCTGTGGCTTTGGAGCCTGTGCTGGAACTAGCTCTTGTAGACCAGGCTGGCCTCGAACTCACAGAGATCTGCCTGCCTCTGCCTCCCGAGTGCTGGGATTAAAGGCATGCGCCACCACTGCCCGGCCAGACCCTATCTCAAACAATAAAAACAAAATGGCAAAAGCAGGTAGGAAAGTATGTGGAATTTTGGTTTCACTAACTTCTAGAATGATCCAGAGAAAATCCTAACTTCTGGCTTCTTCCTCAGAGGGAAGGCAGGAGAAGAGAACAGAAAATGTGTGTGCAATGTTACGGTGCCCAGATGAGCACGACCCATCCAACTTGGATGCTACTGGAGACAGCAGCATGGTTTGGTTGCTCACTGAGGGTCACCTGGGAGAGACATCAGGGGAAGGAAGGACAATAAAGAGGGACCAATGTCTTTAACTTGAAAATTGAACACACAAACCAGAAAACAGCTGGGTTGGTGGTACATACTTGTAAAGCTTGTGTTCAAGAGGTGGAAGCCGGAGCATCAAGAGTTCAAGTCCACCCTCAGCTATAAAGTGAGTTCAGGGCCAGCCTGGGCTGCATAAGAGCCTATCTCCAAATACAAACAAGCAAACAGAACACCATAGATACACACATCCCAAGAAAAGGTATAAAATGCCATGGACAGACAGACAGGCAACAGTGTGCTGAATCTCTGAAGAGAGAAATCAGAGCCCTGTGGCAGCCTGTAGCCAGGACCCCTGCTTCCCAGTCTGGAGGCAGGGAAAGGGGTTGGGAACTGGAAGTGTGGCTTTGCTGTCAACTCGTCATCCAGATGAGAGATCCTGGCACTGAGCAGCCGGAGCAGCAGGGACTCAGTGTCTCAGTGCAGTTCCTGTCAGGTATCTGCGGTAATAGGATGCAGATTCCATGACCTGCATGGCTGCGTCCTAACACTGTGTTCTTACAAAGCATTCCTGCCTGAAGCCAGTCTCTAGAGATTCAAAGAGGCAGTGACTTTTCCATGTGCCAAGATTTCAACAGAAGATTACAAAGCATACAAAGGTGATATGGGATTCCTCTCTGCATGCTATGAATATGTTTTATTACCATTGGTTAATAAAGAACTTCTTTGGGTCTATGGAAGGACAGCATAAAGCCAGGAAGGAAATCCAGAGATATAAAGAGAAAGTATACAGAGTCAATGAGACGCCATGTAGTTGCCAGACAGAAACTTACTGGTAGTCCACAGCCTTGTGACAATACATAGATTAATAGTAACAGATTAATTCAAGATGTAAGAACTAGCAAGAAATACAACTAAGCTATTGGCCAAATAGTATTGTAATTAAAACAAAATTTTGTTTTGTTTTGTTTTTTGTTTTTCAGGACAGGGTTTCTCTGTTGCTTTGGAGCCTGTCCTGGAACTAGCTCTTGTAGACCAGGCTGGCCTTGAATTTACAGAGATCCGCCTGCCTCTGCCTCCCGAGTGCTGGGATTAAAGGTGTGTGCCATACACACCCTGGCTTAACATAGTTTTTGTGTGATTATTTTAGTCTGGATGGCAGGGAACAAATGAACAGTGGACCAACATGGGGCTAACCTCCATGGCCAGCCACACACTTTAAGTTCGGGTGCTTGTTTGCCCTCTCAGTGTCAGGAGGAAAGGGGTGAGAACACACTAGCAGCTCAGCACTCCTGCTTGGGAAGAAGCCAGATAGGGTCTGTTAGGAGAGCATGGGGGATTCCTACTGCCATACACAGAGGTATTTCCAGGCCACGCAGCTTTTACTCAGATAAAAAGGGTTTATGTGCTGCGCGGTGCTTTCCAGAATCGAGGTGTGGGTGTGGTTCCTATCCAGTGGTCCCAAAACTGGTGGTAAAGTTACATTTGCCATATTAAAAGACTGAAAGAGGTAGAGCCAGCATTCAGGGCCGCTATGACCACACTGCTTACTATTTTAAAATGCTTCTTGCCAGAGAAGTATTTCAGATTTGCAATAAGACAGATTCATATATATATATATATAAAAGTCCTCTGAATGGGTCACAGTGTTATATGTAGGCTTGGGACAGAAAAGAAAAAGAGTATAAACAGTTATAAAAAATAGGTTTAAAAAACAAAGTCTTTAAAGAGACAGTGAAGGTGACATAAAAGAGCACAGACAGTCACAGATTAAAGGAGTAAAGAATAAGCCACGTAAAGATGGAATATACACAGAGAATTTGGATTATATATATTATTGTGTTTTCTTTGAATTTTTTGACTACAGAGTAACATTTGATTCTGGGGCTGCTAAGTTAAAGCAATATAAAGGTATCTTGACTTCAAAATTTGGGTCTAAGGATATGTTGCTTTGGAAAAGAGGTTCTGCTTTTTTTCCCACAAAAGATGAGAACCTGTGGATTCCTTCCAGGCTAATGCAGTTTGATGAAACAAGATTCCCCCAAAATTCTCTATGAACCCTAAAAATACCTCTCAACAAAAAGCAGAAAGCAGTTTGGAGAAAACTCTGCCCAAATTCCCAAAATAATTGCTTATAATGTTTATTTTCATTTAAAAGGGGTTGGATATAAATCATTAATGGTCACAGTCAATCTCTTTTTAAAAAAAATAAGGGAGAGATGATATAGAAATAATACTTTGAATTGATATAGATCTTGGTCTACTGATACAAATTTAAGGTCAATTGTGTTATATGTATTTCTGTTCTTGTTTAAGATATGTTTAGACAGTTCATTTAAAAATGTAATGTGTAATTAAAAATTACAAATTAATAGTCATTTATAATAGTCAAGCATATAGTCATATATGTTAAGTTTTCTAGATATACACATATATATTTCAGTTAGACAGATAATCTTCAGCACTTCAAGACCTATAGAATATGGCATTTAAAATATTTTAAAAAGTGAGACACATCTGCTTCTGGCAGCATCAATTACTTCAGAGGTTGATGGGCACTGAAAAAACTCACTATAGAATTTGCCTTCAATGTGACAAGGCTAGCCATTTGGGCAAGATACTGCTCTTGTCTGTACTGTTTTATGGTTTGCTGTATAAACTAGACATGTAGGAGCCACAGAAAAATGATTGCTGAACTTTCCAAAAGACGGGATGGTCCTTGAGGGTTCTTGCTTCAGAAAAGAAACTGCCTGACACTCTGCAGGACACAGAAGAAGGCAACTGATGAAATTTACCATTACAAGCAGAACAGATCTTCAAATTTCCTGCTTCATGGAAAAGTTTGCTGGATACTATGGGCCTATAGGCTGAAGATGGATGCCCCAACGTTACAGAAAAATTTTGGGTGACTGTCCAGGCAGCGAGATGTCTCTGTCAATTCTAGAGTTTTGAAAGTTGCTGACAATGAACTTCCTATTTACTTAGGTAATATATCTTTCTGGGGTCTTTAAAGAGTTAAAGACAATTAGTTATAGTTTTCCACAGCTATAATAAAAGATAAATTAGATTTAAAATTTTAGGCTCATAAAGATAGGCTAGATAATAGAGCATTTTCTTTAGTTTGCCAAATGAAAATGGACTAACTATTGTAACTATAATTCCTGCTTGATAACTGTTTTGTATAAGTAATTTTACTATGTTAAAGTTAAAACCTTCCTTTTCATTTAGACAGAAAAGGGGAGGTGATATGGGATTCCCCTCTGTATGCTATGAATATGTTTTATTACCATTGGTTAACAAAGAAACGTCTTTGGGCCTATGGCAGGGCAGAATAAAGTCAGGAAGAAAATCTGAACAAAGATATACAGAGAAAGTAGGCAGAATCAACAAGATGCCATGTAGCTGCTGGAGGAGACAGAAGCCAGACAGAACTTTACTGGTAGGCCACAGCCTCATGGTGATACATAGACTACTAGAAATGGGTTAATTCAAGATGTAAGAGCTAGCAAGAGATACGACTAAGCTATTGGCCAAATAGTATTGTAATTAATATAGTTTCTGTGTGATTATTCAGGTCTGGATGGCCAGGAATGAATGAGCAATCTCCTTTTACACAAAGATACAGCCAGACACAGAGAAACCAAAGAAACAGAGAAATCTCCAGAAGTCATTACTAAGGAAATAGAGATCTCTGAATTATTCACTGAAGAATTAAAAATACCCATAGTACTGATAGACAGTTGAAGAAGAATGCAGTCAACGGGAAGCAAAATGACTCAGTGGGTACAGGTGCTTGTAGCACTAAGCTGGATAGCATGAGTTCAAGTCCCTAGAACCTGTAAAAGTCAGACAATCTCTGGCTTCTGACATGACCCTGTCTGTTTTTTCAAGACATCAGATGGCTCGCAATCTGCTGTAGTTCCAGCACCAGAGAATCAAGTGTCCATCCTGTTTTCCACAAGCACCTACAGAGGGCATCCTCAGATCTGAGTTTGGCCAACTTGGTCTACAGAGTTACGTGGGCATCCTCAGATCTGAGTTTGGCCAACTTGGTCTACAGAGTTACGTGGGCATCCTCAGATCTGAGTTTGGCCAACTTGGTCTACAGAGTTAATTCCAGGACAGCCAGGGCTCCACAAAGAAATCTTTTCTCACCCACCCACCACTCCCACCACTAACAACAACAACAGAAACAGAACATTAAATAGCATCCCTTAAACTGAAATGCAAGGCTTTGGGTCCTACCTAGGACAGGGTCTTAGCTGGGATTTTTCCAATCCGTGGAGCCTAAGCAGGCTGGATCTTAAGCTTTCATTAAAGCACTGTCGGGTCTGCTCAGATCACTAACAGTGGCTCAGAGAATGGGCTCAGAGCTTAGGAACACCTGGTTTCAGTCTCCAGCTCTCACGTGGTGGCTCACCACCATCTGGAACATCAGTTCCAGGGGGTCCAACACCACTTTTATGTCTTTAGTGGACACCTGTGCACATGCATGTGGTGTGCATCATACACTCAGAACATACACATACATGTAAAATGAATGTATAAATTAGCAAGTCTTTAAGACGTCATTAATGTGCGACAGTGAGTAAGTTCTTAAAGTCAGCACTCCTGTAAATAAAAAATGTTCTGTAAATAAAAAATGATGTTGGGAGAGCAATTTAGCTCCCTAATTGGCAACTGCTGAACTCTCCTTTGCTCTCTGGACTGCTTTAAGTAAAAGGCCCCTAAGATGAGCATCTAGTAAGACATTCTTGAACCAATAACAGTCACTCTGAACACACCATAGATACCTTGAAAAACTACACAATAATCACAAGTAATTGCTGCAGGCCCTGCATGCGCAGACACATACATGTAGGCAAAATTCTCGTAAACGTAAATAAAAATAAATAGATCTTTACAAAAATGAGTTTTTAAAATAAAAGAATATAGTCGGGTATGGTGGCACATGCCTTTAATCCTAGCAAGAGGCAGAGGTCAGAGTGTTTCTAAGTTTGAAGCCAGTCTGGTCTATACTGTGAGTTCTGGAACACCCAGATCTACACAGTGAGACTTTGACATATATGTGTGTGTGTCAAAGTCAAAATGTAATATATTATATATATATTACACACACACACACAAAGAGAGAGACAGACAGAAAAAGAAATACAGAGAGGCCTTTTACTGCAAAGGAAAATAACCCATGAGCATAATTCACATCTGAAGACTGCTAAAAATTCCAAGACATGCCCAAAGAAGCTATAAAGAATTAGCCAGTCAAAACCCTAGAGCATTTTCAGGCAGAGGTCAGAGGTCAGCCCTTGTGACCCCACTTCCTGCATTTGCTCCATATGAAATGATAGCTTCTATAGGATAACAGAAAGCATCCGTGGTGCTTCCTGTGGCCTCTTTGGAGAAGTGTGGCTGTGGTGGGTTCAGTCCTACTTTAACCTTTGGGGCAGCAGTACTGACATGTGGCCTTGAGGAGCGAGCAGTCCTTAGGGTTCTCTCTGTGGATATGCTGTAAAGAACGTCCTCACGATGGCTTGGGGCTGACTGCCTAGTTACAGGATCGTGGAGGCTAATTCCAAGATTCCAGAGAAAAGCTCATGAGAACAGGTAGTGTGGGGCGCTGTGGGGCGCTGCTGGGTTCCCGGAAGGGCGCTCCTGACAGGCAGTGTGTGGAGCAAGAGTGAGGCCTAAGTTGTACTGGAGATTCTATAATGTTGCAGATGCCTGCAAGGAAAGCCAGCCCAAGAAAGGAATCATGTGGGCTACAAATGGCAGGGCCAAGGAGTTCACTTAATACCAGGCATGAGCTGCAGAGTTGAATGTATGTCTGTTAGTTTCAGACAAATGTTGTCCCCTCCCTTTTACAATAGCGATGGATGTTTCATCATCCCATTGTATATAAGATGTATGTAGCCTTTTAAATTACCTTGTAGGGACTCAAATTGAAAGATTGCCTTGTGCCTCCAGGTGTGGTGGAAACCACCTTTATCCCAGTACTCAGGAGGAGAGGCAGGCCTGTGAGTTTGAGGCCAGCCTGGTCCAAGACAGCCAATGCTATGTAGAGAGACTGTCTTTTTTTAAAAAAATTGTCTGGGTCTGTAGAGATGGTTCAGTGGGTAAAAGTACTGTCTGTTCTTCCAGAGGACCTGGGTTCAATTCCCAATACTCACATGGCAGCTCACAACTGTCTGTAACTCCAGTTCCAGGGGATCTGACACCTTCACACCAATGCACACAAAATAAATAGGTCAAATAAATTTTAAAAAGAAAATAATGCCTTGGTATTAGTATAGACTTTGCACTTGTTTAAGTTTGCACTGTTAAAGCCTAGAGACTTTTAAAGTTGGATTAAATGCTTTCTGCATTATGTGGCACCCATGGGTCTTCGGGGGTCAGGGACAGATTTTATGGTTTAAATCTGAAATACACACCTCGTGTTTTGCAGAGCTGGCCTTCAGCTGGTGATACTGGGAGTCTGTGGAGCCTTTGGGAACATCTTAGGAGAGTTTCACAGCTTGTTTGGACGGCTGCTTCCCTGATCCTTCAGCAAGTGGGACCTCGCTGATGTAAGCAGGTCCCTGGGGCTGGCCCTTCTGGTTCACCGTGATGTGAAGAGCATTTGCCACATGTTCCTGCAGCCAGGGACTGATGGGCTGCTTGCGTGTCTTCCCCACCATGAGGGACTAGAACCCCTTGAAACTGAGAGCCACAGTAAGGCTCTTCCTCTCTCAGCTGTTTCCGTTTGGCATTTGGGTCCCAGCAATGCAGACACACCTGCCCAAGGCTCCTTTCTCCTCATGGGACATGCCCTGCTCTTGGGTAATGTCTTCAGAGGCATGTGCTGAAGACCTAAGAGAAAGTTCTGGGAAGTTGCCTTTCTATACAATTCTTTCCTTTTTGTTTGGTTTTGAGACAGGGTATCACTATGTAGCCCTGGCGGGCCTGGAACTCACATTGTAGAACCAATTAGCCTTGAATTTGTAGAAATCCATCTGCCTCTGCTTCCTTGGTGTTGGGATTACAGGGATGTACCTGGTTGTGTACTGCAGATTCTAACTGCATTCACTGCAACTCAGTCATTTTCAACTCCATTTTCTCAACCCAAGGAATCCAGGAGATCCTATCTGTGTTTTCCTCGCCATGAGCCAAATCTCCTCTTTAGAGAGTGTGCTGCGACCAGGGTAGGTCTCATCTCATTTGCTTTTCTTCCAGGGAGCACTGTCCTGAGTAAATGCTGCTCACTGGGCTTCATACATGTTCAGTGTCTTAGTTAAGGTCAGATTGTAAACTCAAGTCTTGTCTCATTATGGCTGGAATCGGAAACTACTTGATGCTCTTTGACCTGACTAAATGACCTCCCTCATAATCTGCCAACTGGCAATGCAGTAATGGGTCCACAGTTAGAGCATGATTGAGTCCATTTGTCATTCACATTAGTGATACTTTTTGGGATTCTAAGGACTGAAACTAGACCTCATTTCTGCTATGTTCTCTAGCACTGAGCTGCACCACCAGCCTAGTGGTAACGGCAATATGTGTGCACTATTCTTGAGAACTTTCCAAAGACCACTAAATTCACATAGGTTTTCCTTTGAAGGGGAATGGTCTTGGCCTATTCGGCTTATAGCCACACCCCGCCATTAGTTAATTATTCCGCCCCCAATTAGCTGTTAATTAATTAACGGGGCTGGACCACCAGGTCCCAAGAGGTATAAAAAGATAGACCCACGTGGGAAGCGCTCTCTCTGCCTGCGTCTTTGGAGAAGCATAGTCTGGTATTGTAATTCTGTGTGGATTCTTTTCATATTAAACTGTGTGTGTTAGATACAGCTGGTTCGGGTTATACTTGGTTGAAATGCCGACATTCATTTCCTGAAACTTTTTTGTCCCTTTCTCTTCTTTCTGAGGCAGGGTCTTCCTAGCAGTCTAGGCCAGCATCACCTCAGTTCCTACACGTTGGGATTATAAGCATGTACTTCTAAGCCTGGTCATCACAACCTTTTATTTAAACAAAAAATGTGAAGATTATATGAAATTGTATTTTATTTATTTTTATTTGTGTGAGACAGGGTCTCACAATATAAACTCTGGCTAGCCTGAGACTGACTATGTAGTCTAGGCTGGTCTCACAATTCCTGAGTGCTGGGATTAACTGTGTATGCCACCACCCCTGGCCTTATGTCAAATATTAAAACACACTGACCAGTGATTATACATATAGTCTTTGTCTGGATTCACTAAGTTTTAATGTTTTGCCACAAATACTTTATTTCCTTTTAAAATTTTCAATCAATTGAAAAAAAGATTATTCTGTATCTTCAAGGAGGGAACATTCTCTTATAAAGCCACACCAGCAGTCTACCTAGGAAGCATTCTATAATACAGATACAACAATACTAGCTAATATAGGGCTGCGGTGATAGCTCAGTCAGGAAGGTGCTTGCCTTGCAAGCATGAGGGGCCAAGTTCGAGTCTTAGTGTCTATATAAAAATGCCAGTGTGATGGCACAGCTTGTGATCCCAGTGCCAGGGATGCAGAAAGGCAGTCCCAGGGGCTTTCTGGCTAGCCAGAAGAGACTAATCGGTGAGTTCACGGCCAAGTGAGAGATCCTGTCTCAAAAAACCAGAAGGATAGTAGCTGAGAACAACAGCCAGACTTCTGTCTCCACACACACATACTAACCCACCTCCAGGCACACACACCCCTACAGCTGTACTAACCCACCTCCAGGCACACATACACACACACACACACAGACCTACAGCTGTACTAACTCACCTCCAGGCGCGCACACACACACACACACACACACACACACACACACCTACAGCTGTACTAACTCACCTCCAGGCACACACACCCCTACAGCTGTACTAACCCACCTCCAGGCACACATACACACACACACAGACCTACAGCTGTACTAACTCACCTCCAGGCGCGCACACACACACACACACACACACACACCCCTACAGCTGTACTAACTCACCTCCAGGCACACACACCCCTACAGCTGTACTAACCCACCTCCAGGCACACACACCCCTATAGCTGTACTAACCCACCTCCAGGCACACACACCCCTATAGCTGTACTAACCCACCTCCAGGCACACACACCCCTACAGCTGTACTAACCCACCTCCAGGCACACACACCCCTATAGCTGTACTAACCCACCTCCAGGCACACATACACACACACACACACACACCTACAGCTGTACTAACTCACCTCCAGGTACACACACACACACACACCCACACACACACACCCCTACAGCTGTACTAACCCACCTCCAGGCACACACACACAAACAAACACCTACAGCTGTGCTAACTCACCTCCAGGCACACACACACACAAACACACACATAACTACAGCTGTACTAACTCACCTCCAGGCACACACACACAAACACACACACACCTACAGCTGCACTAACCCATCTCCAGACACACACACACACACCTACAGCTGTACTAACCCACCTCCAGACACACACACACACACCTACAGCTGTACTAACNCCTACAGCTGTACTAACCCACCTCCAGACACACACACACACACCTACAGCTGTACTAACCCACCTCCAGACACACACACACACACCTACAGCTGTACTAACCCACCTACAGACACACACACACACACACCTACAGCTGTACTAACCCACCTACAGACACACACAGACACACACATACACACCCCTACAGCTGTACTAACTCACCTCCAGGCACACACATACACATAAATAGTAGCTACTACGTAGTTCTTCCAGGTGTCTTTTGTTGTTTTGCTTTTTTGATAGATAATGGTCCAACCAAGAATCATTCACTGCATTTAGTAACTACCAATTTTATTATCCTTTGAAATAGCGTCTGGATATTTAGTCTAGACTGGTTTCCAACTTCCAATCCTCCAACCTTAGGCTCCCAGTGCTAGGATGACAGGCAGGTGCACTATGCCATGCTCATTCTGTCGTATCTTTTATAGCAGCCTGAAAATTCCGTCTTCTGTTTCCAGGTGAATGGTGACAGTCTTGAGCGACTCACACCTGCTCTCTTTTTACTGTCGACTGTAAAGAACTGTGACAGTGCTAGCAAAGTTGGTGACAACTTACGAAAGAGAAATTCCTCCCTGCATTAGACTTACGCTTATCTTGTCACTTTGAAAAATGTTAAATATTGAACACAAATAAACATCAGTTTACAAACCAATATGCCCAAAGAGTGCTCAAGGACCCAAGTTTGTTATTATTGAATTTAGCAGCAGGATTTTTTTTTCTCAGCAAAAGGCAAGGTAGCAGAAGGCTTTCAGCTCTGTTTTATTCTGTCATTTTCATTTTAGGATCACAGTTACATATAAACATGATCCAACTTTTTCTTAAGTATTACTTTCCTGTGGTTTTTAAAGAAAATATATCTGTCATCTAGTCAGCACCTGAACCTGCTAAATACTCCCCTGAGTGAAACAGCAGAAAACCCCTCACTTTAGAGCCCTAGGGCATCCATGGGAGGAGTAAACACATTTTTCCCTCAAAGAGGACTACTTCACTACACAACTTTCAAAACCACCATCTGGTAGCCAAGCCTGTTTTTCAAGCAGATGGCAACAATCCATAAAGGTGAGCAGGGTGAATGGAATGGGTACAACGGTTCAGGCTATGAGCATTGCAAGGGCGTGAGCTCATGGGTAGTATTATCGGGACAAAGACGAGCACCGGGCAAGGCAGGATAGAATGCACAGTTGCACCCAGCATGCTTGGAGCTAGCAACATGTCTCATGAAAGGGGAGCATACCTTTCATTTTTGATCTATAAGTTGAGAGCAAAATGTGTTGTACCATTTTGTCTCTTTTAAACTTTTGTTTCCAGAACCACATATTACAGAACAGCTGTGAAAGGGTGGAGGAGTGGTTGATAGTCAGATTGAACTAATTACATTCAGTACTCAAAAGATATTGTATGTTCCTAACAGAAGCAGCAAATTCCAAGAGAAAGTACTCGGGGACAAAAGAGGGGAAAGCAAAGCTGGGGTGCTGCTGAGGGAGGCGTAGGCTCTCTCTGCCTGCGCTGACACCTGGCACTTCTCTTCCAGCAGGTGTTTTAAGTGGTCTAGCACAGTGACATGGGCCTGCGACATCAGCACACAGGGGAAGGCAGCACTTCAAGCTCCAGGCTAGCCTGGGCTATAGAGCCAGTGGAACAGGTATCAAAAGAGCTACAGAGACTCCCTGGCTGGAAGCGAATGTGAGTCAGCTGAGCTTCCCTCTCTGTGCGAGGGGATGTCCTGACCCAGGCTTGTGGGCTTGGCAGAGTTTGAGAGCAGGAAGTAGGTCTCACATGCTAACAGGGACTCTATAACAGCCATCACCCTACTTTTCATGTAACTTCCCTAAGTTTCTAAAGGGAAAAAAAAAAAAAACGGATGTTCTTCTCATCTGTTGATTGTTTGGCAATGTTTTAATTTCCTCACTGCTATGAAAGTTACCTGACCAAAGCAATTTAAGGAGAAAAGGGTTTATCTCTGGTTTTACTTGAAGGACAGCAGGAGCAGAAGGCTCTGCTCACATTGTATTTGTGTCACAGTCACAATTGTGGGTGCTCAGCTAGCTTTGCTGTTTGATGAGTCTGGAGTTCCAGCCTGTGTAATGTGCCACCCACATTCACGATGGGTCTACCTACTTCAATAAATGGAATCTAGAACCCCTCAAAGACATGCCCTGAGGATCATTTCCAAAGTGGATTTAGATCCTATAAAGTTGACAGTTGCTATAAGCCATCACACAGTGCTAGTGATTAAACCCAAGGCCTTGAACGTGCTGGGCCACGGGCTTTACTACTGAGCCACATCTCCAGCCCAAACGGTTATGTCAAGTAAGACTCATGGTTCAGCAAACACTCATGAAACTGAATCACCATTAGGATAATAATAATATAGGATTCTATATTATTTTCCCTCCTCTCTGTACAGCTCTGACTAGCCTGAACCTTCTGCCTCAGCTTCCTTGAGTCTGGGATTATAGGCATGCAGTACCATGTTTTCTTTCTCTCTTTCTCCTATGAAACATGTAAGAAAGGCTAGGGAACTAACAAAAGCAATCTCTACTAAAGATGATAAAGAGCTGTGTTCATGGTGGCATTTGGGAGGCTGAAGAGCTGTGAGTTCAGGACCAGCCTTGGCTACACAAGAAATTCCAGGACAGCTTGGGTAAGAACTTGTCTCAAAAGAAAAAAATCGTGCTGGAGAGATGGCTCAGAGGTTAAGAGCACTGCTTGCTCTTCCAAAGGTCCTGAGTTCAATTACCAGCAACCACATGGTGGCTCACAACCGTCTGTAATAAGATCTGGTTCCCTCTTCTAGCCCACAGGCAGGCAAACCACTGTATACTTAATAAATAAATCTCTAAAAAAAAATCTACTTCAAATAGACTAAAAATATAGATAGAAGATTTTTTTACAATAAAATGTGAATTTCTGTGAACAAAATGTTGTATGTCTAAAACTTTGAGAAATAAGTTTTTGAGAAATAAGAAAGAGCAGATGTTAATCAAACCAAACCTTCCTGGAGTCATATTTCAGGCTAGTCTCATTCTCTATCAGCCAGCGTACACTGCAAACACGCAGAACGAAGGTCACTGAAATGAGGTGGAACCAGTTTGACAGAGAGTGTGCAATCTTGTTTCAACAGATTGATTAATATGAGAAAAAATCAAATGGTTAACACCAAGAAGCCTTTTGGAGTGACTCCAGAGGACTGCCGCAGGCGGGGATACAGTCTCCTCTCCAGCCATTTTGGTGGACCTGTATGGCACTGCAGAGATACGGGTTGGAAAGGAACTTCACAGTCAGTAGGGGAAACATTATCGACAAAAGGTGGGTGGGGAACAACGTGCTTTATTTGTCTGAAGTTCTGGGAAATTGACATTAGCAGATACAAGCGTCTGTGTGGGACCTTATAGGCAGATGGAGTGCTGGCAGAGACCTTAGCAAAACCAAGGGTGAAGGTTTCTTCTTTCCTTAGTTCCAGACTTCTGAGTTCCTTAATATAGTTCACCCAGTCTAAGTAATATATAAGAAATATCCAAATTCCTTAATTGCAAGCACACATTCAAGAAATGTAAAAATGTATTGGAAAGAAAAATAGAGCTCGGTGTGGGGCTACAGGCCTGGAATCTGAGTACTTGGAGGTGGGGGTAGGAGGGTGGCCTCCACTGTGCCACCCTGTCTCAAAAAGTCAACAGAGGTCAGTGAGCAAGTTCTATGCCTCAGTAACCTTGCTGGCACTTTTTCAACATGGCCAGATTATTTGCATATTTTTATTTTTTTGTTTGAATGTGGTGTGGGAGAGCACACCTGTAATTCCAGTGCTTGGGAAGTTTACTAAAGCAGAAACATTGCTTTGAGTTCAAGGGCAGCCCGGACTACAGTGAGGACCAGGCCAGTGGCCGCAAAGATGACACAGAAGCCCAACTAAAAGTGAACAAAGCAGGATGGTCACAAACCACAGGCGCTCCCGGGCTCCCGGTGTGAATCTGGTCCTGGAATTCTGGTCTAGGATGTAGTGCCAGGAAGTGAACACCAACAATATCTCACGTTAGCCATTAATTTCTATCTCTTTTCTCAGTTGCTTTCAAGTAGAAGTGGGAAGGCAGTAAGAGAGCTGCTCTACATCCCTACCAACCCTGACGTGCTACGATCTCACTGAAAACCTGAGACAGGACATACAGGCCCTGTGTTATGACAAAGCGTAAACTCAGCCAGTGGGACTGACTTTACCGGGAGATGAACCAAGTCAGCACTTGGCTCTTGGGAAGAGTGTCATGGATCACACAGTGGCTTTATTTTATAACCCCCGGACTGGTGCCTCTGGCAATGCTGAGGGAGGACGTTGGTGCCATCCTGACTCAGAGGCAGGAGTGTGCCACTCGCTGACTCACCCTCCTCATTTCCTGGGATGCATGGGTGTTCCAAGACACTAATAGAGGATTAAATTAAGGTTGCCATGACAGCTATGTAAATGCTGTTGTGATAATATCCACAGATTTTGTAAGTCTTCCCTGGAAGTTGAATTCTGAAACATTACTTTAGTAACATTACTTTAGTAATGGTATTTCTTCAGTAAATAACTAAACAACATTGACTTACAGAATGTTAAATCCCCCCCACACTTTTTAACCTAATGGGGGGGGAATTAGTAAACAGAGCACTAGCATTTATTTTCTTGACTATATGTGGCTATGGCTCCTTGTTCCCTTAAATGCTTAGAAAAGACTTGGAAGGACAGGAGATGCCTATTAGCCACAACCTTTGCATACAACTGAATTCTTGTACTTGCTTCATCCCTGGCGTTAAACTTCATTTGTCTGCCAGACTAATTTTGCTCTACTCCTTTGTGCAATTGTTAATTCTAATCTTTGCTTTGGATTGCTTGATTCTGTTTTTCTTCCATGTATATAATCTATTCCAATCACTTCACCCCTACTCCAAGTAGCCATCAGTGGGTACATACAACTGAAGACAACGACCACCGCCTAGGTCAGCAGCAGTGAGCCCTGAACCGTCTTCCATTCACGACCCCTGACCGCGGATGGTCCGTTCTTATGCAGATCCAGTCCAGGCAGTGTAGCAGCTGTGGATTCTGGAAGATGACATTTTACATCTTTTTCTTTCTTCTGGCTATTCTAGTCTTTCTGCCTCTTCTTCTATAATGTTCCCTGGGCCTTAGAGGGATGCACAACACTAATCTTCTGTTTTAATCTTGCCAAATTTTTACCTAAAAACGAGACCCTAAATTTCTAGAGTATGTGTAGGTTAATATGTACCTCGCCCCCACGACTTCTTAAATTTCTGGCAATGCTTTTTTGGGGCACCTGGCCTCCTAGTTTTCATTCTCCAAGTCAGGGCTGAGGAGCTACCTCCTGACAATCTAATCAGAGGAACTGTTCTGTGCACCAATGATGACTCTGCAGACAAGGAGGATTGTCAAGGGCATTCCCAAAAGGTGACTTTTTTCCTTTCCTTTCCTTTTCTTTTTTTTCTTTCTTTCCTTCCTTCCTTCCTTCCTACCTTCCTTCCTTCCTTTCTTTTTTGAATTCTGGTGGTTGGAGATTTAGAAGAACGTTGGGTCTTAGCTAGGAGACCAGCACAGCCTGTAATGCATACATCAGTAACCTTCCCATGCTCAGGTTGCTGGAAAGAGTCCCTTGCTCACAAGGCCCAAGGGAACCTCACTGCATTAGCTTACCTCTGGCATGCAGGGTCTGTGTTGTAACAGTCCCATACGGTTTGCTTATTTCCAGCTGAGTTGAACAGGAAGCTTTCAAACTTTGAAACTGGCTAATCTCCATAAAGGGGGTAACTTTGAGTGTTTTTTTTTTTCAGTTGAGCAAACCCCAATTTCTCAGCTGTTTTCATCAGGCTGCACCCCTCCCTCATTATTCTTCCCTGCTGTTTCCTTCTCTTTCGGGGGCTAAGCATTTAGCTTCTCTTTAAAACTGTTCTGTGCTATTTAAACATTTGTTTATATGAGACATCCTCCAAAATGTTAATATTAGCTGAGTCTCAAGAGTCTGGGCTCAGCTAACCAGGACTCAGAACCAACTTAACCCAAGACTTTGATTCAGACCAATCAGGTACATGACGCTCCTCATTAGCGCGTGGCTTTAGTCTCTCAAATGGTACCATCCTCAAGGGTCATTTCTTTCTTCAAATTTTATTTTTAATCTTTTATTTGTATACGTGTTTTGTCCGCATGTAAGTTTATGTACCACTTGCAAGTCCAATGCTTCAAGAGGCCAGAAGAGGGCGTCAAATTCTCTGGAACTGGAATTACAGACAATTTTGAGTTGCCTTGTGGAATTGAACCTGAGTCTTCTGGAAGAGCAGCCAGTGTTTTAATCACTGAGCCATCTCCCCAGTCCTTTGGACTTAAAAAACATTGTTACATTTGTTTACTCATTTTGTGGGGTGAAGGGTCCCACATATTGACAGGAGGTCAAAGGACAACCTGTGGGAGCTGGCTTTCTCTTTTTATCATGATGATCTCGAGGATTGAACTCAAGCTTCGTGACAAGTGCCTTTAACTGCTGAACCATCTCGCTGGCCCTTGGCTTCCAGGTCCTGATATAGCACTAGCTGAGTTATTCTAAGGCTGGCACATAACTGCTTTCATCATCAGTGGCTCAGTGGTTAAGAGCACTTGTTCTTCCAGAGTATCCAAAATCTGTCCCCAGTACCCACATCAGGCAACTCTCAATTTCAGGGAATCAGATATATTCTTTTGACATCTGCAGGCACCTGCACACATGGAGTTCGCATACACACATTATAATACACAATATTTTAAAACAGTAGAAAAAAACTGGCAGTGGTGGTATACGCCTTTAATCCCAGCACTCAGGAAGCTGAGGCAGGCGGGTCTCTGTGAGTTCGAGGCCAGCCATACAGAGCTAGTTCCAGGACAGCTAAGGCTGTTACACAGAGAAATCTTGTCAAGAAAAACAAAACAAAACAAAACAAAACAAATCTGACTTTTCTGTCTTCCCGCTGCTGTTAACTGTGAATGACTTCCTAGGCACGGCAGAACAAGGAAGCCTTATTTTATTGATAGTTCCTAGAATGAGCCTCCAGGACACATGGGGTTAGAGAAAGAATCTGAAAACTGGTGGAGCAAACAGAGAATAACCAGACTATGGAACACATTATAATTTAAATTTTGTACACCATAATAACCCACCCTTTTTCTTAAATTTTGCTATTCAGCAAAACTTAAGTTGATATTGTCATGTTATCTGACTTAGAGTTTTGTAACCATATTACTCTTTGTTTGTTTGTTTGTTTTCAAGTCAGGGTTGCTCTGTGTACCCCTGGTTGTCTTAGAAGTCATTTTGTAGACCAGGCTGGTCTTGAACTCAGAGATTCTCCTGCTTCTGCCTCTGGAGTGCTGGGACCAAAAGCATTCACCACCACACCCAACTGATTATTACACCTTTCTTATTTTCAGATTTCGTTTGTGTGTTGTACCCAGGGCCATGTGCACCTAGGAGAGGCCTCCACCAGAGCCAACACTCCCAGACCAGATCATCCCTGACACTGGGAAATGACAAGGCTATGCTTTCTGTAGCAACAAAGGTGACAACACACATTTTACTATTATAATATTTTTAGCAACTCAAAAACAGATTTTCTAAGTCTGTAAAAGAGAAAATTGCACGAGATTGATTTCTCAACCCAATCTTGGGCACAGTGGTAGGGGTGAATTAGCAGTACACACTCACACAATGGAAATGTCACATCATCAACCCAAAGTAGCCCAGATTCCAACTAGGGTAGCTGTCTGTCCGTACCTGCGCTAGGAAAGCTGTCTGTCTGTACCTGCGCTAGGATAGCTGTCTGTCCGTACCTGCGCTAGGATAGCTGTCTGTCTGTACCTGCGCTAGGATAGCGGTCTCTCTGTACCTGCGCTATGTATTGAAACCCCCACAAAGTCAAGTTCATATTTGAGCTGAACAGGAAGCTCTAGATTGATTCATGGAACCCTTTCCTTTCGCCAACAAAAGAACTGAGAAAAAGTTTCTTTCACATATCCTGTCCTCAACCATGTTTGTTTCTGAAACTATTTTTCAGCTCTGCTTCTGAGATTCGTGCCCTATATTCCTCTTATCTCTTTCTCAAACCAAACCAAGGACAGCTAAGGAAAAGGAAGCTGTGTCCAGATAAGAACGTGCTGATCTGTTATTTTGTTTGGTCCTCCACACATCCTGACACTCTGATTCGACATTTAACAATGTGCTGTTTGGATGTTCTATCTATTGGACCAAACGACAAAACTTTCCTAAAGTTTTCTCTTCAAACTGACATATTGCTGGGTGTTTAGTGCTCCCAGTGCTCACTGACTGGAATCTGCAAAAGCACACGTCCTTGCTTTGTTCCTGTAGCAAAGAAACAAACCATGCTACCTCTCGTTGAGCTGTGACCCAACTGTGATAAACAGTGACGGTTTTACCTGCCCTGTAATAGGCTTAAACAACCTTTGTTTGTTTGGAGACAGGCTCTCAGTGTCAGTTTGACTGTCCTGGAACTCACTGTGTGCAGCAGGCTGTTTGTTCAGAGATCCTCCACCTGCTTCTGCATCCCCAGTGCTGGGATTAAAGCTGTGCTCTATGAAGCCTGGCTTTGAAAAAGCAAAATTTCAATGACTCTTTAGTGTCTTTATCTGAGTTATATGCAAAACTAAAATGAGTTCACTTTAACTATAAAGGGCACAGCAGAACAATTTACCAATGACTATATCTCAAAATTATTGACTGGCTAAGCATTGTTTTTTTTTTTGATTTTTCGAGACAGGGTTTCTCTGTGGCTTTGGTGCCTGTCCTGGAACTAGCTCTTGTAGACCAGGCTGGCCTCGAACTCACAGAAATCCGCCTGTCTCTGCCTCCCGAGTGCTGGGATTAAAGGCGTGTGCCACCACCGTCCGGCTTGGCTAAGCATTGTTTAAAGTTGAAAGTCAAATACGAATTTTTGCTTTTGGTTTTGTTTTTTGTTTTGAGAAAGGCTAACTTGTGATCCTCCTGCTTCAACCTCCAAATGCCAGGTTAAAGGTTACATTCTTCTGCATTGATTTTCTCTTATTAACAGCCCAGGCTATGTAAACTTGGAAACAAAGCTCCATCTAGCAACTTACGAAGCCAATCATTTGAGTAGAAGCAATGACATTTCATAGGAAAATATTAATATTTAAAGAAATGGGTTTCTGTTAATTTATTTACTATTGTACCCATAATTATCTCTGAGGTTTTTAGAAATAAGCACAATGAAATATGAAACATCTCAACTAACATAACTTACAGGGTATCTGTGGTAACCCATGGAAACAAAAGGCAGTTACAAAGTGGGAGAGAGAACAGACACACAAAGAAACACATGGCCTTGGAGTTTTTCCCAAAGTATTTTTTTCTTGACCTTAATTAGCAGACCAAAAAATGGTTTGTGAAATCTTAATTTTAATGTTTACACTAGAGGAGCCAAGCAATTAAAACTTGTTTAAACATGGTTCTCCTTAAAGTACTTGTGAACGTTTGCAGGGGCTAGGATGGTAGTACAGTGACAGAGTGCCCCTTCCTTGCATGGAGTCTTCTGCTCGATCCCCAGGCGTGGGAAAGAAACCCAGGGAGTGAGAGCCCAGGAGTAGACCAACTCCCTGGCAGGCAGACAATCAGGGAGAGGGACCATGGATAGGTAAGAAAGGGGTGAATTCCCAAGACGGACCATTTCTTTCTCAACCTCTACTTAGTTAGGGTTCCTATTGCTGTGGTTAGTAATCACCATTAATAGCCAGAATAAAAAGACCATTGAAAAACCAAAAGCAAGCTGGGGAGGAAAAGGTTTATTTGGCTTATACTTCTACACCTTAGCCCATTATTGAAGGAAGCCAGGACAGGAACTCAAACAGGGCTGGAACCTAGAGGCAGAAGCTGATGCAGAGGTCATGGAAAAGTACTGCCTACTGGCTTGTTCCTCATGGCTTGCTCAGCCTGCTTTCTTAGAGAACCCAGGACCAGCAGCCCAGGAATGGCACCACTAGCAATGTGCTGGGCCCTCCCCAATTGATCACTAATTAAGAAAATGCCCTATAGCTGGATCTCACAGAGGCATTTTCTCAATTGAGGCCACCTCCTCTCTGCTGACTCTAATTTGTGTCAAGTTGACATAAAGCCAGCCTTTACAGCCTCCATCTCCCCCAGCAGGCTCCCTGCTGATGGCCTCCACAACAAGATCAGGACAGATCACACAGAGTTGGACAGTCAACTAGCCTACCTGTCTTCAAGCTGACCAACCCTAAATTAGGGAGGAAGATTCTTCAGAGACTGTAAAAACCTAGGCCTCAAGAAGAGACTAGAGTTTCAGTATCCTGAGTGCGCCCTCTGGCTTGCGTCTTTTCTGTGTGTCTCCTGTGTACATGTTTCCTCACCCTAATAAATGACTTCCTTCAACTGCTCATCCTGTTTGCTGTGCTTGAGATTTCTCTGCAGCTACCTGTTAAAGCTTCAGATTTTTTCCTGCCTTTTAATTCTTTAACTAGCAGAGAAAATGGACTTGATCAAGACCCCTAGACTGTATAATTTCTAGACTGTATCAGAAGACAAATTTACATCTATTTGTTGAGAAACATACCTAGTCTCAAAATTAATTGTAGTTTGTTTTCTGTTTACTGAGTTAGCATACTCCAAATAAGATAATTCATAGACTAGACTATTTCTGTATTTTCACTTAAAAGCTTACAATCTTAATATTGAACCAGAAAGAACTTTCTTTTTCAGGTAATAGTTACACAATATAAAACAATATACTTGTTTAATGTTCTATTGATGTTCATTTATGTTGCAGCCAATCTTTTTCTATTCTCTACAACAGTACATGTAAGTTTTTCGTTGCTATAACAAAATACAAGAGACAATTAACTTATGAAAAGGTTTTTGTTGCCAGTGTTGGAGATTCGAATCCATGATTGGTTGGTGCTGTTGCTTTGAACTTGTGATCAGGCAGCACATCCTGCTTGGAATGTGTGTTGATGCAAAAGCTGTTCGTTCTTATGTATAGAAATATTGTCTTTCCAAAATCATATGCATTTCTAATTTTGATTCTGCCAGCTCCTGTTTTGCTCTAGCCTCGTCAAAGACATTAATGTTAGAAATATGCCAAGTAAATAGGTTTCCACTAAAGACCAGAAAGTAGGACAAGTAATTCAGCAATGCAGAGTCAGATTTCACTCAAAAATACATTCAACAGGAGTTTCTTTTGAATGTATCCCATGCCAAGAGCTTTTAGGCACTTGAGACAGCCCAACAATTCAAAGTCATATCTCTGCTTGTGTATGGAATTACATTTGAGTTCTACATTTTGAGATTCTTTATTCCTTCTTAAGAAGCCAGTTAAATGTCAAAATCCTGAAAAGGATCTGTTGAGACTCTCCACATGGGAGCCAGACATATGCTATGAAGTGTTATTTAAAGACCGGCTGGGGCAATGTTGCCCATGATTTCATGACTCCATCAGGTCCTCTTCCAACAACACACCAACCAGAGAGCTCTTTTTAACTAGCTCCATCTGCTGTTGGTGGTGATCAGCATACTGTGGGCTCTGTGCTATCATCTGAGATTAGGTTGTGAAATAGGAAGTGGAGTTACAAGCAGATTTGCAAGTGTATGCAAACTGTTCCCTTCTATCTCTCGCTGAAACTAAGGGTGCATAATTCAGGGTTGGGAGGAGGCAAGACAGGGCTATCAGCACATTCTTATCAAGGCACAGTTTCCTTTTTGCACACTGTCCTTGTTTTGGTTTTGGAAAGAGATCAAAAGGGGATTGTGCGGAAAGTAGTTTCAGAAGCACACGGCATTACTCTGTATATGCTGAACGATGGCATTATTCTGTATATGCTGAACGAGGGAATGGGGCAGGCAACATGTCAGACTGGAGGAGACTGCAAACATGATGAAAGACAATGAAAGGAAATTAAATAGCAAGTGCAAAGATAGTAATAGTATAGTCTCTTATTTTTAAATTCTCATCTTGAGCAGGAGAATATCTTAGAACATTAGCCCAGTTTGATTTAATAAGGACTATAAGAGACAACTATTAGAAACCTTGCCAACATCCCAGTTGGATTTATTTATTATCACTTTAAATTTTTTTAATTTTTTGATTTTTCGAGACAGGGTTTCTCTGTAGCTTTGGAGCCTGTCCTGGAACTAGCTCTTGTAGACCAGGCTGGTCTCGAACTCACAAAGCTCCGCCTGCCTCTGCCTCCCGAGTGCTGGGATTAAAGGCGTGCGCCACCACCACCCGGCTTATTTATTATCACTTAACAAACTTGAGAGTTCAGCTTGTGCTAAGCTGACACTGCTGCATCTTTATGGATGAAGATCTGGAAAAAAGAGCTTTTTCCAGAACCTGGCTTTTGAACCCTATGCCATCTTGCCCCTCTTTTCTGATGTCATTGAAATCTGATCTGGACATCGTAAGAGGCACAACTAACAAGTGGTTAATGGATGATTTCTGAATTTCCAATACATTATTTTCTTTCCAATGTCTTTCGCTTTCAGAGCCGGAAGGTTTTAAGTCTTCACGTGATAGCGAAGGTGCAGGCCTCTGACGATTTGAATTCTAGCAACTCTCACTACACGATCCTTCACCGAAACCCTTCACTGTGGGTTACTTCCGGGTTCCACGCTGCCATTCTGCAAACTTTGGACAATGACATCCTGGCCCACAGCGATTGCACATAGCAGGCCCCACGGACTCAAAGAGCAGGCACCTGTGTACTGCTCATCCAGCACTCTGAGATGGGCTCCGCGTAGATCCGGTAGCTCAAGATCACCAGAGATTCATTTCGTGTCAATATAAGTGCCGCACATTCCCCGATTCCCAGGGGTTGCCAGCCTGTGGACCGTGACCTAGCGCGCCATTAAGCTCCATACGGCAGACTCCCGGCCGCCGTAGCACTTTCCGTTCTCCATTCCCCCGTATTCCCACTAGCATTTTCCTAACACTTCCCACTAGATGTTTACAAAGTGTTGACACCTACTCGGCCGACGGCTTTCGCGCCCTCCCTAATTCCTCCGCTCCCGGGAGGCTGCCTAACCGACCTCCGGGCACCCCGCCCATCTGGAACTCCGCGGCCAGCTCTCCCCGCGCGCCCTTTGCTGCCCGGAGCCTGGCGCCCCGCCCACTCCGACCGTCACGTGAGTCGCCCGCGCTTCACAGCGCCAATGCCCCGCCCCCATGCACGTGACCAGCGCCACCACGCCCATCGACACCAGCCGCCACGCCCCCTCCCATCGTCACGTGTAACCTCCGCCCCGCCCCGCCCCCGCGCCGGCGCGCTCCGACGTGCCCTGGAACTTACCCTCCCTCGGAGACCAGCCTGCGGGGATGCCCGGCGGTGTCGGCCACAGAGTGAGCGCTCTTCAGGCGGGCTCTCCGTCGCTCGGCCACAGCGCCTGCGGAGGAGCGAGCTGCCCGTCGCTAGGTCTCCGACCCTTGGTAAGAAGGCCGGGCGCGGGTTCCCGCGGAACGCACAAAGGCGCTCGGAGGCGCGGGCTGTGCCTGCTGAGGGCTGCGCCGGGGAGGGCGGCGGCCGCCTGGCCCACGGGGCGAGCAGGTTTACACGACCCGGGTCTCAGCTTAGGCTCCCGGGCTTCTTGCCTGCGGGCAGCGGGTCCTCGGGAGGGCGGGAGGGCCGGCCCGCCCCCCGCGCCTGCTGCCGGCGGACACACCTGCCACCTGGGCCGTGGCGGGGACCGTGGACGCGAACGGTGCGCTCTCCCCGGCCCGGAGGAGCGCGTCTGCTGCCCCCGGCTCTGCTCCGAGAAATCTCTTCCGAGCCCTCGATTCCGAGAGAAACAACAGACTTCGCTGCCAGCGCGCTGCCTGCCTCGCGTCCCGGGCGCTTGTTTTGTCTTTCCGGAAAGGCTGCCCTTGACACGTTGTGTCTTAAGTTACTGCAGACCCTCGCAGACAGAATGGCCACAAGGTGGTCATTAGGGAGAAAGGCACGCCCTTCAGTTTCAGAGGCGGGTGATGTTTTCCTTTTTTTTTTTTTTTTTAATCTTTTTGCCTGCAGCAGCAATTTAAAATGCCTTGCAAAGGCAAAAGCTAAATGTTTCTAATATACCATTTTTTAAAAGTTGGAATGCCATTCCAAGTGTAGAGCCACGGGTAAGGGTTTTAACACTGGTTACAAGGTTGGCCGTGTAGGGTTCATGTTGACACGCGGAAGTAGATTTTATTGACCATTTAGGCACACATTCCTAAAGGGAGGTGCATTGGAGGAAGGAGTCACCCGGCTCTGGTTCAGATTCTGCTGTCCGACTTTAAAGAGGTGAGACCTTGGAAGACTCCGAATGTGGCAGTGAGAAATTGTTCCGAGTGTTTAGCCTGTAGCACTGCTTCTTTTGTACTTAAAGCTGAGAAATGGTGGCCTGGAGGTGTTTATTTGCTCACGTCCGGTTTTGCCTACCTGATCTCTAAGAGGGTGTAAGGTGGAATGGATCATCTCTCCGTTTCTCCACTGCTCCGAGTCTGGCTCCAGGTGCACTATTTTCTATTTGAAAATTGCGTTGGAAGCCTTTCAGAACCGTGTTTGGAACCCAAAGCCGACTAGTTCGTGAAGGAATGATTTAGCCAGCCATCGAAGAGTTAGGCCAATAGGGCGCACATAACTTTCCACCTTTCTGAGGTGATTTTCGTTCAGGAAACAAAGCATGTGTGTGTAGTTCTTAGTATTTATTGACACAATCTCCTGGGGGTTGGAGATTGCATTGAGTCATGATATGACACCACTTGTGTATATTAGTTGTGCTTATATAATTATCAGTCTTTTAGTTTTTGAATATACTACTCTAGTTTTGAGACACAAATGAAATGTAAATGCCACAGAACAGCTTATTAATTGTTATCATTTGACTTAAATCAGAAAATATTTATTCAGTGGTTTTAAAAAATGGACTGATAGGAAACATAAGCTTTGCTAATTTAGTCCTAAAAATGCAAATGACATTACTTGGATTAAGGGCAGTAATTTTATTATTTATTTATTTTTAGATAGGGCCTCACTTTGTAGCCCTGACTGGCTTAAAACTCATTATATAGACCAGGCTGGCCTTGAACTGACAGAGCTCTCCCTCCCCGAAGAACCATGCCCATTTAAGAATAATAATTTTAAATTGGCTAAAGTGAGATAGTGATCTAGAAAGTCACTAGATAGTAGCAGTATTATTTATCTGAGAAAATGGACATTGCAATTTTTAAATAAACAATGAGAGAGAAAAGTGAAAATAAGCTTTTATCATACTTTTTATTTAACAATTGTAATTTTACTTAGGGGTGTGTGCTGCTGGAAATCAAACCCAGGGCTTTGGCATGTTAGGTGAGTGTTTTCTTATAAAACCAACAACTTAATAAATATGTTATAAATATGTTCTATTCTGTAGAAGAAGTCAGACATGGAAATGAATTTTTGTAACACAGGAATTCATTGTACTTCAAGTCACCTTCAGTTGAAGACCCAAATACTGGCTACCATCTTTGTGATTTTGCTTCTCTTTTGTTAGCTGGTCTACTTGTGCCAGAACCATGTAATTGAGCCATTGCTTTGTTGCTTTCATAGACCCAGTGAAAGTCCTGTGGTTCCAGTTTATAGGTGTTTTGACCTGGGCCCCAAAATGCTCATGCTTCATCTTGGAGCGCCTTACCTCTGTTGACAACCTGGGGCTTCTCTTACCGTAAAGTATGGGGGAATCAGTCTTCTAATAATCCCCAGGTCATGTGAACACTGTTGTTTGTAGGTGGAAATACTCCGCCAGCTACCCTGTGATTTTAATTTCTAGTACTCAGGTTACAAAAAAACTTAAGTGAGCAAAGTACATAGCATCAATCTATTTAACCTAGTATATTATAATATAAATACTATAAAAATTATTCTCATTTTTTTGATTAAAATTTTGATAGATTGTGTAGCTTATATTTAGAGCACACAGTTTTTCATGCCTGTGTTTCAAATTTTCAGTAGTCACATGTTAATAGTGGCTGTCGTGTTATCCTGTGTATTGTTGGTTAGTCTGAAATCTTTAATTTTAAATTTTATTTTTATTTTACACACAATGCTGTTTTGCCTACATGTATATCTGTGCAAGGCTGTTAGATCCACTGGAACTGGATGTGAACACCATGTGGATGCCAGGAATTGAACGTAGATCCTCTGGAGGAGCAGCCAGTGCTTGGAGCCATCTTTTCAGTCCCTAGTCTGTTCTAAGTATGTTTGCAGATTATTGCAACAGCAGCCCATGACAACGTGTTGATTATGAAGTGTAGATTTTGAGGCCTTAGTTTCATTCTGTCATTAAACTTTCTAGAACTGAGACTCCGTAACCCTTTGTTTATAACTCCAGGATCTGATTATGGAATGTCTATTCAGATGGGATCTTAGATGAGGAAATCTGAATGAAGTATGGACATTGTTATGCATCAGGTGATTTTGATTTATAGACTGTGAAAAGTGTGCCAGGAGCCGGGCAGTGGTGGCGCACACCTTTAATCCCAGCACTCGGGAGGCAGAGGCAGGCAGATCTTTGTGAGTTCGAGACCAGCCTGGTCTACAAGAGCTACTTCCAGCGCAGGCTCCAAAGCCACAGAGAAACCCTGTCTCGAAACCCCAAACCCCAAAAAAAAAGTGTGCCAGGTATAACATTTAATGAGACAAATTGGATCTCAGGCACATGGGAACCTTTCTGGACTATTTGTAGATTTTTTTTTTTTAAATAAAGTCTTATGTAGCCCAGACTTATCTTGAACTTAATATGTAATTGAAGGTGACCTTGAATTTAAAATACTCTTGCCTCACCTCCCAGTTGCTGGGTTTATAGGTATTTGCCACCACAGACAGTTGATGCTGTGCTGGGAGTGGAACTCAGGGTCTCTTGTGTTGTGTGAAGCTACTCTACCTCAGCTATATACTAGCCCTAGATCTTATAAATCTTGGGGTTTTTATTTTTTATTTATTTATTTTTTTTGAGACAGAGTTTCTCTATGTGGCCCTAGCTGTCCTGGAACTCAATTTGTAGACCAGGCTTGTCTCAAACTCACAGAGATCTGCCTGCTTCTGCTTCCCAAGTGTTGGGGTTAAGGGCTTGTGTTACTGCAGCCACCATTACCCTGCTGCTTCTATTATAAATTTCTTCTTCTTGTTGTTGTTGGTTCCACTCCCCCCTCTTTCGAGACAGGGTTTCTCTGTAGTTTTGGAGCCTGCCCCGGAACTAGCTCCAGGCTGACCTCGAACTCGCGGAGATTTGATTGCCTCTGCCTCCGGAGTGCTATAATTAAAGGCATGCACCGCCATCACCTGACTGAGTTCTATAAATCTTAAACTCTTCTAAAATAAGAAATACATTTTGTAACTGGAGATTACCCCCCTATACCACCGCCACCAGTTCCTGAATTGTAGCACACATTCATTCGGATTGGTCTGATAACACCTAGAATCAGCTATCAGGGGCCAAGCAAAGATCAGAGAAGCAAGCAGAGCAGCCAACCACTGGAGAGTTCTTACCTCTACCAGTGCTCAGACTGAAGGCACAATCCTGTCTCTACAAATCCTCAGACTGAATCTTCAGACTGCATCTGAGCTCCTATCTCCCCGCACCTTATATTCCTTCTCTCTCTGCCTAGGCATACCACTCCTATCTCCACCTCTTTAGTTTCCCTCTTTAGTGCTGGGATTAAAGGCGAGTGATTGGGATCACCTTTGTGTGAGCTCTGTTTCTCTTTTAGATAGATTCAATCTTGTGTAGCCCAGGGTGGCCTTGAATTTAGAGATCTGTCTGCCTCTTGTCTCTCAAGTGCCTGGATTAAAGGTGTGTGCCACTGTTGCCTGTCCTCTATGGTTTACTAGTGGTTTAGCTCTGTTAGATTACAAACAGAATGTCATTACATTTCCCTTTTTTTTTTTTTTGGTCTAAAATTAAAAAAGGCTATAATATAAGAAGAACTATACAATAAGTACAATAGCTATACATAATAAATTCAGGCAATAAATGCATTAACAATGTCTAGTCTATTTGCATTTGGCAAATTCAGAGAAAATACTCCATTATCTATTCTATCTTGGTGAGTTCAAAGTCTTGTACCTAATTTACTTTTTATCATAACTTGCATTACTATCCAAAACTATCTCCTGATGTGTCTCAACCTTATACACAACTCTCTCCTGATGTCTCTCAACCTTATACACAACTATCTATCTCCTGATGTCTCTTAACCTTCTTTAGTGAGTTTCTTTTCTGAGTCTGGTAAACAAGGGAAGGTATTAACTATAGTCTTACTTCCTCAGAGGCTGGAGAAGGAAATAATATTAACTGAGTAAGCAGCAAGTGCAAGCAACTTCCAAAAAAAAGTGAGAAATGACAAACAGCTGCCTGGGCAGCCACCCACCCAGGGTTCCTCTGCAACGTTGAGGCATCTCTCTTTGGCCTACAGGCCTAGAATATTCGACAGACTTCTATGAAGCAGGATTTTTGAAGGACAGCCCTGCCTTGTCTTGGCAATGTTTGTTCGTCACTTTCTTTTGTGTCTGCTTGTCTAATTTGGACAGCATACTATCAGCAATCGAGGCAAGAGCACTTCTTGCTCAGTGGCTTACTTTTGCCACAAAGAAAATAACTCCATGTGGAGTTTCTTCAATGCGCATCATCATCTCCGATGTAGATTTGTGCTGCCAAGAGGAAATATGTCTCAGTGTCATAAAAAAGAAGAACTTACGGCTAGATGGTGGTGGCACACACCTTTAATTCCAGCAATCGGGAGGCAGAGGCAGGCGGATCTCTGTGAGTTTGAGGCCAGCCTGGTCTACAAGAGCTAGTTCTAGGACAGGCTCCAAAGCTACAGAGAAACCCTGTCTCGAAAAACCAAAATAAATAAATAAATAGAAGAACCTATGTTATTAAAACATCTCAAATGCCATATTCTGTCAATCTCTGAAGTGTTTGAAGTCAACCTGTCTATCTAAAATATATCTGTTTGGTTTTGAAAACATAGCTAATATGACTACAAGTTTAATTGTAATAGGTGACTAATTACTAACCTCCATTCCTTAATTATCCTAAACAATTGATAATAATAACTTTCAAGAACTAGAAACTTGCATTACATTGTTAAATGAACTGTATATTGAACAAGATTTAAACATGTACAGTATGTTTTAACAAAATCTCAAACTTGTATCAATATACAAAATTTGTATACAATATACAAAAAAGCAATCCAATATAAAATATTTAAAACTAGTAGTTGCTTTATAAAAGTAGATTCAGTAGTATACCTTTTTATCTTATATCTATATCCCCCTTTTTCTGTTCAAAACAAGAACCCTGAATATAATCTTTTTTAGCTTTTTTCCTGACCATTACCAATAACAACTTGTAACCAGTCCCCGAACAATGACAAATACCCATAATCAATTGAATGACCAAAAGCTACCCACCCCACCTTTTGGGAATGTGGGCGTTGTGTTCTGGCTCTGAATGTACAGAGATCTGTCTGCCTCTGCCTCCTGAGTGCTGGGATTATGTTGAATTGTTTTCTCATTGTTTTTTATAAGTTAGTAAACTGCATTTTCTACAAGAAGAGTTCTTTGTTGAAGTATGTTTTCAGACATCTCTAGTTGCCTATTCAATTTTTTCCATGAATTTCCAAAAATTTATTGAGCTTTACATTTTTCTCTGATCCTCTCTCTGCCTCTCTCCTCCTGCCTTCAACCCTCCCCCAAGGTCTCCATGCTCCCAATTTACTCAGGAGATCTTGTCTTTTTCTACTTTCTACTTCCCATGTAGATTATATCTGTGTAAGTCTCTCTTAGTGTCCGTATTGTTGTCTAAGTTCTCTGGGGTTGTGGTTTGTAGGCTGGCTTTCTTTGCTTTATGTTTAAAAACCACCTATGAATGAGTACATGTGACAACTGTCTTTCTGTGTCTGCGTTACCTCACTCAAAATAATGTTTTCTAGTTACATCTATTTTCCTGCAAAATTTAAGATGTTATTTTTTTCTGCTGTGTAGTACTCCATTGTGTAAATGTACTAC
>JAQHUG010000023.1:13004576-13016371 GCA_028555095.1 Dicrostonyx torquatus | reverse complement strand
CAAATTAAACGAAAAATAAAAATAAAAAGTAGCAAGGTGCGTGGCACACACACCCCTTGTCAATTCCCTCCTCTTGTCACACACATACAAAAGATGTAAGTAGGTACCTGTGTATGTTTATGTTAGCTGAGACAAAAGGGAAGATGTGATTGTAGCAAGGAAGGAAGAAGACTGGCAAGCGGCCTGAAAGTCTCGTGGACGTTTGAAAAATTGCTGATAAAAGCAAGGGGGATGTTCAAAGCCATAGATATACAAAAACTGAATGTTCTGGTGATTGGGTGCTTAGCAATTTGTGTTTGGGATGAACATGGATGGAGGCATGTGGTGATAAGTACTGAATAGATTTCATTTCAGGAGAGGTCTGCTGAGAGAATTCTCTAGTTAGAAAGCGAAATCCCATCTAAAGTTATCAAAATGAACAGTTTTTGCCTTAATCTAAGTAGAAGAGGAAGAAACAAGTCCAAATCAGAAGTAAACTTTCATTTTAATATAGCTTGTTTTTTTAAACTTTTTTATATAGTTTGTTCTTAAAATAGAATAAATGATTCACATAATTGTATATGATTTTCACATAAGCCTGTTTCTGTAGCTACCCCATGAATATCTTAATGTTTCAATTGTTTATATTAAGACTTTTCTTTATTTTGTTTGGTTTTTCCCCCCTAGGGTTGTGTGTAGTGCATAGTCTGCTATGTAGCTTTTTAGATGTTTATGATGTTAACAATTAGGACTTTCCAGTTTTATTCCCTACCTCTTACATCCGTCATGAGACTGCCTTTCTATATAGGTTATAATTTGCCTTTCCTTCTCACATCTCAGTGCCTTTATCTAAAGCTATAGATTGGATGTCTCATGTTGAATTAGTGAAGTTGACTCCTTGTATAATCCTTCTCTTTCTCACTGTTCATGCATACTTGTCTTTGTAGTCAAAGACACCCAGGGTGGGTGCAGGCAATCAATCCTAAGCCTGGCAGTAAAGAGAGAACATGGATTGCTGTTCACCAGTGCCACAGTCTATACTAGCACGAAGTCAAACGCCATCTGACCATTCTTGATGTTTCTAGGCTGCAGTAACCTTGTGAAAAGTAGCTGCATGTTTCCTTATCCATATCTGTGTCTGCAAAGGTACTTTTTATTTTCTATTTCCCTGGGAAAAAAAGAAAACCCAAGTCACCTGTCGGGGACCGTTGCCCCAACATAGAAACTGATGTTCTTCCCCAAATGTGTGCTCGGAGATGCGCGGAAAGAAACAGGCCTTCACACCATTACAGTTTAAAAGGTCTCTCTTATTCTTCAGCGAGGCCTTGCTTTTATTGTATTTCCCTAAAAATCATTCTGCTCTCTAGGCTCTCTTAAAACCATTTCTTCTCTGCTCTATATTTCTCTGCTCTCCTATGTACCTTCTTGTCCCTATTTCTCGCTCTGTCCCTTTCTTCCTCCTCTTGGGGGTTTTTCTAACTCTCCTTTCTTCCCGGGCAACTCTTTCATCCACACACATTGCCATTCACACATCAGCTCAGAAATCGCCACCTTTCCTGGGGCAATCTACAAACGAATCAGAGAGGCTGGAGCAAAAACCTCGGCTATTGTCTTTCTAAATAGTCGGGCGCCGGGTAAGAAACCATGGCATCCCCCTGGCTAGCAGGTAACAGAGCCCACAGTCACCCCAGGATAAAGTTCAGTATGTTTTCATTTGACAGTAGAATGGTGAGAATCTGCATTGTCTGATTGCCTCATCGTTGGACCATCAGTGTGCTTACCAGACCTGGGCTGTCACTGCTTTCTGCATGCAGTGGATGACGTCAACACATGTTGTTAATGGTGCCGCAGCGTTACATGTCATATTATTACTTCTTCTTCTCCCTTTTTAAAATGTTTTTATTGTTTTGGTTTTTCAAGACAGCGTTTCTCTGTAGCTTTGGAGCCTATCATGAAACTAGCTCTTGTAGACCAGGCTGACCTTGAACTCACAGAGATCCGCCTGCCTCTGCCTCCCAAGTGCTGGGATTAAAGGTATGTGCCACCACTGCCTGGCCAGGAACTTCTTAAAGAACATAAATATATGTATTAGGTGAGGTGACAGTTTCTAAAATATCAATGAAATGCAGTATAAAAACACAGCTATACAGTCATTTATTATCGTCAAGTACTGTGCTCTGATATAATTGTTTATACTATACCTTTTATTCTGTTGCAACATGGTAGTTGTGTGTATGTCATTATTACCAAAAACATGACTAATGTGTCATGTTAGGATGGTAGGATGCCATTACAGCAGTTTTCAGTTTTATTGACATCTTAGGGACCACCGTCGTATTTATTGTCTGCCTCTGGTTTTTGTATTGCACGTGACTATGATTCAGTATGAGCTTTCTGGGCTTTTTATTTAGTTTTTTTCCAGACAGGGTTTGTCTGGCTGTCCTGGAACTCACTCTGTAGACCAGGCTGGCCTCAAACTCATAGAGATCTGCCTGACTCTGCCTCCCAGGTATTGATATTAAAGATGTGTGCTACCATTGCCCGGCTGATTTTTAAAAAATGGTTATTGTGTGTGTATGTGTGTGTCTGTATCTATATCAGTATCTGTGTCTCTGTGTGTTAACATTTGTGAGTTTGAAGACAGAAGAGGTCATTGGAACCCATTGGAGTTGGAGTATTATATATCTGTGGCCACCAATATGGGTGCTAGGATCTGAACTCAGGAGGAACAGCAGGTGTTCTTAATTACTGAGCCATCTCTGCTGCCCTCATGATGCACTTTGGTAAAGTTGTGAAAAACTGTGGAATTAAAGCACAGAGTGACTTCTGCATGAAATCAGAGATGAATAATTTGAAGTTAGAAGTTCTCTTTACTTTTATGTGCAGATGTGACAGGAGAGGGGTATATAGAGACAGGAAGTAGGTTTTGAATGTGGTAAATTTTAGGACTTCTAACCAGTTTTGCTTATAAAAATGTCTACTATTGAGGAATATTTCCCCCTTTTTTAGTTTTCATGACATTGACTCTTTGAAGAGTTTAGTTCTGTTGTGTAATGTCTTGCCTTCTGGATATTGTGTGTAACAATTTCATGGGGTGAAATGTACTTTTGATAAGAACACAGTACAGGTGACAGTCTGCACTTCAGTGTGTCTTACTTAGGTATCCACTGCTCATCGGTAGGTTTGAGCATTTGGTTTAGAACGCTTGGTTGAAAAGAAGCATTATGGGGGCTGGAGAGATGGCTCAGAGGTTAAGAGCACTGACCTCTTCTAGAGGTTCTGAGTTCGGTTCCCAGCAACCACATGATCACAACTATCTATAATGATATCTGGTGCCCTCTTCTGGCCTGCAGGGATACATGCAAACAGAATACTGTATACATAATAAATAAATAAAATTTTAAAAAAAGAAAAGCATTATGATGTCTGTTTCCAGTTTTGTAAAGAGCTAAGTAATCTGTGGTGAAAAAATGTGTTTTTTCATGGACATGTCCACTGAATACCATGAACTTGGAGAAACAATTAGCTTAGCAATTTTAGCAAATTTGTTTATCATAAATCAAAAAAATTGAAAAAAATTGCTGTTTCTTGGAATAAAGGCAAGGGATGTTGAGGCAGTGATGGCAGCAAGTGAGGACAGTGCCATACTGACCTCCGTGGCCCGGGTGGCTTTGTTGGAGTGGGACACTGAGAGTCATGTAGCCCCTTGTATTCCTTATTGCTACCATGAAATTAGCTTCAGAATTGTACACAACATCATGTGCTTAGCCTCCTTTAAGGAATCTTGGTTAGAGGTAATAAAATTTTCTATTTAATTTTATAGGTTTAAATGAAACACCAGATGTTTACAGCCTTCTAAGGTAAGTTTAATCTTTTTGAAACAGTGTTACTGTATTTACTAACTCAAGTAGCTTGTCTAGAAATAAATTGCAGTTGCTGAAATTTTGTTGTTAATTACTTTACTTACCACCTCAGCTTACTGGTTTTACCTTAGAGGTGATAGTACTTAGGAGAATGATTGTCTCCACACACAGTGCACAATAACACCTGCATCTGTGTAACTCTGACCCATCACTTGGGAACAGGCATGAAATTTCCCACCTGTGTCATGTTAGTGTGCAAAAAGTTTCACACATTTTCAATTTTGGGTCAGTGATACTGTAAATGGGTGGTTTTTAACGGTGATATTAATCTCTGCAGTGGGGAGGCTGAGACAGGTAGATCTTGATGAGGCTAGCCTGGGCTACACGATGAGAACCTTTATCCAAAAGTATCAAGTGTTACTGTTGGCAGTGTGTTTGTCCTCTGTGAGCTTTAGAGAAGATCCTGCCTTACTTCATCATCGCTTCTTGTTGCTGGGAATCCTTGATGTTCTGCCAGTTTCTGCCTTTGTCTTCTGTTTTTGTTTCCCTCTTGGCTTTCTTTGCTTCTCTCTCTCTCTCTCTCTCTCTCTCTCTCTCTCTCTCTCTCTCTCTCTCTCTCTCTCTCTTTTCTTACTTCCTTTTTCTTTCTGAGACAGGTCTTTCATAAATCCTGGCTAACCATAAAGTTGCTGTGTAGCCTTGGATGTGAATGAAAATGAGGACATGACTACTCCTAGATATTTTTGAGGAGAAGGATTTTATTGTAAATATGAGGGAAAGAGTTCGGCTAGAGACATCTGGAAGTGTCCAGACTGAACTGGGCCATGAGAGGAGAGAGAGAGGAAGAGTAGAGAGGGCAAGCAGACCAAGAGAGAAGAATCAAGAGATCCAGTGGCCAAAATGGCAGATTTATATAGGAATGAGAAACTGGAGGAAGGGAAATGAAGCCTAGCCCCTGGACTGGAAAGATTTAGGATTGGGGGCAAGATGAGAAGTGCTGAGAAGAGCCACAGGTACTGAGTGGAATCCAGGTCTTCATGCATGTTCTTCAATCACTCTACCAACTGACCTACCTCCCTACCCTCCCTTCTGTTTCTGGATGTCTCCTTCCTTTTTAAAGACATGGGAGGGGGCACAGCTGGAGGATTAGGTTTATCTGGTAAAGTGCTTGCTATTCAACATGTGGACTAAAGTTCAGATCCCGAGCTCATAGGCAGTGCTGGATGGGTGTGGCAGCCTGGCTATAATTCGGTCTCATGGGAGGTATAGACAGAATCCTTTGCTAGCTGGCCAGCCAGACTAGCCAAACTTCTGGCTTTATTAGCAAGGTACCCTGGAGAGTAATAGAGGGAAATAACCTTGAGCCTGCACTTGGACCTGCAAATCCATGTGCTCAGACACATACAAACATACATACAGAAGAACACACACACCATACAGTAATATAATGAAAAGATACAGATATGGGGACTTGAGGGTCACTCTGATCAAATATGATTGTCTTAGTTAGAGTTTTTATTGCTATGAAGAGACACTGTGGTCACAGCAACTCTTATAAAGGAAAACGTTTTATTGGGATAAACAATTCAGGGGTTTATCATTATCATCATAGAGGGAAGCATAGTGGCACACAGGTAGACATGGTACTGGAAAAGTGACTTGAGAGTTCTACACCTGGATGGGCAGGCAGCAGGAAGAGTGAGCTGTTGGGCCGGGCTTGAGCATCTGAAAAGCCAAAGCCTAACCCCCAGTGTCACAATTCCTCCATTAAGGCCATGCGTACTCCAACAAGGCGGCTCGTCCTAATCCTTTCAAATAATGCCACTCCCTGTGTGCCAATAGGACCATTTTTATTCAAACCACCACAATGACTTGTCTTAACTTTATACCTGCAAGGACCTTTATTTCCAGATAAGATCCGGTTTTTAAGTCTTGAGGTGAGGACTTGACTGTACCATCTGTGGGGCACAATTTATACCAGTATAGCAGTGTTTACTATTCCTTCTTGGATCATAAATAACATGAAGAGTTAGAATGAAAATATCTTAAATGTAGGATGTTACATTTGTTATTAGACATGTTTGCTTTATAGGGCTTGAAGTTTAAATGGTATGTATAATGTTTGTGAATATCAAATCTAGATTACATTGATTATTTTTTCTTCTCTTTCTCCATTTAAAGTGTTATATTAACACAGCAAAGCACAAGGCATAATGTGGCATACCGTCTGTCTTGAGAGTGAGTTTTACTGAGTAAAAATGGCTGAGAGAAGTGGGACGATTGCTGCAGGACAAGTGTATATTGAAGTGGAATATGATTATGAGTATGAAGCAAAGGACAGGAAGATTGTCATTCGACAAGGGGAGCGGTACATCTTAGTGAAGAAGACCAATGACGACTGGTGGCAGGTCAGACCAGATGAGAATTCCAAAGCCTTTTACGTGCCAGCGCAGTATGTCAAGGAAGTCGCCCGCAAAGCCCTGATGCCACCTGTGAAGCAGGCAGCTGGACTGCCAAATAATTCTATGAAGACGATACAGAGTATGCATCTCCAGAGATCAACAGAAAATGTGAACAAAATGCCCGAGCTTTCAAGTTTTGGAAAGCCATCATCATCTGTTCAAGGAACGGGTCTTATTCGTGATGCCAATCAGAATTTTGGATCCAATTATAATTCAGGTCAAACTCTCAACCTAAGCCTGGACCTGACCCATAATAATGGAAAATTTAACAATGACTCACATTCTCCCAAAGTTTCCACCCAGAATAGGACACGGTTATTTGGTCATTTTCCCGGGCCAGAGTTCTTGGACGTTGAGAAGGCTAACTTCTCTCAGGAGCAGTCTTGTGACTCAGCTGGAGAAGGCTCTGAAAGAACACATCAGGATTCCGAGTCTGGGGACGAGCTTAGCAGCAGCTCCACTGAACAAATGAGGGTAAGAGAGAAGTCGGTGAAGCGTGAGCTCACCTCAGTAAAAGTGGTGTTTTAATTAAAGCCATAGTGTTATGAATTGGCTGTTCTGTTTTAAATGTTCAGAAAACATGGATTCTGTCCTGATTTAAATAGAAAAAAAAATGTGAAATAGCTTATGACATTCAGAGGATCCCTCTGTGGGATTCCTGGTTCTTCTGTTTTTGTGGGGCTGGAGCTACTGTGAGAATGTTTTCCTTCCTGCTGATGTGCACTAGGCAGAAAACTTTCCTTTAATGGTGTCTTATGCTCATGTAGAAGATGTGTTCTGCTTTCTAGTGGTATTCACTTTGACTTGTTTCTAGCAAGTGCTCAGATATAATACATGGCTATGCGTGTGAGGAAACATGTCACTGGCATATTTGTGACTAACTTGCTTATTGAAACTCAATACCCTGGAACACCAAGCATTATTTCATGGAATACCCTACTTCCAGTCATGCTTGTGTCTTAAGTGTTTCCCCTTGATTGCAGTCAGTACTAGTCTGGAAAGAAATGTGTTCCACGCCGGATGGTGGCGCACGCCTTTTAATCCCAGCACTCAGGAGGCAGAGGCAGGAGGATCTCTGTGAGTTTGAGACCAGCTTGGTCTACAAGAGCTAGTTCCAGGACAGGCTCCAAAGCTACAGAGAAACCCTGTCTTGAAAACAAACAAACAAACAAACAAAAAATGTGTTCCTGGTTTGAATTTTACTTTTTGTCCTACCTGGCTTAGTTTTCAGATTGTGTATGCTGGTTTGTTTTTCAAATGAAGTCATTTGAAAAGTTCTTGTATGAAATTGAAATCTTACGCATTTGGGAAATTCTAATTTTTAAATACATTTTTAAAATTTCCAGTTTAAAATAATTTTAAACATAATTTTTTGGTTTGAACTTCTCTCTAACTCTTTCCTTTTTTTTTTTTTTTTGGTGCTGGGAATTTAACTCTAGGTCTTGGGCTTAATAGTCAGTACTCTGCTGTTGAACTTCTCTCCTAGCCCTTGTAATAAAGTCATTCAGGTTGGTTAGTAGTTAGATTGCTCTTAGGTATGTTCTAGTTCTGTAAGTTAGCTGTTTATAGCATTTTTGATTGAATAAAAGAAACAGGAAGATTCTATGGAGAAACTTCCAGTGTTTGAGGTCAAGGCAGGAAGTAGCAGTATCATTGTCTTCTATGGACTCTTGAGTTTTAGTGTGATACTCCGATATAGACTATGTAGTGTTTGCTGAGGCTGAATGTGGAGGCACACGCCTTTAATTCGTGAGGCAGAGGTCTATGGATCTCTGAGTTGAAGCCAGGATGGTCTATACAGCTTCATACCAGCCAGAGCCACATGGTGTGAGATCCTGTCTTTAGAATGTGTGTATGTTAACATATATACAGAGAGATGTTTCTGAAATTTTTGTATGTGTAGTTCTTTATGGAACCTAGGGGCCTTCGGAAAGATGTTTTCTATTCTGTCCAATCATAATCACTGTTTCACAGCCAAGACTGTATTTTACATTTATGTTCACAAACAATCCTATATCCTTTTGGTTATTTCAGTTCCTGCACTGGAAGTTGATGGCCCTGATCTCTTCTGTGCTTTAGCACTGTTTGAAAGTCTTAAGAGGAGTTCTTTGGCAGGCTCTTAACTCTCCATGGCAATGGTCTTCAATCTTTTGCATTTCCTTTTTTTCGCTGAATCACTTATACTTTGCTCTGCTCTTATTAGATCACTTTGCCATATATTTCACAGCAAAAAATAATTCTCCAAACAATGCACAAAAAAGCCATGGTATAGAAATAGGGAGCATTTTTGCACAGTAGTCAGTAAAGCTGGCTTTCATTTTCATATGATTTTAGCATTTGCCAGCTGTGTGCTAATTGGAGGAAATTTACTCATTTTGTAATGCTCTGGGTGAACCCTGGGCCTTTGTGCATGCTAGGCAAACACACTACCACTAAGCTACACCCCAAATGTAAGGAAATATCATTTATTTTATGTGTGAGTGTTTTGCCTGCATGTTTCTGCAACTGTGTGCACGCCTGGTGTCTGCAGAGTCAGAAGAAAAGGTGGCAGATTTCCTGGAACTGGAGAGGGATGATTGTGAGTCACATGTGTGGACTGGGAACCAAACCCTGGGTCCTCTGCAAGAGCTCATAATTCAAGCCACCTCTTCGACCCTGAGGGGAAAACTCCTTATCTTGTGTTAAGGAGTAGTCACAGGGATGTTGAGGCACAAAGTAAGGGCATTGGGTGTCTGTTACTGCTTAATTAACTACCAAGTTTAATAGCTTAAAACAGAGAACATATCCTTTCTCTATTTTTGTGGGTCAGTACATCAGTGGAAGCTTCAGGTCTCTTGAGGCTGTGATCTTGGCAAGCCAAGCTGAGATGAAGAATTGCTTGTAATGGTGCCTTCATCACAGTGTTGCTAGTTAAGCCTCCTCACATCTGTTTGAATATAGCAAGTAGACTTCCCCAAAATGAGTAGTCAAGGAATGAGAGCTTGGTAGAAGTTGTGCTGTTTTCAGTTCCTGATCTTGGAAATCCCACTGTTGTATCCTGTTGGTGATGTAGCTCATTCCTCTTTTCTGTTGGAGAAGGAACAGGAGTATGAGTAATGATTTTGAGGATTAGTGAGGGAATATCTTGGTGGTTGTCTGCTAACAGGTACTCAGTAAGACACACTTGCCACTGTGATTGTCATCAAATCTATAAGTACATGTGTGTTGGCAATTGCCTTTCTCCTGGTATAGTGCAAACATTTCTTGTTATAGTAAAGTGTATTTTCTTCATAGTTGCTCTTTATACTTGTCCATCAGCTTCTACAAAATAGGATGTTATGTTCATGACTTCAGACTCACTGTCAAGTCTTTTCTGTGTGTATGTGTCTGTCTTTAATGTGTGTATGTGGCACCCACATGCAAGTCATAGGACAACCTCAGGTGCTTTGCCTTCTACCTTGCTTTTGAGGCTCTTGTTTGCCACTGCACTGTGTATTCCAGGCTAGCTGGCCTGTGAATTTGAGGAGTTCTCTTCTCTCTGCCTCCCATTTTGCTATAGGATTGTGCTGGAATAATAGATAATTGTTAAAGCACCCAGCTTTTTGTTTGCTTCTTTTTTTCTGGACAGAGTATCTCTGTGTAGCCCTGGCTGTCCTGAAAGTCACTTTGTAGACCAGACTGGCCTCAAACTCAAGAGACTGGCCTGCCTCTCCCTCCCGAATGCTGGGATAAAAGCGTGCGCCACCACTGCGGTTGCATCCAGCTTTTTACATGTGTTCAGAGGAGACAAACTCCTGTCGTTAGACACTTTGTAGTCAGCATTTTTACCTGCTGCCATCTTCCCTAGAATTTAGATTTGCTTGTATTTCCCCTGGTTAGTAAAGGTGTGTAACTCCTTTTCCTGTGTTGTATCATCACTCCTTCCTTTACTGACTGAGCTATTGCCCCAGCCCCCTCACCACCTCCCATTTAAATGGGAATTTGAGAGTTCTTAGTAATCTGGAATATTAGCCATCTGTCAAATTAATAGATGACTTGCAAATATTTTATTCCATTGTATAGCTTTCTTTTTATCCTTTTGGTTGGGTCTTTCCCAGAACCAGCGTTTCATTTTGATGAACTCCAGTTTATCAGTTCTTTATGTGAATCATGCTTTGTTTCAAGCCTAGGCGCTCATGACATAACAATTTTAGGTATACTTGAAGAACCAGAATCACTAGGGTGCATGTGTGGTCCGTGTGTATCTTCGTAAGTACACACACACACAAGGTGGAGGTGTATTTTAAGCACTTGGTTGACAAGCATACAGGCTTGCATGTTCAGAATCTGGATTTCCTGGCAGGCTGGCGCTCCAGGAAAACTGTTACTGCCGGTGCTCAGGTTGTATCCAAGAATCCATCACCAAGTCTGAGGTCATGAAGATTTACGGGGTGCCTTCTGACAGTTTTATAGTTTAGATTTTTAATTGTTTTCAGTTACTTTTTAAGTCAAGTGTGAAATAAGTACTCCCCCCCCACACACATGTCTGTCCCCAACAGGGTTTCTCTATGTAGCCCTCTGGCTGTCCTGGAACTCATTTTTTAGACCAGGCTGGCCTCACGCTAAGCAATCTGCCTGCCTCTGCCTCCTGAGAACTGGGGTTAAAGGTGTGCACCACCATGTTTGGCCTTCAGTTTTCTTTTACAAGTGACTGTCTAGTCCTTGTAGTGCAGTATGTTTAAAGACATCTGCTTCATCAGGTGGCTTAGCACTCCTTCTAGAAAGATCAGTTGACCATAGACACAGTGCCTTGTTTCATGACATTTAGTTTCTGCCTGCTAATTTACACACTTCCTTACACCAGTAGGGATAATCTTGAGTGCTCTTGTTTTGTAGCATTTTAAAATTGTGGTGTTAGCCTTCTTCCATCTTTTCTGGTTCCTTTAACTTCTGTGTTAGTATTAGAATTAACTTATCAATTCCTGCAAATAAACTAGCTGGGATCCTGGTAGGTAATGTCTTTGAGGCTGTGCAACATTTATGCTCCTCTTACTCCCTCAGGCTGAAAACATCAAATGTATTGGCTCAAGGAGAGGTTATAGCTGGAGGATGGCTGAATAGGTGAAAATGCTGCTGTTCCTGCAGAGGTCTGAGTCCAGTTCCCGGCTCTCAGGTGCTCCACCACCATCTGTAGCTCCTGTTCCCTGTTCCAGAGGATATGGCAGCTCTGGCCTCCACGGGCACCTGTACACACACACACACACGTACACACACACACAGACACATAATTAGGGTGAAATTTAAAGTACGCTTCATGTTTACATATAATTGCTCTACATACAGAAATCTGGATTTTTGTTTTATTGTTTTTCTTTCAAATTTTTCTCTTTTTAAGCATGGTTTCTGGGAGAGAAGTGTGATTCTTGTCTTTGTTTCTCTATACATTTTTTTCTCTGCTGTCTTTCAAGATTTACTTTCCTTTTTGGTTTTTGTAGCTTGAATATGATACTCATGTGTAGATTTTTTTTTTTTT
>JAQHUG010000023.1:12970011-12990647 GCA_028555095.1 Dicrostonyx torquatus | reverse complement strand
TCTCTCTCACACACACACACACACACACACACACACACACACAGAGAGAGAGAGAGAGGTATATGTTAGCATATTTAGTTAGTTTGTAATATGTTCACGACATATGTAATGTTACCTTGGAGAAAAACAATACACTAAGAAGTATCAGTTGCCTGATGGAGTCCTGGCTTTTGGTTAGGTGGGCTCTGCCTGACATTTTGAGTGTAGATGTAACTGCAGAGCTTAGTCTTGTCTTCTTATTTCCAGGCTGCAGTCTTTGGCATTAGAAGCTTTTAATCTCCAGACATGCTGCAAGGTACCTCCCCATCTGGCAAACTGATTGAGCTGCTTGTGCTGGGAGGGGCCTCTGTCCATCTGTGTGAGAGAGGGTCAGATTGCACGTTGTCAGAAATGTGTTTGAAACTCATTTTCAAAAGAAATTGGCGAGTCTTATATTGGTAGTTAATTTATAATTTCTCAGTGATTCTTTCAAGTGTTCTTTGTGATACTGAGGAACCATGAGAGTTAATCTTGAGAATTATTTCCGTCCTTTTACTAAGAACTAACTAGTGCCTCAACTTTGTTGGATGACTACATGTTAAGGTGCCAGCAGTCAAAGAAGACCCTAAGAAAAATATACATGGATGTAAGCTACATGGGAAGTAGGAAAAGACAAGATCTCTTGAGTAAATTGCGAGCATGGGGACCATGGAAAAAAGAAGGGAAGGGGAGGGGAGCGGTGAAAAATGTACAGCTCAATAAAAACAATAAAAAAGAGAAATACATCAAACTGGAAAAAAAAGGTGCCAGCCGAACACACTTGTGTAGTGATAATCTTTTATTTTTGCTTACCAAAACTAACTAGAGACTAGAAACATGTTAAATGGGAAGTCATGGCACTGACATAGGCATATCAGTCATATTATTTTCCAGACTAAAATAAAAGTGTATTTTGATGAATATGGGAAGTGAGAATGTGCATCTGGGCACAGGAGAAAATATTTGAGATATGATCTGACCTGTTTCGTAGCCATGCGTAGGGAGAGATAATTAGTTAATTATTTAAAATATTTATTACTTATACTGTGTCAGACATGTTTAACACAGAAAAATTAAAATCTTCTCCAGTCTTTAATAAAAGACAAACTTAGCTAATGTGAAATGATACAGTATTAAGGTCTTTGGAGTATTTCTTTGTGACTACAGGGAGAGAAAAGTATGTGGGTTCTTGCATCCTTTACACTGTGGTGACACGTAATCTTGGCACGGTGTTAGAAGTGACTTGTGATAGTTGTATTTGGTGGGGCAGTGCAGGTTGTGACTAACAGTCTGGACTTTGGAATGCTTCTGTAACTTCCTCATAAAGAGGAATACATGCCTGGATTTTTGAGCCAGTTGACAAAATAAGTCAGTTTAGCCTCAGAATAAATGTTTGATAACATCAACTGTTATTTATTGGTTTTGATCTGGCTAAAGAAAATTTATTGAAAGGAAAAATCCAAGGCTTTATGCATTTCTCTTTGAGATCTTCAAAAGAGACTAAGCAAAAACTTTTCTAAATGTGTAGTTTCTAAGTTAGAATTAATTCATTTTATAGTTCCAAGGATTGAGCTCAGGACCTTACATGTCAGACAAGTGTAGTTCCCAGAAGCTATGCCCCTTGCTCTCCTTTTATTTTATTTTGCAGTGCAGCTTTGCTAAGTTGCCCAGGCTGGCCTAGAACTTGTGATAATCCTCCTGCCTCAGCTTTTTGATTAGCTTAGATTACAGGCATGTGCCTCTATGCCAGGCTTTGCTTGCTATTTTTTAACATATTACTGTCACATTGTGCTTGTCAGGCTTTATATTTTATGAGAATGGTAAACACACTTGGAAACTTAACTATGTGAAGTATGGGAAGGTCTCTCTGTTGTCTGCATATTTTCTCAACCTTGGGTCTGTTACTTCATTCTTAAATTCAAGCAATGGGGTAGTGGACATTTTTTAAATGAAAGAGTGAATGAATGAACGACCATTAAAAAAAAAAAACCTAGTAAATAAAATAACTGAAGCTGCTTGTTTTTCTTCTCCCAATAAGGCATACTCTAACAGGATGGTTGTTTTATTTCTTAGCTGAAATATTTCTGCTTTTTATGGTCTAAACTATATGATTTTCTGAAGAATTTTTAATGTGATATTGTTTACTTATAACTTTTAACACTTAACTTCTTCTATTCAGTGGTTGTTAATATAATTTTTATATTAAATTCATAGCTTTTATAAACTGTTCATCCTTCAGTAAGGTGTTACTGGTAGTATAGCATATGGAAGATGGGAGATACAGAATCTGAAGTCATGTGGCCTAAGTTCCAAGTGTAGATGGGTCATTTTCCAGTCTTCTGTCCTTGGGCAAGTAGCTGAACTTTTCTCAGCCATATTTTCCAATCTGTATAATGGGGTTAAATAGTGACATCCATACAGTGTTGTAGACACGTTCCTGTGATAAACACTGTGACCGAAAGGGATGTGTGGAGGAAAGGGTTATTTCATCTTACACTTCCAGTAACAGTCCATCACCGAGGGAGTCAGGGTAGGAGCTTGAGGCAGGGAATTTAAACAAAGGCCATGGAGGAATACTGCTTGCTCCCCATCGCCTGCCCGCCCGTCCGTCCTTCCTTCCTTCCTTCCTCTCCCTCCCTCTCTCTCTTTCTTTCCCTTTTTGTTTTGTTGTTTCTTTTGTTTGTTTGTTTCTGGACTGGGTTTCCGGAATTCACTTTGTAGACCAAGCTGGCCTTGAAATCATAGAGATGGCTTGCCTGCTGCCTGAGTGCTGGGACTAAAGGTATGAGCCACCACATCTGGTTCATCCTGCTTTCTTATACACTCCAGAACCTCATGCCCTGGGGTGGCACCACACACACTGAGCTGGGCCCGCCCACATCAATTATTAATTCAGAAAATGCCCTATAGACGTGCCTACAGGCCAATCTGATGGAGGCCGGTTCTCAGTTGAGGTTCTTCTCTGATGACTTTAGTTTGTATTCAGTTGACAAAAGCTAACTAGCACATGCAGTTTTGATGAACACTAAGTAATATCAACATTTAAAATAATGGGCTATTGACAAAATATACTATGTAAAGGCTTTCTGTATTCTTGTTTTTCATGTATATATACTTTTTGTAATGGAATCCAAGTCATGCAGGCACCACTAAGATATTTTTGTGATATTGTTGTATTTTTGACTTTTTTTATTTTTTTAAAAACAAGGAAAAATAGCTAAACTGTATTTTAGTATTTACTGAGAAAATAAAACTTAAGCATGTTAGGCTTCAAACCCAGGTCAAAAGACTAACTGAGGTGCCGTTGACCTATCAACACACAGGCTGGCCTTCAGGTTCTCCCTGCATCCCTTAACAGAGTATAGCTGGCACACCCTGCCCCTACCCTAAACTTCTCCAGCCCAGAGGCTGGGCTGCCCTCACCCCAGCTGTCCTTCCCTATATCATCCAGCTCTACATTGAGGATTTGGTGGGTTTACATTAACAACTGTGAGATTGTCCTAAGGATCTTTCTGGTGATGTATATAATGAGACAGTGTTGAAATGGAATCTGAACTCTCTTCCTAGTATTTCAGAAAAGTTTGAGTCTATCATAGAAAGTTTTTTGTTTGTGTTTGGAATTTACACTCTATTGAGTTCTGGGATTATCAGTATGCTCCACCATGCCTACCAGGAAGCAAAAGTTTAAACAAATTACATGAACCAAAGGCTTTAAAAGAACTGTTAGGGTTTTTTTTCATGTATTTGTTAAATATTTTAATGATTTTTATATTTGGAAAGGAAGAGGAAAATAATCAGCATAAACTGGTTTCATATTTATTTGAATAATTCATTCATAAATTAATTACATAAATATTTGTTGACCACCAGCTGTGTATTTTGTGGGTTTTTGTTTTATTTTTATCTTTTGTGAGACCAGGTTTTCACTGTATAGGTCCAGATGGTCTCCTCCTAATTGTGATCTTCCTGTCCCTACTTCCTAATGCTGGGCTTAGTCGTGGACCATCAAGCTTAGGAATAGTATTACATTTTGTTTAGATGTATTTTATTTTATGTGTATGAGTGTTTTACCTGCAGGCATGTGTGTATGACACATGCCTGCCTACAGATCTGTATGGGTGCCAGGAAACCAACCCAGGTCCTCTTCAAGGTTAGTAAGTACTCTAACCACTGAGCTATGTCTTTAGATCCAAGATTAGCATATATTTTTAAGAGACATCATGTTGAGAGTAAATGGTGTTCTTAGTAAAAGCAGATGCTGAGTGGCTCTTAGGAAACCCCACAGAGGCAAGCGTGGTAATGATACCCAAGAGCAGAACCGTCAGATCGCTGTCACAGATAGCACCTGGAGAGTCTGTCCTACAAGTGTTGCTGCTGTTGCCATTGTATTATAGTAGGAACTTTAGGAGTTTTGCTATAAATTCTAAAAGGCAAACTGAAAGTCAACTGTTCTGTGTAAAAGGTCACCTGAATCAACTGTTCATTTATTTTGTCATTTAAGACAGAATATCAGCAGAAGTTATACTTGAGTGATGGATTTCTGCATTTCTTGCCTTTAATCCTTTGTATTGTCTGAGTTTATTTTTGCCCATTGTGTTTGTATTTCATAATTTAAAAAGGGGAATGTTCTAGGTAGCTAATGTATCATTTTTCTAGTCATAAAATTGTGACTTTAAGTTTTGTTAATTATATTTATTTAGATATCTTCTTTAAGCATGCCACATTTTCTTTCATTTTTTTTTTAATGCTAATGGGGTTGTGGAAACAGTTCAGTGGTTAAGACTGACTGTTCCTTTTCCAGAAGACTGGACTTTGATTCCCAGCACTCACATGGGACAGACAGCTCTCATCCATCTCTAACTTCAGCTCGAGAGGATACAGCGCCCTCTTTTGTCCTCTGCATGCACTTGCATGCACACACACACACACACACACAGACACACAGATAAAATAATTTATTTTGAACTGGGCAGTGGTGGCTCATGCCTTTAATCCCAGCACTCAGAGGCAGAGGTAGGCAGATTTCTGTGAGTTCGAGGCCAGCCTGGTCTACAAGAGCTAGTTCCAGGACTGCTAGGGCTGTTACACAGAGAAACCCTGTTTTGAAAAACAAAACAAAACCCAGAATAATTTATTTTGAATGCTTGTTTTCAGAGGCCTTGTTAGATGCCTGTGTCATGGCTAGCACTCCGAGTGTGTACACATAAGGCTAGAGTGTTAGGGAAGGAAGACTGTTGCTTCGTTTGTCAGCTAACTTTTCTTTTGTAAAGCTTTGTTAATATATTTTTAATGAAAAATCTTTTAAGTAAGATATGTTGACTTGCTAGCAATTTTAAAAATAAAATCACACGGGAAGGAATGTGATCTTGTTATAATTTTTTGTTGCTGTAAGTTTAAAGACAAAAAGGGAATTGGTAGATGTTGGTGTCAACCTAGTAACCGGCAGTCACATGAGCTAGTGCCTGCGGTATTCTGCTGTGCACATCATTTTCATGTTAGTGCCATCACTGGAAATGGAGAAGCAAACTTGTTCTTTCTTGTGAGTGGCACTTTCTTCCTTGAAAAGGAGCCAGGTGTTTTTATGCACATTATTCATCATTCCAAAGGGCAATGGCAGACTAAAAGGAAATGCTGGGCAAGAAGTACATCTTAGCTTTAAATTTAAATTTAGATTTAGATTTAAATCTCTGTGCAGGTTTTGCCATTCATGGTGTCTTGTGTGTTCAAGTACCATGTGTGCATATGGACATGTGCCTCAGGGGGCCTTGGAAAAGGATAATCTTTAATTTGACTTATGAGATGGATGTCTTGTGTATTTTGGAATCTTTCTCAACAAACCTGAGTTGAGCTGGGGCATTGCCTTTAATCCCAGCACTTGGGAGGCAGAAACAGGCTGATCTCTGTGAATTCAAGGCCAGCCTGGGCTACAAAGCAGATTCCAGGACAGTTAGGACTGTTACACAGAGAAACACTGTCTTGAAAAACCACAAAACAAAACAAAAACAAGCAAACCTGAGTTGAGAGCCAATTTTTGATGATAAAGGAAGCTTGTAAAAGTTACTAAAGGCTTTGGAAAACAAGTTGCATTTTTGACCAGACATGACTTCTTATAGACCGGAGCATATTTTTTTTAAATAATGCCACCCTTAATCTACTCTACTTTGCTGGTTTTCTTTTTGAATGTCCGTCCGTCCGTCCATCCATCCATCCATCCATCCATCCATCCATCCATCCATCATGTATACAGTGTTCTGTCTGTCTGTATGCTTGCTGGCCAGAAGAGGGCACCAGGTCTCACTACAGATGGCTATGAGCCACCATGTGGTTGCTGGGAATTGAACTCAGGACCTCTGGGAAGAGCAGGCTCTTAACCTCTGAGCCATTTCTCCAGCCCTGGAGCATATTTTTTAAGTGTGCCTGTGTTTCCTACACTTTTTAATTTGATTAGAGTATAGTATGTGAAGAAGTAGAGAGAGAGAAGTTGCTCTGTGTGTGTTGGAGGGGGTGATGTGCTTGTGGAGGTATGCTCATCCATACGTGTTAACCAGAAGTTAACACACCCGGTTTTGCCTCATTTACTGTCCTTATGGTTTTTTTATTTTTTTTATTTTTTAAGATTTTTAAGACAGCTTTAGGAAATTTTATTTTAAGACTATTAACTACACATTCAGTGTAGAATTAATAGATTATCTAAGCAGCTGTGGTCTAGAGTTCTCAAGCAAACTTGCTAGTGAATTGTTACATGCGGTATTCTAGAAAGCCATTTATTCAAGTTTGAAGTGACAGTTTGTAAATCTTTTCCTTAAGCAGTATGAACGTTTTTGTTGTTGTTGTTGTTTCAAAATATTCTCATAAAACAAAAGAGATACTCTGTGGACAGAAAAGAAAACAAATTATGGCAGGGAGGGCAGAAGAGGGTGTTGGATCTCCTGGAGCAAGAGTTTACAGATTGTTGTGAGTCACCTGAAATTGGTTCTGAGAACCAGGCTCTGGGTGCTCTAGAAGGAGCAGTAAGTACTCTTAACCACTGAGCCACCCCAGCCCCCGCTATTAGCTTTTAATCTCTAGAAATGTGAGAATAAAGTATCTTTAGTCATTCTCTGAATGCTGATGATAGAGTTACCATTCAGGTCCCTTGGAAAGGAGATTTGTAATTGTGAATGGCAGGGGACCAGGTCATTGTCTGCTGCTTCATCAGCATTAAATAGTAGCTAAGTCAAATAGCCCCTAAGTCCGCCACCTCAGCATAATGTCCTGTTAGAATTGTGTGTGCTTTGCGACCAACAAAGACAAACTTGTTTGGATGATGATGATTATTTTTTTTTTTAGCATATCAAGAAATGTAACCAGTATATATTTGCTTCTTATAGTCATCCCCTTTGTTTTTGTTTTTAAATACTTCATGGATTTGGAAAACAGTAAAAAAGAAAATAAGATCCACTGAAGTCTGTTCCTTATTTTTCTGTATATGTACAGATGATTGTGTGTGGGTGTGCACATCACAGCACACACGTGGAGGTCAGAGGATAATCTCATTCAGCATGGATCTGAACTCAGAGGATCAGGCTCTTTTACCCACTGAGCTATCTTTTGGCCCCCAGCTTAAATTTTAAATTTTACTTAAATTTATTTGTTGGAAAGTTAAGAATTGTGATTAATTCGAGTATATTGTATTTTCACCTGTAAGTTTTATGAAGCATAAATATAAGTCATAATGAACTTTTAAGAACTCATTTAAATATGGTGTAAGATGTACACTAAGTTTTAAAACCTTAAGCTTAAAACAAACTGGTTATATTTTGTGTTAAATATATAAGGACATGATAATATTTTGGATATACTAGATAAAGTATACTATTAATATCTATTTCATTTTACCTTTTTAATGTGGCTGCTGAAAAATTAAAAATTTCATACCTGGCTCTTGGTATATTTCTATTCGTGCTGTTTCAGATGCACAAGAAATCTGTGTGAATTCTGCTTCTGGAAACAGTGGCTCCATCTTTTTATATGATCGTATCCAACCCCAAGGATTTTACACTGTTATAGGAACCAAAGCACCTGACAGTTAAAATGAAAAGCCCTGGGTGACAGACATACTGCAGCTGTATCCAATTAGGTGAACAGAGGAATGGGGGAAACACACTTTACATCGAGTCACATCCCTAGCTTTGTAGTTTAAAACAGGGTTTGCTGGAAACGAGACCTCAGAGGTCAAGATTTCAAGATCTAGGAGGAAAGTAGCTCGGGTTTGCTGGTAGGACTGTGTAGCGCAAAGAACAGGGAGCACAGCAGGGATGGCGCACCTAAGAGCTTTAACTTCTGCTGTGGGTTCCGACTTAGAGTTTCTAGAGATTAGCTCATGCTACTAAGGAGATTGGACAAGACAAAGAAATGGGGTCAGCAGACACCTCGTTGCACACAGTGGTAGTCATTCCAGCAAAAGGAAGAGGCCTAGACTAGGTAGTTACTTTGTGTAGGGGTGGAAAGAATTGAACTAATGTTAGGATGGGAAAACAGTAAAACTGTTAAAGAGTCACAAAATAACTTCCGATAGAAGAGGATACTGTTAGGTGAATTGATAGGTGCAGGGAGGTAGTATCTGTGGAAAAGGGTGAGTCAGTACAGTGTGTTTGAAGTAGATGTACATGTCAGCTGTCTTCAGGTTACTTACTGTGGCTCAGGAAGAGATGTGTTGGAGGGAAAGATAGTCTTGCTGAAGAAATGACAATAGCTAAGTTTCCCATGAAGATTGTAAAGATGAGAAGATGGGATAGATTTTAGACTCTGATTTCCATTGAGGCTTCCTGGTTTACAGGTCCTTAATTGTGTAAAAGTAGCTTTTACCTAGGAACTTGCTGAGTGCTTCTCTGCACAGATGCTAGGCTTTGAAGATGAAGGGATAAGCCAGGCAAATGCTTCTGCCTTCGAGGTAATTGAGTTCTGGAAGGAAAAGTACACTAGACTACAGAGCAGTGAAGCCAGAGGAAAGGGTGCTTGGGAGAGCAGAAGTAGGAGTGCCCGGTGAGGCCTTGATGCGGAGGGAGAGTTCTATCATTCCTTTCACTTAATCTAGCTGGATGAGCTTCCAGTGATTTTAGTTTCTGTTGTTGACATGTTAACATGGCATGTTGATGGTGCTATTAATTTGTTGCTGATGGTTAATTACACATGAATGACTTCATTAGTGTGTTGTAGGATTTCTAGAAATGAGCATTTATTGGGCTTCACAATTTCTCCTTGAGACCTGTTTGTTAGTGGTATATTAATGTTAAATAAATAGACCATCAAAAATAGCAGTGTGCTGTGCAGAGCTGGAGCCTCAGAGTGTTTGGATTTATGTTTATATTTCAGAATTGTTAAGTGGGTACTATAATAGTTGCCTGAGATGAAACACACTTTGCTTTGGAGTTAAAGTTGATTGGTGATTTTTAGTTTTAAAACTAAAACAGACTTAGCTATGTTTTCACTGCTGACTGCTTTAGTGCATTGGCTTGTTTTGTCCCCAGTGTCCTGTTAACTGGCCAGGTGTTACAGTAGTGTCACAGCGAAAAACAAAACAAATATAAAACTTGTTTAAATAACTGAATTATAAAAGACATACACATACACTTTTGTTTGTTTCCTTTGTTTTTGTTTCAGTATGGTCTCACTTTATAATCCTGGCTAATTCTGAAGCTTGCTATGAGAACTAGGCTGGCCTTGAGTTTGGGATGTTTCTCTTGTCCTTGTGCTGGGATTACAGGTCTGTGCTACCTTGCTTGGACACACATGCATACGCGCGTGCGCGTGCACACACACACACACACACACACACACACGTTCTTGTTGCATTAATTAAGAGTTAAAAATAATGTAAATTCAGTTTTGGAACCTAGTCCTAATCTTCCTCCCATCCTAAATCAGTTTGATGATTGGCTAGAAGAATTTTTTTCTACTCAGTGGTATACTTTTACATTTCTAAGGTAAAGATTTAAGGATTATGCTCAGTACCATATATTGTTTAATAAATGAGGTGTTTCTCCTTAGCCGACTTGGATTTTGCCATTCTTTGAAGTTTATTGTAATACAGTTCTTAAGTTGATGTCAAAGGTAAAAGACAAGTAGGACTTCTTGAAATAAAATCTCAGATGTGATTTAAGTGTAAAGCTACCCTTAGATGTACTTCCCAAAGTTTCTTCCTGGAGATCCTTTGAGGATAAAGTGGAACCAGGCCAAGTCTTTTTTAAAGTATAAAATTGGGTCATGAGCAGAGGTACGAGGCCCAATTTGCTTGTTAATCAACGACAGATATAGCATGTACAATTAACTTTGTTTTTTCTTGTTCTTTTAAAGGTTGATTTTCTTTCATTGCATGAAAAATTCACCTTTGTTGATGGCAATATACAAACAAAATTTATGTTAGAAAACATCTTATTTTGATTCATATATTTTAAGGGACTGTTAATTCTTGCTTTGACTCTTGTGTAGGAAAAGTGTAGGAAAAGGCAGCTGGAGTATAAACTGAAGATTTGTGCTTAATCAAGGGGAACAGGTCCTCTGATAAAGTTTTATCAGTCTTCTGTACAGCATCATGTATGATAATTTATACATGTAGACTCTTGATCCTCCCACCATTTATAATTCTGTGATCCTGTCCAAGAATTTTAACATAACTGACTGATACAGATACTGCATTGAAACTCTGGTTGTTACCGGGTTAATCCTGAACATGCAGGTGCTTGTGTCCCCAGAATCTGGTTCCTAAGCAAGCTTTAGGGGTAACCATCCTTATGCTGATAAAGTTAGATGAAGTATAGAGAAGGTTTGCCTGTTCTTACTCTGAGAAAACTGATGTTTTTGTTTTTCTTCATGCTTTCCAATTTTTAGATGGGACTTACTGTTTACTTTTGTATTCTCATAATTGTTTTTGCTGCTTTAAATCAATTACACATGGCCTTTTCAAGGCTTATGTAATATTACTAGACAGTACTAACCATGCCTTTGTTCTTACACATTCAGTTTGATTCTGTTAACAGTACAGTGAACATCTTTGTTAGGAAAGGATTTTTCTGTAAGTAGGAGTCTTATTTTTATTTTTGTAAAGGATTTTAAAAGTATTTCTAGAAGTCTTCTTAAAGGAATTTTTTAAAAATTAAAAAAAAATCAAGACTAGAGAGATGACCCAGTGGTTTAGAGCACTGACTGCTTTTCTAGAGAACCCAGGTTTGATTCCTGAGCTTACATGGCAGCTACAATTCTGGAGAATCTGATGCCCTCTTCTGACCTTCGTGGGCACTGCACACATGTGACATAGATATACAAACATGCAAACCACTCGTACATATAAAATAAATAATAATTTTAGCTGGGTGTGGTGGCACACAACTTTAATCACAGCATTTGGGAGGCAGAAGCAGATGGATCTCTGAGTTCAAGGCTCGCCTTGGTCTACAGAGCAAGTTCCAGGACAGCCAGGACCTCGTAGAGAAACCTGTTTTAAATTAATCACCATCCCCATCATTATTTTGTATGTGTCATCATTCACATGCTGTGTGGGCGCCTGAGCCAGTGTGCACACGTAGAAGACAGAGCACAATTTTGTGCAGTCAGTTCTTTCCTTCTACCTTCACATGCATTCCAAGTATTAAACTTAGATCTACAAGCAAATACTTCTACCCTCTGAGCCATCTCACCAGCTCTCTAGAAGTACTTGGACTGCTGCCCAACTGCTTCCAAAGTGTTTCTACACATATGGTCATAGAAGAGAACCAGTCCCTGCAAGTTGTCCTCTGACCTCCACACTCCACCTCCACAGCACAAGCACACCTAAACACACAAATAAATAAAATTAAATGTTTGTGTGTGTATATGTATGTTCTCTAGACAAAATAGTATGTTATTAATCATTGTTGTAACTAATACTTGTTTTGTATTCATACAAGAATTAATTTGATATTTTATAGTTTTTATAACAAGAATTTATTTCTTTAGGAGTTTTCAAAATAGTTTGGATGGTTTAAAAGATGATAATTCTTTTAAAATTTTCCATTGATTTAGGAAGAGTATATATTTATATATATAGTTCTTTTATGTTTAAGACTCAGAATTACACAAGTTCTGAGTTCTGGTTTTTTTCCATACACTCTGGAGACTTAAACCTATTGTGGTGGCACATGCCTCTTATCTCAGTACTCTGGGAGACTGAGACAGGAAGATTGCTGGGAGTTCAAGATTGTCCTGGGCTACATAGTGAAATACCACTTTGAAAACTGAAACTGGAGGTTGGAGAGAGGCTCAGCAGTTAAAGTGCTTGCTGTGGAGCTACGAGCACCCACGTTCTGATCTTAACATCGACGCAAGTTGGATATGCATCCGTAACCCCAGTTCTGTGCATCCGTAACCCCAGTTCTATGGAAGGCAGAAAGATGAGAATTTCTGGGACTTGTTGACTTCCAGTCTAGCCAATACAATGTGAACTCCAGGCTCAGGAAGAGATTGCCTGATTCAGGAAGAGACTGCCCCAAATGACAAGGCAAGTGAATCGTGGAGGACACTCAGTACTCTCATTTATCCTTTACACCTGAGTACAGATGTATGTACCCTTCCTCTACCCAGAATGTGCATATAGACTCATCTCCACAATAAATGAATAAATAAATAATCTTTCTTTAAAAAAGAGCAAAACATTGAAGATTTAAGTAGATTATGAATATTGAGTAAACTGATTAAACAGGGCTAATTCTTCTCCTAGAAACTCCGTGTGAGGGGTATGCGTATGTGTTAGATGCATGTGCACTTGCCTATTTGGGTGCATGTGAAGACCAGAGGTTGGAACTGGAATATCTCTCCACCTTACTTTGAGACAGGTTCGCAGTGAACCCGGAAGCTCACTGCTTAGGCTAGGCTTACTGCCAGTGAACCCCAAGTCCACCTGTCTCTGATCCACAACGATGAGGTTACACATATATGCCACCTGTCTCGTGGAGCTGGGGACTGGACCTGAACTGCTGGGATTACAGGCATACACCACTGCTCTTGATTTTGTGCTGTCCTGGGACTCAAATCCAGGGCTTTGTGTATGCTAGGCAAGCATTCTACTATTGAATCCATCTGATAGTTGTATTCCTTTTAACGTTACAATAGTTTAGTATGTTGTTTCTGGCTTAAAGCCTTAGTAATTCTTAAATGCCATATTGGATGGCATCTATGGTAGTTCTTTCTCTCCAAGGGTATATGCTGAGAGTTGAACTCACAGATTTGTGCATGCTGAACAAAGTGCTTTTGAGTTACACCATTAGCAACATCAATGCTTTTGTTTGTTTGTTTGTTTGTTTTTCGAGACAGGGTTTCTCTGTAGCTTTGGAGCCTGTCCTGGAACTAACTTTTGTAGACCAGGCTGGTCTCGAACTCACAGAGCCTCCCAAGTGCTGGGATTAAAGGCGTGCGCCACCACTGCCCGGCAACATTAATGCTTTTAAACATGGCACATAGGGTTGTCTTTGTTTTTATTCTCCTTGCCACTTCTGTCACACACTTTGTGGGCTAGTATGAGTCTGTGACAGGTGCCTTTACCCCTTTTCTGAGACAGGGTCTCACTCTGCATCCTTGGCTGTCCTGGAACTCACTGTGTAGACCAGGCTGCCCTCAAACTCACAGAGATCCCCCTGCCTCCTTCTCCTGAGTGCTGGGATCAACGTTAAGTGCCACCATACCCAACTTCCTGCCATGGTGTTTTCTTCACATGTGTTTTTGTTGCCTTCCAGCTAGCTCCCTTTTGATTTTGCATCCCAAAGGACTACTCACCCATGATTAGGATGCTTCTTTTTGCTGCCATAAGTATCTGACCCCCGTGTAGTCTCAGCATGTCTATTATTGATTCAAATGATTAGTTAATTTCACTGATCTTTACTATATTCTGAGATCCTAAAAGACAGAATTTTTATTTGTGTTGTACATGATGCTCAATTCATTTGGAAATGTTCATTCTCAAATAGGGGCAAAACTAACCATCCTTTTCCTCAAATTAGTAATGCTTGCTCTGTCACTCCTAGCCAGTTCCGGTTCCGTAGTTTTGTGTTTATTTGGACATTGTTCATTCAGTAAATTTTGTTATCTGCCGAGTACTAATGTACTAACCAAACTAAACCCTGAGATTGTGTATTAATTTGTAGAGAATTACATGTAATTGAAATTAGGAAGTGGGTTTGTGTCTGTTTACATTTCTGTGGTACTGAGGAATAAGTTTGTGGTTTGTGATTTAAGCATACTCTGTATACCACTGAGTCTGCCCTTGGAGGAGCATTTTCTAAGTATTCTCATTTGGTTTTAAGATTTATTTCTAAGTAGTTAACTCTTCATTTTCCTACTGTGAATGGGTGTTTCTTTTTCCAGTTACATTTTCTGATTATTTATTAAGTTGAGGGTGATTACATTATCATGTATCTGACTAAGACTATAAAATATAGTTTTAAAATTTTTCTGGGAGCTGGAGAGGTGGCTGAGTGGTTAAAAACATTTGCTGGTCTTCTAGAGGACTCGTTTGTTCCCCATCACCTACACTGAGCAGCACACAGCACTCCTAACTCTGGCTTCAGGGAGGTCGGCAGCACCCTCCTAGCATCCTGGCATACATTCACATAGACATGTACACAAACAGAGACTGATTTTTTTTTTAATTGCCTGAAACCTTAGAATTTTAGAGCTAAAGGAAACCTTAGTGACTTGTGCCCATCTTTTTATATATGGGTTAAATATTTTACTTTTGGATAGGTGAAGTGGTCTTACCCACTGCTGTTAAGCAGATCTTGAATAGAACCTAGCTGTCAGTTAACTGTTGCTTTCAAAGGGAGGGAATCTGTCAAACACTCTTTGGATTCTGTTTGAAGGTCCTTATATTTTCAAGCTGGTTGTGAATATTAAATTATAGCATTTATGCCCATGCTTTTATCTGTTTTCATTTTTCCTTTAAAATTTCTTGGTTGTTTTGAAATACTAACTTTCTCATTTACTTTGTAGTACTGACAATTAGACTGTGAGCATTCTGGGCAAAGAGTGTATCACAGATATTTTACCCAAATTTTGAAATACATTAGTATAATTTAATTATTTATAAATCTCTTTTAATGTCATTTCAATTTGTAAATGTTATGCTGTTTTAAAAATGAAATTTAAATTTTATTTTACAGGCAACCACACCCCCTAATCAAGGAAGGCCAGATTCTCCAGTTTATGCTAACCTGCAAGAACTGAAAATATCACAGTCTGCTCTCCCTCCACTTCCTGGGAGCCCAGCAATTCAAGTTAGTGGAGAATGGGAAACTCACAAAGACAGTTCAGGCCGTTGCTACTACTATAACCGTGCAACCCAGGAGCGAACCTGGAAACCACCTCGATGGGCTCGGGATGCTGGCACAAGCCGAGATTTCCAGAGCCCAGGGGAACAAGAGGTATGAGTAAATCAGAGCCAACCAAAGGCTCCCAATTTTTCTTTCGTTATTCAGAGATGAAAGAAAGGGCTTGGTTTTTTTGTGTCAGTATGGTGGATTATTTTTATCTCTAGATATCAAATGTTTTCCCAAGCTTCTTTCTAACCTCTAACTATTGTGCAGATGCTGGATTTAAAGAGCACACGCTGGCTCCTGGGCTGGATTAGAGCCATCATCTGCTGGGTCTTGATCTTCTCTTTACTGCATTGGAAGGCAGCATGCAGATGTGGGCACTGGGGCTCCTAACACTTGGGGGATGAAGCCTAAAAATCAGTGTCGCAGCTGCCCTGGCTGCATAGCAGTTTTGAGACTGGCCTATCTCAATAGCTCCCTCATTCCCAAAAGGATGCTTTTTGCATAAATCAATAAGAAAGAATGTACATGACTAGAGAAGTAAAAACCAAGTTACTTATCAGAACAGTTACTTTTTTTTGGTTAGTTTTCTGTGGCCATCAAACTCCTGTTTAATTTTCTGTTAGAGGGATATGACCTTTTAATTCCGCTTAAGGGAAGTGATGATAGCGCCCTTGCTGTGGTTGAGTTAGTCAAATGTAAGGATAATTCCCTCACAACTCTTTTCCTAGGGGTAGCTGACTTCTTTTCTCCTGCTTTCCTCTCCCCTACCTGCAGGCTCTTAGACTTGACCAGCTACATTGTAGTGAAGTGCTTTTTTTTTTGGTAGCTTAGATGTGTAGGTAAAAGGTAGGTGGAGTTGGTGGGATGAAGTAAAGTCCTGCCATTTTGTGCTGAGCTACCCACAGGGACCAAGTCTTACAGGAAGCAGCTAACTGCTCCAGGAAGGAGCTGGGTCACCTGTCTTACAATTTAGCAGACTCTGATAGCTTTGTAGCTAGTCTTCCCTTTCTTGTCCTACTTTTCAGTCGTTTATTTATAGTTCTCGTTGATGGTGACTTGCACTTTTAACGTTCACAAATGAGAATAAAAGTAGAAAAACCATAGCAAAATTGTTCATCTATATTGAGAAAGGTAGGAAACTTGTGGGTGGATTACATCTCTAGAAAGATTTGAAAATAAACTATTTTGTATATCAGTAGTGAAATCTTATTAAAGAAAGGTTAAATTAGCAAATAATTGAAGAAATTTAGATATACACAGGAAACTTCTATGAGTTTTTTAGCCCTCTAATTATGCAAATGAAAGTGATTTGTCTATTAGGGTTTTAACTTACACTTCCAGCACAGTAGTGTGGCAGTAGGTATTTTCAGAGTTCCCAGAACACACCTTTTATCACTTCCCCAGAAAGGGTGCACATGGAGGTAAAAATGAGACTGTGTGTGTCTGAAAATGTCTTGTCCTGCTTCTGTATTTAATTAATCAAAGGCTCAAGTATAGATTTATAGGTTGGAAGTGATTTTTTTTTTTTCACAATTACAAGGTGTTTTGAACTTCACATGAATCAGATATCTGGGTCAGATGCTTGTCTACCCTGTTGAGTCTTTCCGTGTGGACTGACTGGTCTCCGCAGAAGCTTTCAGCCATTCTGCCTACAGCATGGGGGCTTTCAGGGTGTCGGTGCCAGCATTCAGTCCTCAGATGCTTCCTTAGTCTCTATGTCTTGACTATGTTTTGCTTTGTAGCTGAAGGTCTTATTGATTGCCCTCTTGAGGGGATTAACTCCCATAGTTCTTCTGGGGAGTATGCCTAGAGGACAGGCATGAAGAAAGGGATTCTGGCACCTTTAGTCTTCTTGACCTTTAACACACCTTCCCCCTTTTGGTTTCTGAGCCATCTCCAGATCCTGCTGAGTAAGTTTATTGTTCTCCTCTGCTTCCAGTTTAGGCTCTGCTGTCTTCTGCATGGCTAGTTGAGGTGTTTGATCTGACTCTGCTCTCCCTGTTCTTATGGGTTTGTATTTTTGTAGCTATAATTCACTACAGTTATTTTTGTAGAATTTGAAAGGAAGTAAGTGAACACGCCTCTGTTTTACCGTAGAGCAGTGGTTCTCAACTTTCCAAATGCTGTGGCCCTTTAATTCAGTTCTTCATGTTGTGATGACCCCAACTGTAAGACTGTTTTCGTTGCTGCTTCATAACTGTAATTTGGTATGGTTATGAATCATAATGTGAGTATATGATATGCCCAAGATCTGATATGTGACTCCCAAAGGAGTCACAACCCATAGATTGAGAACAGCTGTCTTAGAAGCTTATCTAGTGGCTTTCTTAGAATAGTGGTTCTTACCTGGTGACAGTGCTTTGCAGAACAGATGTGCTTTTCAGGACTTTGGCAGTCTGGAAGTATGTGTTTGTAATTTTTTATTGGCATATATTTAACTGACACATTATTGAGGTATTTTTATTTAAAGGACTTCTATAGTTTCAGGTTGGTTCTTTTTGTTTGGTTTTGTTTGCTAATTCATTATTCTCATGTTTTCTGGCTTTCATTGTTGATGCTGAAAACTCAGCTAAAAAAGTCATTTTATCCTAGGAAGAGTAATCTGTCTTCTCTTGCTAGTTTCTCAGAAGATTTACTTTTCTGTAATCTCACTAGGATGTGAATGGCGAAGATGTCTTTGTTAAGCACCTTTCTGTTGTGATATCACACTGCAGAAAAACAAATCAAAGAAGAGAGGGTTTTCTTAGGTTCATAGTTTCAGTCTGATCGGTTGAGTTCATTGTTTCTGGCTGTTTGTTGGGTAGAATATCATAGTAGGAAGACAGCTGCTAGGGAGGAGAGAGGCGAGGGAATGGGAGACAGAGCAAGGAGCCAGGGGTAAGCTACACCCTTCAAATACATGCTGCTTGTTCCCTGTTTGCTCAAGCCAGTCCTACCTTTTAATAGCTCATTCAGCCTTGACTCTAGAATGGCTGTATCTAATCTGCATGACTATCATCCCTTTTAGTGGCACCAAGAGCTGAGAACAAAGCCTGTCACCTGTAAAAGCCTTTCAGGCTGTTCTGTGTCTAACTTGTAACTATTTTTTTCCTGTCAAGGCTTTTTTCAGGATTGCATTAATATGAGCAAATAATTAAACATTATTAATTTTACCTCCCTACTTACAATGTACTAAAGACAATTTATTTTGAAAATTAGATATTTGAATATTAGTATATATATATATATATATTCAAGATATCCTAGTATTTTTAGTCAAGTAAATTCATTCTTTTTAGATTCTCACTGCACTGCATATTTGTATTGAAAGAAAAAAAATCCTTGTGTTTCTGACTGTTTGTAGCCCTTTTCATCAGAAGAAAACTACCACAGCAGTTGTTACAACCAGTCAGATAGTCAGTGTGGTTCTCCTCCAAGGGGTTGGTCAGAAGAGTTGGATGAACGTGGGCATACCTTATATACCAGTGACTATACTAAGGAAAAGGTACTTTTCTTTTTCTTCTTTTTCTTATCTAGTATATATCTGGGCATAATCCTCTCATGAGATAATTGTGTACTGAGCTTTTCAATAGCAGTAAAATAAACTCATTAGCTGGTATGGAGGTAAATGTTTATAATCTAGCACTTGGGAGGCAGAGGTGGGGTGGGGATTGAGTTTGAGGTTAGACTGCATTGATTGACAAGGCTCTTTCTCCAAAAAAATCTTGTGGGAAGTATTCCTCATGGTAATTTGACAATGGAGTACTTAGTAATACTACTGATTCATGGTTTTGTTTGTTTGTTGTGGCTGGGGATGGAACATGGGACTTCACACATGTTGTGCAAACAATCTACCACTAAATTTCACTGTGATCCCTGCTTCCCAGTTTAAATGGGCTACAGCGAGGTGATTTTTATGGTATTGACAACCCATTCAGATGGATCTTTGTGGGTAGACCTGCTGTCATTTGCTTGGGCTTCTTCAATAAAAGTATTTCCTTGTATTTTTCTTCAGAGAGGTTGAGGGTGTTTTGGTTTTTTTTCCAATGATTTTTCTCAACCTGCTGTTACTACACACTCTCACATTGTTTATATTCCTTTTTCCATTAGGACAAAATTTGTGTAAACAAAAACCATGAATCTAGTATTTTGTGATTAATTAGTTTATGAATGTATCAAATTTTTATTCATTAACCTGTGAAGTCATTTTCAATGGTAGCTAACTGGTTTGCTAGTTAAGGGTAAGGGGTAGGCAGATAGCCCTCTTCCTTGCTTTAGTTATTTAGCGCCAGAATGCATAGAAGTAGTGTTTTTTTTTCTTCTGTAGTAATAAAGATTATATATTCATGTCAGCAGTAGTCTTTTTCCCTTCCTGTCCTGTATTATTTTGTGTGCCGTTCTCTTCTTGTTTTACTTAAAATGTGTTGAATATAATGTACCCGCTGAAGGAAATAATAAGAATTTGCATAAAATAAGTCTTTAATTTCTGAAATTTTATGTTGAAATAGTATTTTTAATGTTTCAAACTTTTTTTCAGGATGGGTTGTACCCTGTACTAGCAGATGTGTGTCTCTATGTATCTTCATGTCATGTTTTTTATTATATTGTTAAGTGATATTTGAATTACCACCTGACCTTTGAGGAAAGAGAAATCGACACTGATATTGAGTATTATACTCACTGAACTTGGGTGCAGTTTGTTCATGTGATGAGCTTTTTGAGTTCATTTGTTTACTTGGTAGTTCATTGCAAGTAGGACAAAATTTCTAAGAATAATACCTAACAACTCTTAAAGTAGCCAGTTAAAGTAGTCTGTATTTAATTTAAAAAAAAAATCTGTTGTGTTTTTATAGTGGCTCAAGCATGTTGATGATCAAGGTAGGCAGTATTACTACAGTGCAGATGGATCTCGGTCAGAATGGGAATTGCCAAAGGTAAGAAGCTTAATGTTGACTTTATGTTCATAGTGAATGTTTAAAGACAATTGCACTAGACTTGTTTCATTTATTTATTTAGAGACAGAGTCTTATGCAGTAGGGCCGGCTTGTCTGAAGCTCCCTATGTAGACTAGGGTAGCTTTAAACTTTCTTTAGTTATCTGAGGTTCTTATGTGGAATTGGCCTTGTATTTAATTTTTTTTTTTTTTTTTTAGGAGAAAGGATAGTGATGTTATTCAAGGTCACCGTTAGTCAAGGTGTATATAAGTAAATCAGTAACTGACCTCTCTCTTTCTCTCTCTCTCTCTCTCTCTCTCTCTCTCTCTCTCTCACACACACACACACACACACACACACACACACACACACACACACACAC
>JAQHUG010000023.1:12951106-12968093 GCA_028555095.1 Dicrostonyx torquatus | reverse complement strand
ACCTTTGGAAGAGCAGGCAATGCTCTTAACCACTGAGCCATCTCTCCAGCCCCTGTCCTTTTCTTTCTACACAATTAGTATGTTCAGAAGTAGTGTTCAGAACTCTTATTACTTTAGAAAAACAATAGTATGTCGAACTTTAAGTGAAGTAATGACAAAACCCCAAACCATTAAATGTAAAAGCTCTGTGTCTTAAAAAAACCTTACTTAAGCCTTATAATAGTTATGATAGTGTCTAGGAAGAATCTGATGTTTCTACTTCATTTACTCTTAAAGCAACTCTGTGTGGTCTTCTCTGTCTTTTTTGAACAGTTTATGGGGAGTAAATATTTTACAAAAGATAACACCGACTGGATATATCCAACTGTAAAATCTAGGATTCAGTCACAAGGCTGCTCAGTAAGAAAACAAGACATTTCTTGGGGTGTTCTCTTGAACATTGCCTAGTGATCAGTCATGTGTCATTAGAGCCACTATAGGTTCACATTTGTATTTTAAACTTATAAAGTGCATTTTGTTTTCTTTAGTATAATGCTTCATCCCAGCAGCAAAGAGAAATAATTAAAAGTAGGAGCCTGGACAGGAGGCTTCAAGAGCCAATAGTGTTAACAAAGTGGAGACATAGCACCATAGTGTTGGACACCAATGACAAGGTAAGAGATTGGAAAAAATGTGTTGAGAATTTTGGCAAGTGTTTGGAGAATTATATTGTTTACAGTTTATTGTTTAGCAATTTGCCCTACTATTTATGCAATATTTTGCTATTGTTAAATACAATTCTTGGCTAAAATATTGACTTCCTTTGAGTACAAGTTAATGTTTAATTTTTCCACTATTTTATACATACATATATAATGTACTTTGTTTGTGTCACTCCCTCACTAGCCTTTCTTGTACTGTTCCCACTGAACCTCTTCTCAAAAAAAAAATCTCCCAATTTTCATTTCTTTGCTTTTATAGCCTGTTTTCAAAATGAGCTTGGGTGATGCTTACTTGGGCAAGGGCAACTTATAAGTGGCTATCTGAGGACAATAACACCTCCCTATCTCCAGCCATTAACTGCCCATAGTCCCTCAGTGAGGGGTGAAACCTCATGAGTCCTCACTATGTGTGTTGGAATGATGAGAAGCCTAGTCTTGTCAAGTAAGGCCTTATGAAGACATTCGCTGGTGCTTTGAGTTTATGTTGGCAGCAGCCACTTCATATCCAGAAGTTTCATAGCACTTCTTCCTATCCTCTGTCTTCTGCCTTTCTGTCCTCTCTCCCTGACGTTCCCTGAGCCTTGGAGGGTGGTATAGATATCCTGTTCAGGGAAGAGCACTCAATAGTCATTTAATTCTTGCATTCAACTTAGCGTTTTTGTCTTCATGCGCTGTGAAAATTCTTTCTTCTTAACTAAATGACATGTGTTTGTATTTAGCATCAGTTTATTATGTACTAGTTTTGGTTTTATACTTTTCTCAGATTTTGTACGATAGACCAACTTTTTTTGGTACTTACTGGTGTCTAATGTATGTACTTGACGTGTGTGTTTATATGTATGTGTATATGTGTATATATATACATAATCATGCATTGCATTATACATACACATACATTCTTACTTGATTTTAAAGTCACTTTTGCTGTCTTTGATCTCCAGGAAGGTTCATATAGTAAAGATTTCATTTTCCCTGTCCCAGGAAAGGCTGGGATTCCAGCCTCGTTAGTTTATTTTCTCACACAGAATTGCTTTTATCAATCTGAGGAGTGGTGTTCTTTGTTTTTAATAGGGGATGAATTTTGATTCAGTTTTCAGAAATGGTGGTTCTTAAACTTCTTCAGTTATGCCCTAAACAGTATAGTTTCCTTTCAGGGCCTGGTGGACATTTCCTGTGCCTTTGTAGAACATTAGTCATACCCTGTTAGAAGATGATGGGGGGGATAACGTTCTAAAATTAAAAACATTGCCTTAAATGTCATTCTTTCTCTTTAAAGCCATCGTCACTTTTATCTTGTAGCATAATTAACAGGTTTTTCCCACTTTTGCTCCTTTTGTTTATTGTGAAATAGGATATTTCTCCTTAGAGAAACTTATTTTAGTAACTTTTATATCGCTGTAAAGAGACACCATGATGGAAGTAACCTTATAAAAGAAAGCATTTAATTTAAGGACTCACAATTAAGAGAGCTATATTCCATGATCATCATGCTGGGGAACATGACAGTAAGCAGGCAGACATGTTGCTGGAGCAGTAGCTGAGAATTATAACTGATTCACGAGCACAGGGTGGGGGGTGGGGAAGAGAGGAAAGAGAGAGGGAGAGAGGAGGGACCTACAGGTAATAACCCACTTCCTCCAGTGAGGCCACACCTCCTAATCTTCCCAAATGTTTCCACCAACTGGTGACCAAGCATTCAAATACATGAGCACATGAGGGCAGTTCTCATCCAAGCCACCACAGTGACCCTTCTGCCTTCATCTCCAGAGTGCTAGAATTATAGGTGTAGACCACTGTGTCTGGTTAAAATGAACTTTGTTGGTACGTTCCCCCATGTTTGGCTACTTTTAGTCTTAAATACTTTTATAAACAGTTGATTTTATTCAGTTCAAAATAAGATGTTTTGTTAGTATAATTGAGTATAAATTAGTCTTTGTATATAAAACAAGGTAGATTTTTAGGTGGTGTACGCACTTTCTATGTTTATAATATGGACTTATAGAACAATAATGAAATTAGACCAATTTCTGGGTTTTGTTTTCAAGAATATTTTATAACTAAATGTAGAAGTGTAGAAGGCACACTGAATGAATTATGTTTTAGAATCATGTTATTGAAGATATATTTGAAAAATCTATTAGTATTGAGGTTAGCCTAGGCAAGTAAGATTTCTTAGAAGTGTTTAATGGTAAATACAATCAACTCCAGGAATTGGATTATATTTCTAGGTATAGAATACTTTTTGGGAAAAGCCATTGTTGAACTACTACACTACCTCTTCAAGTGAAAATAAAAATATTTTGGTGAGGTATACTTAGAGTTTCTTTTTTCAGATATCCCCTTATATTCAAGATTGAGTGTGCACACATACACACCCATTTCTGTGAGATTCAGTTTTAGTCTGATCCTTGCAGTCCCCTTTATCAAGTGTTCCTTCACGTCCTTTTTCATCTAACTGCCCTCAGGCAGCAGCAGTGTGACTGTCCTGAGGACAGACGTTTACTTACTTTTAGTAGAAATTCCTCTCTTCCAGTTTGCCCTTTGAAATAGATTCACAGCTAATTGCTTCATCAAGTAAATATTTCCATTTCTTTTTATCACCTAAATATGCCTTCTTAAAATTGGGTAGTCTTCGAGGTTATGAAAAAGTGACTGCTCTGGAACAAGCTTATACATAATTGATATATATAACAAATTGAATAAAACCCAGTGTTGTGTGTCAGGTGTTAATACAACAACATGGATTCTAGTTCAGAAGCCAGATAACCATGAAGGAAGTTGTTGTGGGATGTGGGTATTTCATCCAAGTGGATTTCCTTGTTTCTGCTTATGTATGGTTCTTACTAAAACGTTCATAAATGTGAAAGATGTGTGTATACATATATACTTATAGAGGTCCATAAATGTACGCTTGCTTCTTTACTGTAGTTATAATCAAATCACGTGTTTATTACTACTCTTATATGTCTGGTGGACCTATACTGCTTTTGTTCAATTGCTTTATAGTTTGCAGATCATTAAATCTTTACTTTTTCAGGCTGTTATACACAAGAAGTCATATTACTGAAGTCAGAAAAATTACTCAAATGAGGTTGAACTGAAATTTGGATGATCTAGTTTGTTTTTCTGGAGTTTGTGAATAGGATTTTAATATTTCGTCTATCAGTGGTACCAGTGATATTAGCTTTGATTGTTTGGTTGTAAGATTGTTCTTTCAAAGCTTACCCTGTAAGTCTTGATTGCTGCCTAGTTTCTGTAAATATAAATTGTACCAGTAGCAAACTGAAGATGTTTTTCAAGTGAATCAGGTTTGCATTGTTACTTGCATTCCTAGGCTTGTCATCAGGTCTTCTAGTTTCCTGAGTGTAGGTAGACATCGGGGTGAACAGATTGAAAGGCATTGTGTAGTTGGGTTGGAAATTAGTAAGAGGTCCTGGTACCCACTCTCTTTTCCTCAAATTATTCAAGGAGAATACTATCTAGGAGAATGGAGAAAATTTAAATAGAAGTAAGTGTTGTTACCCCCCCCCAAATAAAACATTTTTAGTTTTAATCCTTCATAAGAAATACTATCTTTTAATTTTGACCAAACAGGCTGTTTATAGGACCCTTTGCTCTTATGATATTCTTGTAAGCTTAAACATGAAGACATCCCCCAGTGCATCACTTATCTTTAAATGTTAGATTTCTGTGGTTTTTATTTTTATCTTTATATCTAATTATTGGCAATTCCTTGTAATATGGTTAACAATTAAATTTATTTTCTCATTATTTTAGACTAAAAATTCCATTTTGTCAATTACATGTAATTTATATGAATGTTTCTAGCATAGCCCTCAATAATCATGAATATCAATACTAATAACATGTTATATGGTGACAAGTGTATAAGTAATTTTAAATAGGATTAATTAACAGTGATTTACTATTTTAGTCAACATAGTTGCTATAAAAACATGCCGTAGTTTGTAAACTTTTAATAAAATATGTAGCCTTTAACTCAGTGTCATCCTACTCTTAGAGCTGAAATAGAGTAACAAGTGAGCGGTTTCCTTTGTTTGCCTTGCTGAGCTCTCCCACTGTGAACACGGGGAGAAACAGATATGTTTAAAATAGAGTAACGTTTTTCATTACTTATTTCTTATAGGAGTCTCCAACTACCACAAAATTCTGCTTACCTGAAAATGAGTCTTCTCCTACCTCATCAAAGCATCAAGATCCAGTTAGTATATTAGAAAAATATAAAATAAATAGCCTAGTCTTTTCAATCACTTTTAGTAAATTAACTTTTTAAAAATATAATGTTGGAGTAATTTTTGTGCGTTCATTAAAATTTATTGGCCTTTTAGAAAAATACAATTAAAACAGTTTTAAGAATCAAATTTTAATTTGTTTTAAAGTCCCTCTTATACAAAATATGGTATTAATTTATATGCCATAATTCTAAGTGACAAATTTATACTTGGGTTTTAAAAATAAGAATTTCCAAGCCTGGCAATGGTGGCATATGCATTTAATCCTGGCGCTTGGAAGGCAGAGGCAGGTGGATTTCTGTGAGTTCGAGGCCAGCCTGGTTTACAGAGTGAATTCCAGGAGAGCCAGGGCTATACAGAGAAACTCTGTCTGAAAAAACAAACAGCAACAACAAAAATTTTCCAGAGAATATTAGAGTTACACTTCTTTCTTTCCCAGAGCAGCAGTCAAAGGTAAGACGTATGCTCTTCCTTCCCAGCAGCATGACTGCCCTTGCTGGTCTGTACTATGGGAGGCCTTGTTGATGTGGCCAGGGAGCACTGGAGATGCCGTCTTCACGCCGGAAACCTCCAGACCTTCTCTTCTGACAGTGTAGCCTGGCCTCAACCTGGAGTTCACACTCTCTGCTCTTTCTGTCACACTCTTCTGCTGTTGGCCTGAACTGCTGCCCCTTATTAGTGACATTGGACATTTTTAAGGACAGAATAGCAAGACTACACCCTTGAGCTCCTGCTGTGTCCCTAGCCTTCTCCCATACTACATGCTGCTTTGGTTCCTCTCTCCCTGAGACTGCCCTGCACGTCTGCTGATAGATAGCCTGTGCGTATCACTAGGATGAAGTTCACACTTGACTTCCGCACAGACTGTAGGCCGATCCCCTAGGCTAGGTGAGGTTTCCTTGGGATACTCCAGGAGCAGTACTGGCTCCCTCTGGTCAGCTCTCACTGACTGTCTTCCCCACCTAGGAGTGCAATGGGCAGAGCCAGGGGACTCATTCTTACTGCACAGTCACACAGTTACTGCTCAGCAAATACTTGATGAATTAATAAATGCAAGTTTGACACTTTAAAACAACAAACTTTTATTGTTACTATTTGATGAAATTATTTCAGACTTGTATTTACAGAGTTCAGATTCTCAGCAGGCCTGGGTTTCCACATGTGCCTCACTTTCTCCTGGTCCTTCCTGACCTTTGTTTTCCTTTTTCCTCATTTATATGTTGTGGAAATACATGCATGTTTGTAAATTGTTGTTCTTTTATCTTTGTGGTTCCCATCATGTTGTATATACTTTCTTTTTTAAAAATTAGTACTAAGTAAGCTAAGAGATAATGATGAGCTGTAAAAACAGAGCATTCTCTTTAAACCTGTTTTAAATATAGGCACTAGACAGGCCACAGAAACCGCTTCATAGACGATGCTTTAATAAAAAGGAATTTCTAAGTAATTGTGGAAACATGAGCTTGTCAATCTACATACAGGTTCAAAGCACTGGTTTGCCAATTTTTTCCCTGTCTATTTGACATCCATTAAACTGTCCTGGATGCAGGGCGCCCTCTGATGGCTTCCATAGGAGCTGTCTCACCAGTGTGCCTTCTGTTTCAATGCTTTCCATTAAGGTGGAACAGCTGTGTTGATTCTGCCAGGACCACTGTTTCCACACAAACACGGTGTTGCATGTGTGCTCCTTCCCTGGGTGCCTTTTCTGTTCTTTTGCCTCTGTTATCCCTTTGACCTCTGCTCCCGGTGTCTACTTTCAAGGCCTCTGCCTGCCCTGCCTGTCTCTTCCATTCATAGCTAGGAACTACAAAGCTGTTTTCCCCTCCCTCTGTGTGAGTTAAAATCTTGTTGTAAAAGTTTAGTGAAAATGAAGGTACAGATTTAGAAGGTTTTCTATCATTGAAACAGATTCTGGTGCCTACCTAGCTGTTTAAACTTGTCACTTTCCCTAGTATCCTCCATTTCCCCTGTGTGTCATCCCTGTCCCCTCATGTCCTGTGTGTGTCTTCTCGAGTTTAGCCTCTCTCTCACTATCCTAGGTCAAGCTCAGACCTTTGGCTTTTAGTAGAGTATCAGTAGATGGCTGTAGCTGATTCCCAGCCATACCATCGATTCTTAGTGCCTCTCTTCTTGCCATTTGTCTACCTTGCTACATAATTAGAGGACTCTGGGATGTGCTCTTTGCTTCCCCCACCCGTTCTGTTTCCATCTAGTTTGGGGTCAGCTCCTCTAGGAAGCCATTCTGATTCTGTTCTTTCTCCTCCAGGTGAATTCTGCTTTTTGTTTTTGTTTTGTTTTTTTGTCCAAGTTGAGTTAGGTGTTCATTTCTCCTAGCACTTAACACATTGTGTGATGATTGGTTTGGAGTACTTTCCGTACATTTGGATGTAGCAAGTTTTGCTCATTTTATATTCAAATGAGAGGGCTTACTACTTAGACCATCAGGACATTGTCTTACTCCCTGTGGAAACTGGGTGAAGTCTCTGACTCCTTTGAACAGTGCCTGAACAAATGCAGCTTTTGCTGGTTTATTTGTTTCTAGTCAGCTTCATCCACCCGTTGACTCTGGTAAGAATCCCTGAGTTTTGTTTTATCTCATTCCTGCACATACACCGTCTGTCTCTCCTGCTGTTTTCTTCTTTGTTTTGATACCTGTGTCTCTGTCCTGCTGCCGCCGTTGCTTTTGAGCTGTTCCAGTGTGGCTCAAAAAAAATACCACAGTGTCTCACTCCTGTCAGTTACATTAATGTGGCCCATTCAGAGGGATTAATGTTGTCGTTCTCTTTCTTTGGAAAATTTCTCCCTGTATCTGATGGAAGGACAATAAATGCAGATGGCTCTTATGTAATACCTTACACATACTTAAAATTGCATTTATGCAATTTATCTTGTGCATACTTAAAATTGTGCCATTGACATCTTTGTTGAAAGGCAAGAGGATTCTTATCAAATTTGCGTATCTGAGATCAAACAGAAATATGCTTTGTAAAATTATTGCTGTAAAATTATGAATACGTTATTTCCAAGTTTTCAATATACCAAAAATAGGAGTTAACAAATTTTCAGCTAGAGATGCAATCAAAGTTTCAAACATTATTTTGTAAACATTAAGAAGATACTCAATATTATGAAGATACTCAATATTATGTTTATTTACCATACAAAAAGGTTTTATTTTTTTTTTTCTTATTCAAGTGCCTAGAGAGATTTTTTCCAAGGAATCAGTTGAATAGAAATAAATTTTGGGTCTGGGGAGATGGTTCAGTTGTTAGGATTGCTTGCTGCTCTTGCAGAGGACCTGAGTTTGCTTCCCAGTACTCATACCCGGCAGCTCACAGTGCCTGTGACTCCAGCACCAAGGGATCTGACACCTGCTGCTAGCACTGCTGACTCCTGCACTTGTGTGTGCACAGCAGATACACATGCATGTGCATAATTAGAAATAAAACAACTATTGTTTAAAAAAGAAATTCTTAATTTATTTTCTTTGTATATGTGTTTCAGTTGAATTATAATTGCTTATTGTCTCATGTGCATATTATTTGGAGTGTTGATAATTATAACAGCCACCAACTCATTCAGATTAATCAATTCATGTAGGAAACTAATATGGTGAGAAAGTATTACTTCATTTTTATCTGCAAGACTTTTAAGGTAACATCAACTAGCGATGGTTAGTGATAAACTTTGTGTCACTTTTTCTTTTTTAACATGAGTGTTTTCAGTGTCCAGACCACATGGTAATATGGTTAATGAAGTGCATATTGGCGTTTCTTTCTATCACATTAAACTCTGCGTAGCACACTAGGTTCTTTTGAGTAATTTGTCAGTCACTTCATTTGTTCTGCCTAGTCCCTATTATGTTCTAACAAGATTAGTATGTTATTTTTAATATGTTAGTTTTGTACTATTTATCATCATAGCATCACATCACATTCTTTGAACAGGAAGACATAAGCTTTTTGTCTGTTGGTTATTTGTGAAACTCTTAATTGCTAACGAAGTATCTGATGGCTGCTGTGACTTAGGAGAAAAATGTGTTTTGACAGATATGGTTGGGCATGTCTATGAATGGTAGAGGAAGGAGGGCAGGTATTCAAGTCTAGGCTTGGATTTATAGCAAGTTCCAGACCAGCATGGGCCGCAGGAACCCTTTGTCAAAGTAAATAAATAAATAGTCCTTAATTATAAATTACTGACAGTAATGTTAGAAAAATGTGGAGATGAGTAAAGCACTTTAATAATAGGTGTGTTATAAAATGACTGATCTTTTAAGGTTGGAACTGCAAGACCATTTGGATTCCATTGATTATTACAATTTGAACATTATTGTCTATATGAATGCTACATTAAAAGTATCATTTTGTTCCATAGGGTCAGGAGAAATATGGATTGTTAAATGTAACAAAAATTACTGAAAATGGGAAAAAGGTTCGGTAAGTATGAAATCTTTAATATTCTTACATGTTTATCTGATTGAAGTAAATGAAAACTTATTATTCCATTAGAACTGATAAAACAATTTAGAACAATTTTCAATCATGTATTTTCTGCTTTGTTTTCCATAAAATATTTTCTTTGTTAACATCTTTAAAAGATAATATTTAGAAACAAGAATGTCCTGAAGAAATATTGCTTTCTTTTGAAATATTTTTCTTTCAGCAAACCATTAGTGATGGTAATAAAAAATGAAGATACGCTGACTACTGTAGGAAAAACCTTCACCAACTGTGTTCCCTCTCAGGTCTCCTGAGCAGTAGAGCTTTCTTCCAGAGAGGATGTACATAGGGATGTTTGTGTGTACATGCTCCGTTTTATATTTATCCTGGAGATAGTTCTACTTCATTGCATCAGAGCTGGCATGGCCTGTGCAGCTGCAGTGTAGTTAATCATCATTGGTTTTCAATGCTGTGGGCAGGTATTTAGGGTGGTTACTGCACACAATATCACATTTAGTGTTTTTCATAGATAATCTTGAAAGTGTATAAATGGTTCAGTGGGCAGTAGTGCTTGCTTTGCAAATATGGAGGCCCAACTTCAAACACCCAGCAACCATATAAAAAGACTAGGTGGGACTGGGTGATGGTGACGGTGATGGCACACACCTTTAATCCCAGCACTCAGGAGACAGAGGCCAGCGGATATCTGTGAGTTCGAGGCCAGCCTGGTCTACAGAACAAGTTTCAGTACACAAAGAAACCCTGTCTTGAAGAAAATAAAACAAAAAAGCCAGGTGGGGCTGCATGTGCCTAGCTCCCCCAGCATTGCTGGGAGAGGAAATAGTCAGATTCTAAGATCTCGCTGATCAGCCAACCGGCATGGCCAACATGTGTTCCTGTTTAGTGAGACAGCCAGTGTCACGACAGTGAGGCAGAGAGAGGCGTCTGCATGTGCACTTGTGTACACTTGCATACAATATCATACACACACGTACACACAGTGTGTTCTCTCTCTCTCTTTTTTCCCTCCATCCCTCTTTCTTTCTTTCCTGTCCTACAACTTGCTCTATAGATCAGGCTGCCTTGAACTCAGAGATCCACCTGCCTCTGCCTCCCTAGTGCTGGAATTAAAGGTGTGTGCTATCACCATTTTTTTTTAAAGGAAAACAATTTTTCCTTTTGCAGCTAAAGTTGGGAAGGCAGAAAAGCATCTTTTATAGTAGAGAGGGAGGTCAGTAGATGACCTGCAAAGAAGTAGAAGCCCCAATATGAAACAGGTTCACAAATAAATGAAAGTCACCCTAAAAAGGGTTCCACACAAAATGAAATCAAAAGTAAATTTTAAAAGACAGTGTTAGAATCTGCATTCTATCTAACATGCACATAGACTGTTTAGATTTGCTGAAACTGGGTACTGAGATTGAAACAGAGGACTGTGTTTGAAAACAGCCTAAAGTAATTTAGAACTATGAGCAGGGATGTTAAACTGTTATTAAAAAAAAAAAAGTAGGAATAGGAACCTAGTAAAAGGAAAAGCATTTGATGTTACAAATATAGGTACTATAAAATGACAAAGCAAGGTGATAGATGGCTCAGCGGGCCAGAGTGCTTCTTGGACAACCATGAGGACCTGAGTTTGTTACCTAACACCCCTATAACAAGTCTCATTATACCTCTAACCTCCATGTGATGGGGGCAGAGACAGGAGGATCACTAGGATTGGCTGCCTGCCTGCCTAGAGCTTCAGGTTTAGGAAGAGAGCGCGCCCAGAGTGTGATAGATGATATGCTAGAGTGATGATGCTCTCTTCTAGTCCATGGCTGTGCACAGCTGCGTGCACTTACACACATGCACATATGCTGTACTTACATACGCACATGCATATCTGTGTGCATAAATAACAACTTGGTGAATCAGTTCATGGTTCAGTGCTTCATGAGTAATAGCTATTGATGGGCTAGGGATGTAGCTTAGTTGCTGTAGTGCTATTTCCACATACAAGACCTGGGTTTGACTCCCAGAATGCAGGTGGAAACGGGATCAGAAAGAAGTTACAGGTTTATCCAACCCTGGGACACATACGACCTGGACTTAATTACACTTTATTGGGAGGGAAAGTTATACATAAGCTACAGGAAATAAATGGAAAAGTAAAAACTTAGTAGTGATTTTACTTCACTCTCCTTCATCTATGCAGTCCAAGAATGTATAAAAAGTAATAAAATACATCTCATTAATAGGTAGTGAATTCTGCATTCTGAAAAAGTAATCAAACATGAATTCTTCCAGAGTTCCCACAGAACTGACTGTGTGTAGCTGAGAGGAAAGTCACACTTCTCTATAGCACATGCAGTCACCATTCTTTCAACCCCCAGGGACTGAGTTCTCTTATAATTATCTCTTCTTTGCAAATACTAATCTGTGTTTGCTAAAAACAAATTTTCTAGGCTTGAAGTAGATAGAAAAATCTCAAATAATGTAAGGCTCACTCCAGTGGGAAAAACATGTAAGCAAAAAATCTTTAATGGAAAATTTAAGATAACAGCACAGAAGTTGACTTAATTTCACTGATAGTATCACTCATGTTTCTTGTGAACTTAACATGTGTATCTGGAGACAGGATCGTGAATCAGTGGTTAGTTTCTTTTAAATTTTTTATTTTATTTTATATGTAGGAACATTTTGTCTGCATGAATATTTGTGCACTATGTGCATGCTAGTTTCCAGGGATGTCAGAAGAGAATTCTGTGTCCTCTGAAACTGGTGTTACTGGTCATGAACCACCATGTGGTTGCTGCAAATTGAACCTAGGTCCTCTGCAAGAGAGAAAAAAAAATGCTTTTAACCATAGAGCTGTCTCTTCAGCTTCCAGTGGATAGTGTGCTAGATGACTCAGCAGGTGCAGGTGCTTGCTTCCCAAGCCTGTCAACTTCAGCTGGAATCCTAGGACCTGCATGGAGATGGAAGCAGAGCACCCATTCCAGAGACACCCTCTATTCCACACACACACACACACACAATAATACACATAACACTTAAAACAGAAGACCTAAGTGCACAAAGCACCTAATTCTGGTTGCCTTTGGAATGTGGATCAGAAGAGAAATGGGAGCTTTTTCCTTTATACCAGTGTTTCTCAACTTTCTTAATGCTGCAACCCCTTAATACAAGTCCTTATGTTATGGTGACCCCCCAACCATAAAATTATTTTCATTGTCACTTCATTAACAGAAATTTTGCTACTGTTAATTATTGTAGTAGTAATATCTATGTTTCCTGTGGTCATAGGCAGCCTTTGTGAGAGGGTTGTTTAAGCACCAAAGGGTTGTGACCCATAGATTGAGAACCACTGCTCTACACATTTGACTGTGCACATGGAGCGGGGAGGATTGTGGGGATTTTCTCTTTATAGTATGTGAGTCCAAGGGATTGAACTCGGGTCATCAAGCTTAGCAGGTGTATTTACCTGATGAGTCATCTCACTAGGCTGTCCTTTATATACTTTTATACTTGGAGTTTTTACATAGATGTGTTGACTTTGTAATTTAGTAATTTTTAAAAAATCTCATATTAGTGAGGAATCAGTAATTATATACTTTTAACATATTTAGTATACTGCCTGTTGTTTTGAGTGTGTTTTATCCGTATGACTTTAAAATAATGTTCTTAACTACATTGTGCTACATTAGTTCTATATGAAAATAGTTGGGTATTTTGGTTGTAGTTATTTTGATTATTTACGTTTCTGACTAACCTCATTTGTTTTGGGGGACTGTATGTCAGATTGAGGGACTAAAATGACTGTGGATGCCATTAGAATCATATATCTAGTATAAATAGTGTAAGTGCTAATTACTAAATTGTGGGTGCGTGCTAAGTAGGCCTTGGTTTCTAATGTTTGATTGATAGTGTTGCTTTTCATCTGTATAATTGCAGAAAGAACTGGTTGTCTTCTTGGGCAGTGTTGCAGGGTTCATCTTTACTTTTTACCAAAACTCAAGGAAGTAGTACAAGCTGGGTAAGTATTTCTCCGTGGACATGTTAAGCACTTAAATTATGTGAGTGTTTAGGCTGAATTCAAGGCTCTAAATTTCCAAAGTCTTTGAAGTAAATCATATGTGCATATAAAAATAAAAAACATTTTCCTGAAAATGCCTTTTGACGCACAGGAGACTGTTAGAAAAGTCTAGCTGGCTGTGTTAAAATCAGCACTTGGCTTTATCCTTTGAACCACCAGCTCTCAACTTCAGCATTACAGAATATTGACATCCTTTTTAGGATGTAAAAACTTTTTTGTGTTTAAAATTATTATTTCAGGTTTTTATTTAGAAAATGGATAGCCATATGCTGGGCTCAGCTTTGCTTGTCTGACCCTTTCTAACTAGGGGCCACTCAGATGTCCATGTCTGTGTAATGTCAGGCAGCTTTTAGGAGACAAAGAAATGCGGTTTTCTTTGTGGGCTGTAGACACTTTATTTTGTAGTTTTATTGCTATTGTTACTAAGTTACATACAAGGTTACCAAGCCTGACATGAACTGCTGATGCTGAATGTGGCATGTGCATCTTATCTCGCTGTTCCACAACAGCCACTTCTTGTCCTCCTTTTTCCATCAAAGGTGAAAAATCAAAGTACCAAACATTCAAGTAACTTTACGACTTTACAAATACTAAGTGACAAATCTGGGTTTTAGAACATTGAAATTGGCTTCAGTATTCATACTCTGGGTATTTCTAGAACTCCCAGTAATTACAATTAAAGTATCAGTATTCAAATAAAATAAAATTTAAAAATGAAATTACCCTAAATGTATCTGGTCTGTTTTTATCTGACACTAACCAGCATTTTCTTACAAATACTGATTTTTTTTTCAAATTAGTAGAGGGTTAGCTTTTTGTTTTCTGTTTTTGTGATGCAGCCATTTAGACCGTGCTGAACCTGCTAAGCTACAAGTGCCTGAGCACTCTGATAATGCACTCTAAAAATTCAAATCAGTTGTGCATGAATGTGAGCATTCTAGAATATTTCTTCTTTTTGTGCCTCATTAATCCTTGAATTTGTTCTCTGTTCAGCGGGTATAATGGAAATGACTTAGAAAACACATTCATATACAAAGATGGAGATGTTGGTTTGACTTGTCTTTCCTGAAGTAGATTGGGAATCATGTCTTCCTCCTCTTCTCACTGAAGTAAAGGATGTGGTCTTTGTGTTGAGGCATGATTATTTTTCCTTTGTACCTGGGGTTCAACTCTCATTAGAAACTGACTGAAGAAAATGAATGAACAAAAGGAAATGGAGAAGCAGTTAAGATTAATAACTAAAAACTCAGTTCCTGAAACAAGCTGCCCAGCACTCATTGATTTGATAGCTAATGAGGCTTACCTATTGAAGGCTGTGGTAGATAAGATACAACAGGCCAGTGTGGTGATGGAGGGCATCTAGATAGGTGTGGTTGTATTAAGATAAAAGTCTTTCTTTTTTTTTTTCCTTCTTTTATTTGAGAGAGAGAGAGAGAGAGAGAGAGATTAAGAAGAAGCATGTGGTTACCAGGCTTGTGCTGCAGTCCTACTGGGCCATCTTATCAGCCCTGTATGTGATGTTTTAAAGAATATAAACAACTTTAGAAATTGGCAGGTGTCAGTTGAGCACAACAGCACACAATCATTCATTAGATACATATAGTACTTGTATTTTGTTTGAAGTTTTTGCTGCATAACACTTTGGCACAATTCAGAATTCATTATTAATGTGTTGATACTGACAGATGCAGATGTGGGAAGCCTTTTTGTCTGTCACCTGACTGACTACTGTGCTGCAGCTGTGATACAGCCTGGGCTAGCCAGGCTTGAAATTGTAAGATAATTAATGACATTTTCTTTGAGGTGATTTATTTATCTTAAATGAAGTTTTACTAAGTTATGGTCAGCTAGTACAATTAACATACTAATAGAATAAAAACAGAGTTAAGTGGTCCAGTCAATACAAATAATCATATTTAAATAAGAAGTATATGAGTCTGTATAATGTATTTTGCAGAAACTTTATAAATAGCAAGGTTTGACAGGATATGCAAGACACCTCTTAAGATTACTGGATATGATTTGAAAAATTTCTAGTTTTGTTTCCTCCACTCAGACAGCAAGTAGAACAAACATGGGTAAAATGTGTCCCTATCTGCAGTGGAGTCCCTTCTACCTGAGATGAGATTCTGAGACTAGAAAGGGCCAGAAAGACAGAGACAGATGTGCTAAAAACAGCTTCTCTGTATCTCTGAGCCGGAGCTGTGCTGGAGCTGAGCTCTGTCAGAGCCATCCTCATTTCCCTGTGCTGTGCACAGTTGAGTTTGAGATGTATGTAAAGGAGTTACATGTAAGAGAAGTATAGCTCTTTAAAAGTTATAAGCACTCTAAACTTCCATGAGGTCACTGGAAGAAGTGGCAGGCTCTCAAGCGGCGCATGCATCCAGACTCATGCTCACCCACATGCTTTGCATTTCTTCTTTTTAAATCATCATGCTCTTAAATTTTTTTCAAAGAATAGTTGGTTGAGATAGCTAAGGTTTTTTCCCCTTAACTACCCATGCTACCCATTTTCCTGTGCATTTCATAGCTCTCACCATGTTGCTAGAGGCTTTTTAGCATCTGATTTACAATTTCTAATAAAGACTGAATAAATGACATGGCTTATACTTTTGTATTTTTGAAAGTCATTAGTTATTGGCAACCTAAGTAGTTGATAAAGAAATGAGTCTTGAAAGCACAGAATAGGATTAGAAAATGTGCTTGGCATCTGCTTGTGAGTTATATGTTTGAGAGTCTGGCATTGCCTGTAGAACATAATCTTTTATATAGCTACCTATGGTCTAGTATAAATTTCAAGAAATAGAACTGTGAAGCTGCAGTATACCTGTGTCTGCCTGTTTACAAATAATAGCTTTACCTAGTTTCCTTCTCTAGGGGTTACCATGATCATAGATTGGAGCTGAGCACCTATTAGTTTAAAGGCTCACCAGATTTAGATATACTTAAATTTTTAAAATCTGAAGAGAGAAGGATTTAAGATAATCTGTTTAACCTTCAGTAATGTAACAGGATACAAGGTTAACTTGAAAAAAAAAAAAAACAGTAGCCCTCCCTAATACAGATGTGCTCAGAAAGAAATCAGAGAAACATCACCCTTGAAAATAGCAACAAATAACATGAAATATCTCCGAGTAACTCTGACCAAACAAGTGGAAGGCTTGTGTATGACAAGAACTTTAAGTCTTTGAAGAAAGTAGTTGAAGCCACCAGAAAGTGGAAAGATCTCCCATGCTCTTGGGTAGGTAGAAATAACATAGTAAAAATGTCAATCTTACCAAAAGCAATCTGCAGATTCAACACAATGCCCATCAAAATCCCAGCAAAATTTTTCACAGACCTCCAAAGAATATTACTCAACTTCATATGGAAAAGCAAGAACCCAGGATAGCCAAACAATCCTGTATTTAAATAAAGGAACTTCTGGAGGCATCACAATCCCTGACTTCAAACTCTACTACAGAGCTACAGTACTGAAAACAGACAGAAGGACCAGTAGAACCTAATTGAAGACCC
>JAQHUG010000023.1:12929353-12950246 GCA_028555095.1 Dicrostonyx torquatus | reverse complement strand
AGAAAAAAATAATGACATCTTGAAATTTGCAAGCATATGGATGGAGTTAGAAAAAATATTGAGTGAGGTAACCCAGACCCAGAAAGACAAATATATGTATTCACTCATAAGTGCTTTTTAGACATAAAGAAAACCCAGCCTACAATCCCAGAGAACCTAGACAGCAAAGAGGACTCTAAGAGAGACATATGTGGATCTACTCTACATGGAAAGTAGAAAAAGACAAGATCTCCTGAGTAATTTGGGAGCATGGGATCATGGGAGAGGGTCGAAGGGGAGGTGGGAGGGAGGAAGGGAAGCGGAGAAAAATATAGCTCAATAAGACATAGAAAAAGATAATCTGGATTATATATGTTAGTCTTTTTTAATATACATGTATATTACATATCATTTTTCTTTTTTTCTAAAATAAAGTTTGGGAGTAATCAGTCCAAACCAGAATTCACAGTGGATCTAAAGGGGGCAATGATAGAGATGGCATCAAAGGACAAATCCAGCAAGAAGAATGTATTTGAGGTAATACATTGTTTACTAAATAACTCATTCTTGACTTTAGTATGTATATATTTTGTTTCAGTCTTTTGTTGAGACAAATTGAGTCAAAATTTGTTACTAAATCATCTGTACTATAATATTGTAAGGGCTGTGGGGGGTTGGGGGTCAACTTCATTTGCATGTTACGGAAAGTAAGGATTACAAGCCTTGTTTCCCAAATTTTCTCTTTTCTAGCAGTAACAAAAGGATGTGATTCCTTAATATTAGACAATAACTTTAGGGAGGTATCTCTTGGAGAGGCTGTGTGTGTGTGTGTGTGTGTGTGCGCGTGTGTGTGTGTGCGCGCGCGTGTGTGTGTGTGTTCTCATGTCTTAGTGTTGTTGTGGCCCTAGAACTATTTACAGAAATGAAGTCTTTCTCCCTGTTGCTCTAACCCTTCCACTGAACTTCATGGTCTTAAACAGTGTTTTGTCACCATGTAGCAGACAACTCTAAAGCTTAGCAGCTTTGCAAAAGAGCCCCTCATACTTGCTGCAGTTAGTCCGGGATGAGTCTGGGCTGTTCTGCTGTCACCTGGGAGCACTTATGAGGCTCAGGTGGAGTGGGTAGTTTGAACTGATTTCATTTCTCCACATGACTTATATTGGCTATAGCTAATGGAGGGGCGTCCTTCTCCCCAAGACCTCTCTTTTTCAAGAAGGCTAACACCGACTCCTCCACATGCAATCAGGGTTCCAGCAGGTTGAGATGACAAGGCTTCTCGAGGCCTAGACTTGGAAGCTGGCCTAGCTGCAGTGTGCCCTTATAACACGGCTCACAAGTCTAGCTCTTGTTCAGGGCCCTGGGTGGTAAGAGTTCGCGTGGGACAGAGGGAGCAGTGGAGTTCCACTGTAGGAAGCTGGAGGAATTTGTGAGATGTGCCTGTAAGCTCCCTTGTAATTCCCTGTCACTTAGAGCCACATATCTGAGGCCTTTCATTGTAGACTAGGCACTTTGGCATCAGCAGTGTCTTCCAAGGAGAACCTACATGACTTTTTGTCATGCGTTAGGTCATGGGTACCAACCAACATCGATCTCTGCTTCTCAAATGCTGTTTATCTCCAAGACTCAAGACAAATGCTACAACAGTGATGCTACTTTAAAAAAAAATAAAACCTTGAATTTTTAATTTGGTGTGCTTTGCCTTTAACATCACTTATAAACTTTTCTAGATTAGATTATCTGTAGATTATTAAATTAGCTTTTTTTTTTGCTTTTAAGAAACTGTTTTAACTTTAATTTAGGAACCCCCTCCCCCATCTGTAGCAGCACACATTCAGTGCACAGAGCTGGAGGGTAGGGAGTGGGTGGCTTTACCACCTATCTGAAAGGATATCATTACTTCTGAATCGGTTTGCAGTTCCAGTAGCTGGTTTCTGGATGAGAAAAGGATCCATGGCCAAATACATTTTGGAAATAGAGTGTATTTTATCCCTATCTTAGACAGTTTTGGTGTTCTCTAGATTATGAAGCTCCTGGGGACTCTTGAAGGAGAACATCTTGTTAGACTCCTTAAATCCAGCACTTCCCAACTTAATATTTCATCATATTTTAATTTTTGAGAAATAGCTTTATTAAATATTAGTGGGAAAATTATCCTCAGAACATTGTTTTGGGAAGCTTGCCAAATGTTTCTCTAGGAAAACAAACTTATTACTAGCTAGGAAATGTGAGGGTACTTTGACAGTGTACAGCTCTTTCATTAAAGTATAAAAAACTTAGGCCAGAGAGATTCAAGTTGGTGTGGGTTTTATATAAAATAATGGATATCCATGCTTCAGTTCATGATTGAACAGTTAGTAACATTTCTGCTCAGAAAGAGTGTCAGGTTGATGAGCTAGCTCCGCAGGTAAGGGACTTGCTGCCAAGCCTGAGTTCGGTTCCTGGCACTGGTGTGGTGGGGGAATAGACTGACTAGTGTTCCGTCACCTCCAAACTCAGGCCATGGTACACATGTGAACATACACACAATAAATAAATGAATTAAATCAATAGATGTATAAAAATTTTAAAGGGATGTCATATTGTCACTTGTGCCTTGTCTTCATACTCAGTCATCATCATCTGTTAAGTAGGAAATACTGAAAACCTAACATTTATAGTCTTTTTTCTATATTTATATTCATAACCAGACCATGAAAATTCTCAGGCTATGAAGAACTACTTAAGCTATATAAAATACCACAGACTTTTATTTCTTTACAAATGTTTCAGTTTTAATTGTAAATGCATTGCTTTGGTACTTGTATTTATTTTTAAATGACTTTACTACTTTGGGATTCTGAATTACTGAATTTTTATTCAGAGTTTATTGCAAAAATCAACCTTATCCTCTATAAAATGATTAGCCTGGTGTTCCTAGCTGCCTTGGTACCTTGCTATCCGTATGAACCTAGTGCACTGGAGACTGTGCGCGCTTTGAAGTATATGTTTTCATTTATTGTGTCGAAGGCACTGACATGTTTCTTTCCTCACCTTGTTTCTCTAAAGCTGAAAACTCGCCAAGGAACAGAGCTGCTAATTCAGTCTGATAATGATGCTGTTATTAATGATTGGTTTAAAGTTCTTAGTAGTACTATCAGTAACCAGGTATGTATTTGACTTAAGTAAAATTTTTATTGCAGAGTCAGGTGTGATAGCATGTGCCTTTAATCTTAGCATTTGGGAGGCAAAGGCAAGTGGATTTCTGAATTTGAGGCTAGCCTGATCTATATAGAGAGTTCCAGGAGAGCCGGAGCTACATTGTGAGACTCTTTCTTAATTTCCTTTAATTGCAGAGCTGTTTTTCTAGTTTTCTAATTGCTTATTGTATATGCAAATTTTAGTTTACAGATGGAAAGACTGCATGTGTGCATGTATGTGCTAACCCAGGTGGGAAAGGCAAAGGTCACTTTAGCAGTCTGTGTCTAGTGATGTGGTTAAACATTCTCACTTATAAAACTTAAGTGGCCAGTGGAATTGCAGTAGTGTTTATATTAAGCATTGGATCATAAGGAAGGGACTGATGAAGCTGGAAGGGATACTGTTTGATGGAAGGAGGCCAGAGGTCAAGTTTTGAAGTACATGCAGCAGTAGCCTCAGTGTGTTTCTAGTGACACCTTGTTTCCATTCTGCTCCTTCTCTTCTGAAGGTATTCATTGGCATTGGGCTGCCAAGAACTATGTGTTCCCTTGTTCCCTGCATTCTTTTTTGTTTTTTCGAGACAGGGTTTCTCTGTGGCTTTGGAGCCTGTCCTTGAGCTAGCTCTTGTAGACCAGGCTGACCTCGAACTCAGAGATCCGCCTGCCTCTGCCTCCCGAGTGCTGGGATTAAAGGCGTGTGCCACCACCGCCCAGCTGTTCCCTGCATTCTTAACCTCTTACTTTACATTGAGGGTCATCTAGCTTTGAAAAATGAAAGATAACACTTACTAAGGGAGATGTGAGCTTTTCTAGCAAATAATCATGATCTGTATATAATGTAATATTGGATAATGTACAATATTTTTACTTATATCCCTTTCTATTTATCTCTGATACCATGACTGACTTTTATTTTAATACTAAAGTAAGAATAACTTTCTAAATAATTTTCCTAATTTAACATGTTGATTTTTTCTTTTGTTTGGTCTGTTTCTGGATTTGCTTTGCTTGTTTGTGGTAGTGTGGATTAGCCTAAGGCTTTGTTTATGCTGGGCAAGCGCTCTTCCTCTGAGCTCACTCCTAAAGTCTAATTGTTTTTGGTAGCCAGTGGTTCATTCTTAGAAATCTATTAAAATTAAAATTCAGCAACTTGAACCCTGTCTCCCATCTATTTGGGTTGACACACAGGTTTTCAATTGTAACCACAGTACCTGCATTCTTGTATTTAATAAGTCCATGCGTGCTAGTGTACTAGGCAGCAAGCAGTACTAGAACACAACTTTCTCTGCTAACTGTACATGTAGTAATATGTAATATGCCATAGTGATGAAGTGTAACACGCACAAAACTAGTCCAGGGACAGCATTGCAGGGCTCTGCTGCGTGTATATTTGTTTTGTAGTTGAGGTCTCCAGAAGCAGGGGATGAGGCAAGGGAAGAAGGAAGAGAATATTATTTAATGTGAAATATGGAAGTACCTATGTTTCACAGTGCTAGAAAATAGAGAAGAGCCAAATGCAGCTTATTCCTGTAATCCCAGCACTTGGAGTAAGGCAGGGAGACTACGGAGAGTGCACGCCTGGCTTTAGAGATGACTGATCTAAAGAAGAGTCTAAAAGGCTACATGATTTCTAGATTGGAGAATTTTGATTCTCATTAAAATTCCAAGTAGTTTTTCTGGTTGTATTTGAGAACCTTATTCTAAAATTCCTTTAGAAATAAAAAGGGCTAAAAATGTATAAAATTTACTTGAAGAAGGAAGTAAAGATCTGCTGTTTTGCTTATTAGAACTTCAAACCTATGGAGCTTCATATTGAAGTGGGGGTAGACATACAGATTGGAGGGACAGAGTAAGGTGCCAGATACAGCATTGTGGGACAGTCAGGAAGAATGTACTTTTTAGCAGACGGTGGTGGCACAGATGAGTATCCAAGAAGAAAAGGGAGCCCTTCCTTATGTCATAAAGAACCACAGCCAGTGGAGTAGACCTCAATGAGAAGGACTTAAGCAAAGCCCTTCACTTTGGGAATTGAGTCCACTTTGTCATGCTGTCCAAGTTACCTTCGTGAGGCTGCAGAAGAGTACTGGTTACTTTTGAGCACTTAACATCTGTGAACATTGTCTGTTCTATAGTGTTGTTTTCACGGTGTAGTAACATACTCTTAAACTGTTGTCACAGCAACATGGATGTTATGTCCAGGAGTGTAAGTCTGACCCTTTTGTACAGAAAATAGCTGCTTTGTCTTTTATCAGCCGACTTCCCAACTGCTGTTTATGCTACCCACACATGAATGTCAAATGAGGCAGTTATTCCTAGCGTTCTGAGAGTTAACACGTGCAGTTCTCCTTTAGAAGTGAACGTTAATGTCATTAAAGGAAACATACTTTTAAAGACTGATCAAATACCTAAACCATTTATACTGTATACTGTTTCCTAAAATCATTGGTAAGAGTTCATTATGGCTCATTCTGAAGATTGTTCTTTTCAGCTGTAGCAATATTAGAAGTAATGTGTTTGGAAAATCTCTCACCAACAGGCAGCAGAGGCTGATGAAACAGCTGAAGAGGAGGCACCAGATTCACCGGGGGTAGAAAAGCAAGATAAAGAAAAGGACCAAAAGGAGCTTAAAAAACTTCGCTGTAAGCTGTTCCCTTATTTGGTAGTGGTCTCCTAGGTTTTGAACACATGCCCATATAAATATGCAGTCTCTCCAGAGACTAGAAAAGTGACAGGGCTAAGTACTATCTTGTTAGCTCATTGTTTTTAACCACAGTGCACATCCATATGAAACTGTAATAGTAAGGTGGGATACTTCAAGAGAAAATACAGTATACTTCTCTTGAGGTCTTAGGAAGCTGGACTTTGTTAAGTTAAAAATATATTTGTTTGCATAGAATTTTAGGCATTTGGAAGTCCAAAGTCAAGGAATAATTGTTCCACCACTACCTCAGAAGCACCAGAAGCCCACTCATGTGCTCATGCACACAGCCATGTACTCAGATCTCCAGAGCACACAGACAGACAGGAACAGAGCTATGCCAGCAGTGTAAGACGGATAGTTTTGAACGCAGAAGTGTATATTGATATTGGCCATTAATTATGACTCCACGCCTTCTCCAGTTTATCTAAATCCACATGCTTAACTAAGGGTTTTCTGGCCTCCTAATTAAATGATTAGAAAATCAGTTCTACTTTTGTTTTCCAACAATATAACGAAGATTTTACACAAACACACACCAACACCATCACTCAGCAATGTCAACACAAAGGTTTACGGTTTTTAAGGGGTTCTTTGTGGTTCAGGCTGTCCTTAAGCTCCCTGTGAAGCCAAGACTGACCTTGAGCTCTTAATCCTCCTGCCTCTGAGTCTCACGTAGTAGGATTACAGGCATATGTTACCAAGCCGTCCTTAAAGTTTTTATTCTTGATTGATGTATTCTTTGCTCTTATTGTTCTCCAAACATAATTATATTTTTTAACAAATGTTACTTAGAATTTCATGTTACTATATCTCATAAATCAGGATTGAAGGTAATATAGAACAGGCTCTATGAGCTCTGTTCTTACGTCAGAGTACAGAATATCATAAAAGCATCAGATACAAATATGTGGACTTTTCAGACTCTTAAACAGTTCACTAGGGTTGGAATTTTGGGATATGTTGTGAATTTTGTGTGTGTGGTACAGGAAATGGTATTTACCTTCTGATACTGATGGAAAAGTAAAATCACTTCTTCAGATCTTGACTTACCCAAAGAAAGTAGAGACGTAGTCTGCTTCTAGTGATTAAAAATAATAATTTTGCTTAAAGTTAGAATAACCATTTCTTCTGTGATATTTATTTTATTTACTACTTATTTATTTAACCATGGGCTGGTATGTTTTGCCTCATCTGTGGAAAAACTTTTACTAGAAAAGTCTCCTGAAGTACCTAATATCTGTTTGCCTAAAGCAATGAAAGGATCCAGCATGGATTCTTCAGAGCAGAAGAAAACTAAGAAAAACTTAAAGAAGTTTCTTACCCGACGTCCCACATTGCAAGCTGTTCGTGAGAAAGGTTATATCAAAGGTGTGTACAAGAAGTGGTGTTTACATAATGAATGTTAGCTGATCAGATGCGGTGTGTGAAGCTAAGACTGAGCACTTCCAGCGTTTTCATTTTTATTTGTCTCCCACGATGCAGATGAAAGGCGTTTGACTAACTAACACTGATCTTTTAAAAATGCATGTGTAAAGTGTAGCTAAAACATGGAGCCAGGCGTAAATCCCAAACTACATTGTTTTGAAGCCCATATCAGAGAAGGACAGATGAGATGCGTGTCGGTCATTGGTGTTTTTAGATATCATGACAAATTATGGTTTTGCGTTTTAAAGATCAGAAGTTAGAAAAGTGACAGACAACCACTAACAGTATGAGAGCAAACAACAAGTCATAGTTGTTTGCTTTTGGCTCTAATTTAAGGTAATTTTAAAATTAACAAAAGATATTTCCCCTGATTGTGTTTCTTCATTTATTTATGATCACCATAATGCACCATCAGACAGGATAGTGCTCATTAAAAGCACGTATGTCTGCGTATGCCTGTAGTTCTTAGAATTGTGTTTAACGCTGGAGGTAAAAATTTTAAATTTAACCAATGCCATTTATTCAGAAATAAAGGTGAAGGTGATATATAATGTGTGTATATGAGTCTGGTTATGAGGTTTGTAACCTCTGTTTGCAAAGAATCTTCTCTGTTGAAAAGCAAAGATGAGTCCCACTGAGGGCAGATACAAGACTTTTAGAATATGTAAGAATTGACTGCTCACATGAGCAGCTGTGCTCAGGTTTAGTGGCACTCGTCTATAGTCCCAGTGATTGGGAGCTGAAAACATAAGGATCAGAAGTTCAAGGTCACCCTCAGCTATATAACTCAACATAGGTTGAGACCCTGTCTCAAGAAACAAACAAGCAAGCAAAAACAGAAAACTATGGCTGAAGAGATGAGTTGTACTGCCTCTGCAGAGGACTGCTGTTTTGTTCCCAGAACCCATACTGGGGCTCACATCTCCTGGGACTCCAGCCTCTGGCCTCCATAAGCACATGCACCACATGTACATACCAATGCACAGATACAAAATAAAAATAATCTGAACCCCAACAAAACAAAATGAGGTAGTACGATCTTAGTTAGGGTTTCTGTTGTATGTGAAGAGGCACCATGAGCATGGTAAGTTTTATAAAGGAAAACATTAATTGAGGATGGCTTAAAGTTTCAGACATCTAGTCCAATATCTTCATGGTGGGACATGGAGGCATATAGGCAGACATGGTGCTAGGGAAGGAACTGAGAGTTCTACATCTCCATCTACAGGCAGCAGACTGGATGTGACTGGAGCACATAGGAGACCTCAAAGCCTGCCGTGACAGTGACACACTTCCTCCAACAAGGCCACACCTCCTAATAGAGCTGTTCTTTATGGCAAGCATTTAAGCACATGAATCTATAGGGACCATACCTATTCACACCACCATGCAGTCTTAGGGGTTAGAGATAAGTACTAATGGATAAAACATGTAGGTTGTTTTGTTTAGAGCCTTCAAAAAAATGTTAGAGGAGGTCTCAGAAGCAACTGTTAATTTGTTCATTAAATTAACTTTTTCACTGAGAAATGCTGAGTTTTCGCCTTTACTTTAGACATTTTATTGTCCGGAATACTTAGCACATACACGCAGTGTGTAAACTGTTTGTTTTAAAGATTAATGGAACAGCTTTTAAAACATTTTGTGGAATCCTGTGTCAGCACAAGAAGAGTACATAGCTTGTTTTGATAGTTTTTAAATTATTTGGGTATTTTCTAAGTGCTGTACATGAGATAGGAGCCATGAGAACCTGTTGCCGTTAAGAACAAGGTTCTTGCCAGGCAGTGGTGGTGCACACCTTTAATCCCAGCACTCGAGAGACAGAGGCAGGCAGATCTCTGTGAGTTCGAGACCAGCCTGGTCTACAAGAGCTAGTTCCAGCGCAGGCTCCAAAGCCACAGAGAAACCCTATCTCAAAAAACCAAAAAACAAACAAACAAACAGAACAAGGTTCTTGCCCTCAAGATTTACTGGGTGGCAGGCAGACTTGAGGAATACTGTGAGCCTTTCCCAGTAATCCCAGTAAATGATTAGAATTTGTTATCTTGGGAAAAGGATAGTTTTTCTAAGGAGTTGATTTTTGCCTGAGGCCAGAGGTGAAGAAAGGGAACCATATTTAGGGACAGTGGTCTCTGCAGTAGGGATAAAAATACAAAGCCTTTTTGACAAGAGTGAGTTGTGTAGCCTTTGAGTTTATTTGGGAAGATTAATGTGAGGTTGAAGGAGGCCCGTGTGTGCACGCTGAAGGACTTAGCTGTTTTCTGAACTGATGTTTAGCAAAGTTGATTCATTTAAAAAATAAATCTCTTTCAGATCAGGTTTTTGGATGTAATCTTGCTAATCTGTGTCAGAGAGAGAATGGTACGGTGCCAAAATTTGTGAAGTTGTGCATTGAGCATGTCGAAGAACATGGTAAGAGAATGCTGCCAAGTTTTGTTTTTCACATTAAGCAAAACAGCTCTTTGTTTTAGACCAAAATCCCTAGGGCTGGACCAGTAAAATGGCTCAGCTGGTAAAGTGCTAGCCACCAGGCCTGAGGACCCGAGAGAGAGAAAAAGAACCATTTTCTACACAGTGTCCCTTGACCTTCACACAAGTACTGTGATATCCATCTCACATACTCTTAGTAAATAAGTGTAATAAAAGCTCCTATAAGATTTTATGATTTCTGAGTGAGGCAACCAGAAGCTCCTTATGGTCTTGAAATGTATAAAAAGAAATGAAGCATTTTGTGTGCTAAAATATTACCTAATTTTACCTGTTTCAAAATAAGGCCTTCAGGCCTCATTCAGTGTTTGATTATGTCACTATGGTAGCAGTCCAAGTCATCTGGAGTTGCCAGTGCTTCTATGAAAACAGGGGTGACTGAAGCTGACAAGGACTGACGTGCTGCTGTGAGTGCTCTAAGGATGCTTGTGGTCCCAGACAGAAAGGAGAGCTCAGCTTTAGAGTGTCAAAATGCATGTCATGTAGGTCACGTCCTGGGAGTACAACAAACTAGTTTCTTCTGTCTTATGACTATCGTCACAGCATCTGTGTGTATCAGAAGCAGCCAGCACAGGTAGCAACTTGTGTTACTTCACTTTAACCTCTGCCAGTTTCCGATCTTTTGCCCACTGACTCTGTCAGCATGACAGTCAAGACTTGACACTGTTTATTTGCTTTGTTTGGTTTGTACAGCTTTGTTATTTAATGAATATTTAGTATTTTTAGGTTTAATTATGTGAATTTAATGAATATTTAATATTTTTAGGTATAATTATGTAAATTTCAAATGGTCAGAGGACCATACTTGAAAAAATATTATCACATGGTATGTTCTCTATAAAACCACTAGTTACTAGCTTTTGATAAGCCTACCATAAGCAATTGGTGTGACAGACACGTTTAAGAGAATGCCAGTTTCTTCAGTATGTACATTCACATTTTAAAATTGTGTGCAAAAAAAGTGGGTGGGTCAATTTTATCTTTGCTTTAAAACTAACTATCCTTTAATATCTTAGTATTAAATATTAATGATTAATATTAAATAATAATGTTTTAATAACATTAATATTAAATATCAGTTGTTCGTATTTTGAGTTTTGTGAGATTTTTTTATGAGCAAAGCTACAGTGTACCTGATAAACAGTAGAATTTCTGCTGTTTATTAAACAATATTCAGAATAAATTGGCACCTCATTTCCCTGCCAAGAATTGAAATAACCATGTAGAAAAAGAGAGTATTTGTTTAGTTGATTTTCAGCTAATGCTAAGAATAAGAATTCTGAAGCTGGGTACAATGTATCTGTACCTGCAGCTGCTTGGGCAGCTGAAGCAAAGGGTTGAGTCCAGTCTGGTCAGCATGGTAAAATCCCCAAATGGAGATACTTTCGCATCTTTAGAAGCAACAATGAGTTTCTTCCAAACATGAAATATTATTTCCTTGTAGGTTTAGACGTTGATGGTATCTACAGAGTAAGTGGCAACCTTGCAGTAATTCAGAAGCTGAGATTTGCTGTCAATCACGGTAAGAGGGCATGCCCTCCTGTTATTTCCAGCAGCACTGCCCATAGCTTGAAGAACTGGTTCAAAGCAGTCTTAAAAATGTCTTATTCCTTCTGTTTTTCAGATGAGAAATTGGATTTGAATGACAGTAAATGGGAAGACATTCATGTAGTCACTGGAGCACTCAAAATGTTTTTTCGAGAATTACCAGAACCTCTTTTTACATTTAGCCATTTTAATGATTTTGTTAACGCTATTAGTAAGTATGTTATTCTACTCAGTCCCCTCCCCCTGACACCCCCGATACTGAAAATCATTTTTACAAATTAAGCTGTTGGATGGTTTGATCTTTTTTAAACAAGTTTTTTCAATGGGTTGAAAAAAACTCCAGAGATTTTAGGTGTGACCACCAGATGTCACTGTGTGTTACCAAACACCAGCTTCCAAACTCCATTGCCTTTCCTTCCATAAGAATTCGCTGCAAAGTGTCTGCTTATTACTTTTTTAGAACAAGATCCGAGGCAGCGTGTCACTGCCGTTAAGGACCTAATCAGACAGTTGCCAAAGCCAAATCAAGATACAATGCAGATTCTGTTTAGACACCTCAAAAGGTAAGAAGCTGTATGGGTACAAAGTGTGGTTTAGGGCAGTGGAGAGCACATGGGACAGGGTCATCCAGGCCCCAATTCGTCCATCGATGCGTCACTTGTTGTCTTTGTAAGTTTTTAAAAGAAACTCAACTTGTAGAATTTATTTCTTTTAGTAGAATGCTTTAGTGTGAAATCTTTGTTAAAGTTTGTATTTTATGCCAAGTGTTTGTTTAATACTCACCACACAGTAGGTGTTCTGACAAGACTGAACTTAGCGTGAAGATGAGATGGCTTAAGTGAGATATGTTACATTACTTTAAAACATAACTTTCATGGCTCTCTTTTACTACTACATAGCTACTTTAATAAATGAACTTGTTACATCTTTGAAACACTGAAGTAGTAAAGTAGGGCTGGCAAGATGACTCAGCATATAAAGGCATGTGCCAAAGAATTTGAGGGCCCACTTACAAGAGATAACTATCACAAGTTGTCCTTTTAACTTCTGGATGTGCACTGTGGTGCACACACACACACACACACACACACACACACACACACACACACACACACAAAGTGTGAAAACAATAAAATACCAAATCACCTATTAGACAATTTTTTAAAAATAATATTAAATTGAAAATTGTAACTTCTGTTCCCTGATGAAATATCCTCCCGGTGTAGACGATAGATCACTGTTACCTGTGTGGTAACTTATTTAAGTCTGTATCCTAGTCTGAAAGCGAAGCCAAAATATCACACATTTAAAGTTTGCCACAGTATATATAGTGCTGATCTTTCAGCTGTTAATTAAGAAACCGGCTCCATGTAGCAGCCAGACGGAAGTGACATGCTTAAATCCTGCCTGTATCACCCCAGCAAAGTCAGCAATCTCTTTCTAAATGCAAACTGTTAGGTTTGTAATACAATTTGAAGTTTTCCTCTGTTTCTTAAACAAGTTTGTTTTCTCTTTCTAGGGTTATAGAAAATGGAGAAAAAAACAGAATGACCTATCAGAGTATAGCAATCGTTTTTGGCCCTACTCTGCTAAAGCCAGAAAGAGAGACTGGTAATATAGCGGTTCACACTGTGTACCAAAACCAGATTGTAGAATTGATTCTTCTGGAATTAAGCACTGTCTTTGGACGCTGACTCTCATGAAAAACAGCCTGTGGAAAAGAAGCTGGATTCAGAGATTTCAAATCTTAAAAATGGTGTGTTTCATTTTGGACCAAGCAGTGACAGTGACTCTAATTTTGCACTTTTTTGAGGGTCAGAGAGGAAGAAGAAAGTGAAGATACTAGCAGGGCCCTCATTTGCTGCTTTGTTGCAAGCAAACAAGCTGTGACTGTGTGTTTGCTCTCATACTGTTAGTGGTTGTCTGTCACTTTTCTAACTTCTGATCTTTAAAACGCAAAACCATAATTTGTCATGATATCTAAAAACACCAATGACCGACACGCATCTCATCTGTCCTTCTCTGATATGGGCTTCAAAACAATGTAGTTTGGGATTTACGCCTGGCTCCATGTTTTAGCTACACTTTACACATGCATTTTTAAAAGATCAGTGTTAGTTAGTCAAACGCCTTTCATCTGCATCGTGGGAGACATAAAAATGAAAACGCTGGAAGTGCTCAGTCTTAGCTTCACACACCGCATCTGATCAGCTAACATTCATTATGTAAACACCACTTCTTGTACACACCTTTGATATAACCTTTCTCACGAACAGCTTGCAATGTGGGACGTCGGGTAAGAAACTTCTTTAAGTTTTTCTTAGTTTTCTTCTGCTCTGAAGAATCCATGCTGGATCCTTTCATTGCTTTAGGCAAACAGATATTAGGTACTTCAGGAGACTTTTCTAGTAAAAGTTTTTCCACAGATGAGGCAAAACATACCAGCCCATGGTTAAATAAATAAGTAGTAAATAAAATAAAAAGAACGTTTTTAAAATAAATAAATATAATTCAGCACAGCACATACCAAATACCCTGATTTGACTTAGACTAATCAGAACTCCAGTATATCACAGTGTTTTAAGTACTGTCAGTGTGCTGTCCCAACAAACAGCTAAGGTGTCCAGCAAGGATGCTGTGAGACAGTAAAATTAGACAGCAAACCTTCACCCAGGTATCCTATCTAGGCTATGAGCTTCAGCACTAAAGACTGCCACTCATGCAGATTCCCTTAAAAAAGTAGTACTGAATTATAGCTGACAGTCCTGTAGTACACAGGTCTCAAATGAATCAACTTCATTTGTTTTAAATGCCCAAGAATGTTTTTTAAAATAACTGCTTACCGAGCATGAGAAGAAATCTACATTATCCAGTTTGGTGACAGCAAGGGCAATGACACATGGGACCCACAGTTTTCCTTACCAAGTTATTCAGTGTATATGACTGGTTAGAATTCTGAGCTTTGATTTTTTTTTACTGATATTCAAATATGAGATGCAAGCGTCCAGGATAAAATGAATATTGAGTTCTGGTGGTGTGACCCTCTGGAAGTAGACATTGTTTGATGTAAATATGGGCTAAGGACTTAATATAATTTAGCTTATGTATATACCTGTGTTGTATAGGCTTACAGTACATCTAACCTGGTGTTTCTCGTCATGGCATTGGTAACCGTTTCCATGGCTTCCTCCAGAAATAAGCCGTTATTTGGGAAAGTTAGACCATGCACTTTTAGGTTTTAATTACATTTACTGGCAGATTCCTTCAATGAGAATGGTACTGGGAAATACTGAGTAGACTTGCTGAATAATGAACACACTACAAGAGGATCTTTTGGGTTATTTACTATGTACAGAAACATTAGGAGAATCACAGTAGAATTCTAACCTCCACTTGATAGTGGAAGGCTGTGTAAATCGGATGGATGTTGGATAGAAAATGACACTGCAAAATTTGAGTATTTTCTTTTTACATTACTAATATAGATTGATTTATATAATAAAACAGGGTTTAGAAGGTTTTGTTACAGGGAGGCACGGTCTGTTGAAGATTTCTAAATGTATTTTTCTAGATTAACTGCTGTATATGAAATGTCTAATCTAATAAAGGAACTATAATAAGCTTAGAGGGTTTTTTCCCACTGTAGATGTGCATTTTGGTTCTTAATTTGTTGTTGATGTTTTGTTTTGTTTGTTTTTATTTACTGACATACTTTTATACCTCATTTTAGAAAATCAACCAAATCCATATTTCCTATGGCAGATTGACTTTTCTTACACCTATGCTTTCTGTTCTTTCTGTACCAACAGCTCCTTAATACCACACACTTCTTTTTTCATCAGGGTTTGAAAGGAAATGATTTGTGACCATGATTCTTTTTCCTAGGATTGCATTTGTAATTTCCAGATTGCCTGCCTTAGTAACAATTTGTTGTGTGTGTGTGTGTGTGTGTGTGTGTGTGTGTGTGATCTGTGCAGAACCTTCCTCCTAAATCTTGTAGCTAAGATACTCTGTGCTGTAATCTTCTTAAATACATAACATACTAAGCTGCTTGCCAGTGGTTGCAGATTGCTTTGGTGTTGGGGAAGGCTGCTCATTCGTTCCTGACTGCGGTGTTGGGGAAGGCTGCTCATTCGTTCCTGACTGCTCAGACTTGAAATAATTACACAAAACCGTATCAATTAAACACTGTTTGGCCAATGACTCTATCATATTCCTAGCAGGCTCTTGCATCTTAAATTAGCCTATTCCTATTATTTTATATTTTACAACGAGGTTTATGGCCTACCAGTGGCAAGTTTTCCACCTCACAGCTTGCGTCTTTCTCCTCTGGCAGTTACATGGCTTCTCTCTGATTCTGCCTGCTCTCTGTATCTCTTACAGCCTGGCTTTATTCTGTTAAGCGATTGGCCAGAAGCAACTTCTTTATTAACCAATGGCAATAAAACATATTCACAGCATACATCTCCTCCCACATCACTTTGGATGTGGAGAATTTCCAAGTCAGCACGTGTAGACCTGCAGATGGCATTAATAATCCAGTGTGCTTTAGGGTTCTTGTGTCTTGACTATGTTCCAGGAAAACAGTTAGACTTAAGTCTGTGATCTGTGGTATTCTTTTTGTTGGTGGTCATGGACATGTCAAAGGGTTAAAATTGTCCTGTGTTTCTTGTTTCAATTTACATGTGTGTATGCAAAGTCTTTGATGCATTGTTCTACCACTAATACTGTATTGTAATGGTATATGTACAATGAGATCAGTGTCTTGTTTTTTCATCCTTTGTGAATTAAAAGTTATCAATTGTTTTTGTAATAACAAAACCAGTAATATTTTCCTGTCTTGACAACTTGATTTTTTAGCAGAAAATATATTAAAAGCTAAAAATAAGTATTATTAGTGGAATTTTATTTACTAACAGGCCTTTTTTCAAAATATCACAAAAGAGACAATTGAAAGAAAAAGTTTATTCGAATCACTATTGAAATTCTGGTTAGAAAAATACTTTCTTAAATGTTGTATCAGTGAGGCCTTTTGCCTTTTACTCTGAAGAATATGAACAGCTCTGACAAGGTGTTGTTTTAGAGCGGGGTAATTGAGGTTTTCCTCTTTTGTGAAGACTACAGATGCAATCATGACTTCAAAACTTAGTGGCCAATAGGTTATGTTCATAAAATACATCCTCACATAAGTGTGTGCGTTGCTGTCACCCATGGGCGTGAAGCTCACTAAAAATAGTAGTGGCTGACACCTGGGGATCTGTGACTGTTCTAACGGCAGCACTTGCAGCGTTGACAGCTACACTATTGGATAGTAAGTCTGCAGCAGCAGGAGAAGTTACTCCGTATTTGTGCCAAGTGAGAGAAGCTTCTAATGAAAGTAAATATGGAGTTTCCCAGTAGCACCAACTCCTCAAAGACTGTATAGGAGTTTATAGCACTGGTCAGAAGGCATAGACTAGGACACCCTGCTCTCAGTTGTCTAGGAAAATTCACATGTTCTAATACTGCACTTGGACAGAAATTTGAAAGTGCTTAGAAAATAGGATTTTGTATAGTTGACTTTGTGTCTAAACCCTAGCCCTCAGCCCTGATCTGATGGTCCTCATCTGGGAAATGCATTTCCAGTGTGTGACTAGAAAAGGTGTTTAATATGTCCACTGTTCAATTTCTGTCACAATAGTGTTGGAAATGGGGCACAGGTTTTGTTTTTTTTTAACATTTTCTAGTCCTCTTAAAGGTGACTTTTAATTTGAAATAAAAGAAAAAAAGAGATGGGTTCAGAAAACGAGCAGGCTCATAACAACGGTGTGATGAAGTCTCCTGGAAATCCTGTAAAGTCAGGCCAAGACAAACCAGACTGCTTATTGGAGAAGGGAGGAACAGGATGCCTGATGAGATGGTCTCTAACTGCCAGGGTGAGTCTCCTGAGGAATCCCAATGAGTCTTCTTCATGCAGTTCTGTAGACCAGGGGTAGCAGTAAGTATATTCAGCTTGATTGTACTTTTCACACATTAGTCTTACGTGGGTCTGGCACTTGAGTGAACCCTTTGCCCATGGCACCGTGTGAGCAGAAGCACTTTCATAGTGTTCACACAGCACTTGCAGAACAAGGTAACAACTGGACAAGGCACTACAGTACACACTTAGCGAAGTCTGATTTCTTTTCCCTCTTAAGCTTTCCCTTTATTACACTTCTGCCAGTGCACTCAGATAAGCATGCTTTGGTAAAGATAATCGTTTCATGGCAGGTGGTGTTGAAACTGGTCCTGATCCTTACACTCTTGATGAACGCAGCAGCAGGACACGTGATGTCGGGCAGCTGTAGCAACAGGGCCTCTTGAAAGTTCACTTTCAGCCAAAAGCAATGGGAAACTCAGTCTTGTTAACTAGGAGGAGTCTTTATAGTTAGGGGATTTGTCTGATTGTTTTAACAGATGAATTAACAGGCCTGGATTGCTTATGAATGCCCCAAATTATAAGCATACTTATCAACTAAAGCCTGAGCTTTAAGGCTTTCAAAGGAGCTAGTCCCCCCCCCTTGATAAAAATCTATTAAATATATTCATAAATTCTGGGCTGTTTGATCAAAGTTATTTCTATTAACATTTTATATGGTATATTTTAAACATGTTTTTCTGTTCCTTCCACATTCTCCGTGCTTCCCAAAACACCAAACTTCATTATTTCTCATAAAAGAACAAAACAAAAAATGAAAAATCAATAAGACAAAAAAAAATGACAAGGCCAAAGACAAAAAAATAAAGCCACAAAACAAATAGGCAAAAATACCACATGGAGTTCATTTTGTGGGACCAACTACTTCTATATATGGCACGTGCCCTGAAATGAATGATTCTCCCTTTATCAGTATCAGTTGCCTATAGCAAGGGACGGGGGCCTGTTCTACTCACCCTGCCCCATCTCAGTGCTGGGACCCCCCCCCCTGGCTTGAACATGTGTAGGTCTTATTTAGGCTGCTACAGTCTCTGTGAGTTAAAATGTGCATCAGCCCTATTGTGACTTGAAGTCATCCACCACCTCTGGTTCTTAAAATCTTTTCCTACTTTCCTGCCTAGATCCTGAGCCTGTTGGGAGGGTGATGAAGAAATCCCCTTTAGGACTGAGGGCGCCAAGGTTCTCACCGCTTCCATTGTCCAGTTGTTGATCCCTTGATTCCCTTCTATTGGAAGAAGCAGCTTCTCTGATGAGGGTCAAGCGATGTACTGAACTGTGGGTGTAGCAACAAATCATTAGAAGACATTTATTGTCATGGCTTTGATTAATTGTTAGTTTAATATGATCAGTTGTGCCTTATTCATAAACGATCCACCTTGGAGGATGCATGATCCCTTAGTCAGTACCAAACTATCCCTATCTATATTTATCCATCCATCCATCCATTTATGTACATTTGTTTTTTTCTTACGTGTGGGTTCCTGTATTTGTCAACCATTAATAGCAAATATTTCTGTGTTGTAAGTGATCAGTATGACTTAAATTATGTGGGAACATGCATAGGCTCAGTACTGTAATACAGTAAATATTACAGCATTAAGGGACTTGGGTTTCTATGGATTTTTAGTATCTGCTAGGGAAGAGTCTTAGATCTGAGAGATCGAGGCATTGGTTTTTCCAGTAGAGCCTGCAACATTGCCACACACACTCAGCACTAATCTCTTCTCCAACTTTTGTTTTTATGGCTCAACATTTGCCTTGTGTTTGCATCACTGCACTTGCACTCTGGGCCCATCATTAAGTAAACTTGATTTTGAAATTTGAAGTTAACTTGAAAGCAAACACTGGTACACTGATCTGATAGTCCCAGATAACTACCAGGTGATTCAAGTAGTGTACATAGAATGGCTTCGCCAGACAAAAAGATGGCTTGTGTCTCATGCAGGATAGAGATTTCATCTTTCTACTCAGAACAGTGATCAAACTGTGTTTTGGATTTTGTATTTAATAGTTTAGAACTACCACTATACAGCAACTGTACCCCAGGAGGGGAAAAACTGCAAGAAAGGAGGGATTATTGTAAGTAAGGCGCATTCTAGATCAATACGTCTATTTGTGGGGAAAGCATAATTTGTTCCATTTTGTGGTCTTATTGTCAGGCAAAGATCATTTTATGTGACGTTGAAATTCTATTCTTTTACCCATTATGCTCATTATGTAGGTGGCATGGGCTAGGGCCTGGTTTCTGCTATCTCTTCATTCTGGCTGCATAGAAAATGAACCAGAATCTCTCTCCCCCTCACTCGCTCATTCCCCCCACCCCAGTTCCCTAGCAAAAAAATGAAGCCTGAAGCGTTTTGTTTGTATCCATTGGTCTTGAACAGACCATTGTGTGTATTTATCTCTTTAGTGTGTGTGGACTTTCAGTTAGTTCCATAAAACAGAGTTGTCCTAAGATTGTAGGTGCCAACCACCGTGAAAGTTCTTTGTGTTAAAACGCTGTTAAGATTTGCTCTTTTAAGCAGGTAACTCTGCACGGCTGAACATTCCTAGTGTGCAGCCAGAGCTCTCCATCTTCACAGCTTTGCCTTACTCCACCTCAAGCTCTTGGCCCATACATTTCTGTTTTCCGTCTCTATAGTTATAACTAATTCATCTAAATGCAATCAAACAGTATTTGCCTTTTTATGACTGGATTTTTCATTTCCTCATTTCTTTAAGATGCTTTCATTTTTAGCATTTTATGGGGTTACCATCCTTTTACAGGCTGAATAACATTTTTTTTACCCATTGCCTATTAGTAGGCAAGGTGGCCTCCACATCTTGGTCACTGTGGCTAATGCTGTTAGAAGACAGGATGGATAACTAGCTCTTTAAGACTCATCCCAGCACTTAGTGGGAAGCAGATGCAGGAGGAGCTCTGTGAGTTAGTGGCCAGGCCTTTTCTACAGAATAAGAACCAGCCTTGTGAGGCCCTGGCTGACAACAGCAAAAAGGACTTTTGGTAGTGGTATTGAATTTGACACCAAAGATGACAAGACAATTGAACTTCATGGTATCGTGTGTTTAAAAGAAAAATACAAATGCAAAGATACAAAACTAAAACTCAACAAAGACCCAATTCAAAATAAGCAAAGGACCTGACTGCTCCAAAATACATGCCTAGCCAATGGGCCTGTGAAAATACATGGCTAGCCATTGGCCTGTGAAAATACATGGCTAGCTGTTGGCCTGTGAAAATACATGAATAGCCGTTGGACATGTGGAAATACATGGTTAGCCGTTGGCCTGTGAAAAATACATGGATAGCCGTTGGACATGTGGAAATACATGGTTAGCCGTTGGCCTGTGAAAATACATGGATAGCCGTTGAACCTGTGAAAATACATGGATAGCCTTTGGCCTGTGGAAATACATGGATAGCCGTTGGACCTGTGAAAATACATGGATAGCCGTTGGCCTGTGGAAATACATGGATAGCCATTGGCTTGTGGAAATACGTGTATAGCCGTTGGACATGTGAAAATACATGGATAGCCGTCGGACATGTGGAAATACATGAATAGCCGTTGGATCTGTGAAAATACATGGATAGCCATTGGCCTGTGAAAATACATGGATAGC
>JAQHUG010000023.1:12911010-12928903 GCA_028555095.1 Dicrostonyx torquatus | reverse complement strand
TTGAACCTGTGAAAATACATGAATAGCCGTTGGACATGTGAAAATACATGAATAGCTGTTGGACATGTGAAAATACATGGATAGCCATTGGACCTGTGAAAAGAAGCCCTGGTGTCGGGTCAAAGTAGTCAATTTGGAAAGAGATTTCAGCTTCACACACATAGGATGGCTGCTCACAAGAAAGATAGGTTTAAAGGTGTGGAGAGACTTGAATGCTTGCAGTGATTAGCAGTCCCCTGTTGAGGATGTAAAACCACTGTTATTTCAGAAGAACAACTCAGTAGTCATGGTGACCACAGTTCAGATGCCCAGCAGTACCATCCTGTGGCCAGCATTATCTCATCCTAACAAGAGAACATTCCAGAAGATTGATTGTAAAGAATAAGTAATTGTAAAACAAAATTTTTGCCAAGTTCTTGGATACAAGAACTGAGGGACAGAATGTTTGGTTGTTGCCTAAGACACTAGACTTTAACATTAGGGAGGGAATATAGTTTAAATAGAGGGCTTCCCATCCTAAAAACCTGTCACAGCATGGACCTGTGAATTGGGGCTATCAGAGTGGGCAGAATGTGGTGTGATTTCCAGTTACAGCTTCATCAAAATTAGGCTTAAAAAAAGACACTTTGAAATTTTCTTAAAAAGAACCTCATTTCCTTTGTGGGGGCAGGGGTGGCCTGCACTATGAGAGAATCTTCTCAGAACTGTGTCACAAACTTACATCCAAACCTTAGGAATTTGCTGTGGGGTAATGCTCTCATATATGGTTGAGATTTGTCACTCATATTGGTTTGATAAAATGCTTATTGGTCAGTAGCCAGACAGGAAGTATAGGAGGGGTAACCAGAACAGGAGAATTCTGGGAAGAAGAAAGGCAGAAAATCAGTCATCAGCCAGACACAGAGGAAGCAAGATGAGAATGCCTCACTGAGAAAAGGTACCAAGCCACATGGCTAAACATAAGTAAAAATTATGGGTTAATTTAAATGGTAAGAGCTAGTTAGTAATAAACGTGAGCAATAGGCCCATTTTATACTTAAGCCTCTGTATGTTTCTTTGGTACTGAATGGCTGTGGGATTGGACAAGACAGAAACTATAGGAATTTCAACTTTGGTGGGAAAGACTTTCTAAATTCTATTTTAGGAACTCCGAAGAAGCAGTGAAAACCATGAGCTACAAGCTGATTTACTCCACCCTCTGCAGATTGCAGTGGTGGACTGGAGATAGCAAGGAGGTTTCTGGGTGCCTGACATTCAGGCATGAATAATCCCTGACACACAGTCACTGACTACAAATGACAAGATAAAAGATTATTGAAGCTACTTAAAAAAAAACAACTATTAATATCAAATATTTTGTATTGGTGTGGACTTTTGGATACTGATACAAATTTAAGGTAATTTTTGTTACAACACACTCTATATATGTTTCTGCTCTTGTTTAAAGAATTTTTGTATATTGTTATAAATTTAAGATTATTTTTGTTATACCAATTTGTACATATATTTCTATTCTTGTTTAAGGTATTGTACCTATGTAATTTTTTGAAATGTAAGGTAAAATTCTAGTTTTTGAAAGCTATTATGAACTAATTAGGATAATCAAGAAACACAAGTCAGTAGTCACCTAAACAATCAAATTTGTAGTCATGTATAACAATCAAAATTGATAGGTATGTTTTCAAGATTATATAGAGATATATTTTAGATAGATGAATGTTTTTCATCTACTTCAAAGACCTACAGAATATGGTATTTAAAATGTTTTGTTAACTTCAGGTTTAACAGCCACACAGCCAGCCATGGAGTAAGAGGGAAAGTAAGATATATAGAAATAGAGAAAGGTAAAAGCCCAGAGGCAAAAGGCAGATGGGATAATTTTAGAAAAGCTGGCTAGAAATAAGCCAAGCTAAGGCCAGGTGTTTATAAGAAAGAGTAAGATTCCATGTGTGATTGTTTGGGAGCTGGGTGGCAGATCCCTCAAAGAGCCAAAGAGAAAAAGAAAAAAGGAAAAAAAATCCCCTCCCCTACATTTTGGTGTACCAACATGGGGCTAGAGTAAAAGAAAATATAACATTTTCCCATTTTCTTTCTTTCTTATCTCTGATGTATAAGCTTCCCATCACTACAATGAAATATGGAGGCAACAAGCTTATGAGAAGTTTATTTTGGCTCAGCATTCTTGGAGTTCTAGTCTGCCACCTGGAATTACCTTTGGGACTTTGACAAGGGCTGCACCTCTTGCCAAGAGCACAGAGCACATAAGAGAGCAAACTTCACCCCCAAAGCCAATCAGTAGAGATAAGACTCTACAGTCCTCTTCAGAGCATGCCCTAGTCATGCAAACATCTCTGCTAGGTCCCACCCACTCCAAAGCATCACCCTGGGGACCAGTCTTCATACACTGTCTATGGAGGGTACTCATCCAAATTGTAGCCCTTGAACATGAGATATTTAATTGCTCATAGAAATAAGAACTTGATGAGGGAGAAACTATGCTATATACTGTCACAGAAATGAAAATTTTGGTTTTTGTACTTTTTTTTACAATGAATACACAAATTTTAAAAAATTGTTTTCAGCATCATATTGGTGTATTCTTTCTGGTGTATATCTAATATGAAATTGAGCAAGTGTGTTCATGTGGGATATTTGGGATTTACCCAAATTCTCAGAATGGAATAAAGGAGTTACAGCAGTCAGGTTAAAACAAAAGTCTAGGCTCTTGAATTTCAGTTGGCAGTCACAGTAGGATCCATAAGTCATCTTATATATGGAAAAGAAGACACAGTAATTTACTATCAGTACCTACCAAAGAGACCTACAGAACATGATCAGCTAAGGAGGAGACCCTAGCACCTGCATCTGAAGGCCACTTCTCATTCAATGATAGCACAGCTTATGGATATAAAGCTGGTTCCAGGTGTGAAGCAAGAAGTATACAGATGATCCTGCAAGGTCTTATCACAGCAGAGAACCTGGTTAGTGTGACAAGGTTTTTGTCGAGAGCATTGTGACAGCACAAGGAGCACCAGAGCAAAAGCAGGACAGTTTCAGCTTCAGTAATAACTGCGATGAACTGAGACCTCTTCCTATGCTCAAATGCACAACTTTCATTTAAACCTTGGGGTGGTGAGAGGGAATCTTGTCATCTTGTATGTAATGGAGGAAAGTCCAGTTTGTCCTATCCATGGTAGACTAGAGACCAATGGCAGATGAGGGGAAGCACCAACTAATGATGGACAAGGAAGTGAGAAAATACCAGGTATTCAGTTATAAACTCTTGAATTGATATGCTGCAAGAAATTGCCATTGTCATCATTCAGAGATAACTATTGTACTGTTTGATTTTATCACACAGGAAGTAGACTTTGAGTCTGGGCCAGGGTCTGAATTCAGTTCCCAGAAAACTCAAAGGACCATATCATGAGCCCATGCGAAGAATATCCAGACTGTAGAAACTGTAGGAAAAGAACATGTGGAGAAGAACATGATAAATTTGTGTATTTTTTTTCCCTCAGTTGAGAATTGGGCATGAGTTAAAAACTAAGTCAATGGCCAAAATTTAGGTATTTGGCATTTTGTCATTTTGTCTCTTATTATCTGCACTCTTCTATTGTTCTTTGTTTTTCTTTTTGTTTGTTTTTGAGACAGAAGTAGCTTTGGCTGACCTAGAACACTCTATGTAGACCAGGCTAGCTTTAAACTCCCAGTGATTCACTTGCCTTTGCCTTTCCAGTGCTGGGCTCAAAGACATTTGACACCTTGTCCAGCTCTTCTGCACGTCGAGGGCACTTTGTGGTGGCTCTCTATGATATGCATACATGGTTCCTCTAATCAGTGTGTAATGACATCATGGTCGCATTTAGACCAACTTGGATTCATGTATTGTTTGGTTGATTTGTCAAAACAGCAGATGGAAGGAGTTTTGATGCTGATGAGGATTGAAAAGATGCTTGTCTGATTCACACTGTGAGTGGCACAAAAACTGACAAAATATTCTCCCAGTACTCAAAAATGATGGCTTCATTCGGTAGAGAAAGACAGATTACCCACAAGTGAAGTGCTGACACATGCCTTAATTGTTCTCTTTTGTTTTCTAGTTGATGCAAATGAAATATCTGCCAACATGCATGCCAGATTACACTCATTAATCAGTTGTAACATTGGAATGGCTGCAGGTACAAGAATTTTTGGGAAAAGTCAATAAGAACACTGAGAATAAATTGTTCATGTGGAATTTGCCATAACGAGGTTATAAATCAAATATGAATCACTAAATTCTTTTATCTTGTATGTGTATTTTGTGCTAGTTATTAAGCAGCACATTTCTTGAAATATAAACATTAGTAATAAATGTTGCTTGCTTTGCTATTAGCAAGGTAATAGAATTATTACAGCTACAGAGTACCAAGTTAGCCCAAGAACATGAAGTTTTGCTACAATGAAGCGTGTCACAAAGGGGACGACTGGGGTCTGTTTACTTAGTATGGACTATGGAACATGTTCAGCAGCCTTGATTCACAGAGTCAAGGGCTTTCATTCATCCTGACAAAAAAGTAGCAGCTAGAAATCAAGTCCCATCATGCTGCTGACCTTCAGAAGGGAGCAGATGTGTGGTTACTTTTTAACAATGTTAGTGTAGGTGTGGAAATGAGAGCCAGGGTCCCTTTCTTCTGAAGTTCATAGGAAACAGACTATGGTGCTAGGTTAGCCAACTATGCAGAACCTGATTTCAGCAAACTCAGAAGCCTGAGAGTTCCAAAAATCATCCCATGGGAATGCATTTAGGAAGTGAGATTACAAATACACTTTTAGTGAGAGCAGAGTGGGAGAAAAGTGATTAAATAAAGAGGTGCCTGTCTGCGAAGCTCTCTGACAAAAACAGGTGACAAACGAGCTCAGGTGTCCCAGATAGAGCATGTCACCAAAATGTCCATGCAACAGTGTGGCTATATGAGGCTGTTAGAAATAAAGTGCTGCAGAATCCCAGCAGGCAGTGCTGGATAAAACAAGGCACAGCTGGGCGGTGGTGGCGCACACCTTTAATCCCAGCACTCGGGAGGCAGAGGCAGGCGGATCTCTGTGAGTTCAAGTCCAGCCTGGTCTACAAGAGCTAGCTCCAGGACAGGCTCCAAAGCTACAGAGAAACCCTGTCTCGAAAAACCAAAAAAAAAAAAAAAAAAAAAAAAAAAAAAAAAGGCAGAGACGGATGGATGCCAGAGCCAAGGAAAGCCATGGAGAGAAGGTAGCAGCTCAGATGGGCTCATCTCCAGAATCAGAGTGACCTGGTGGTCTTTTGCCTCTGAGAACCTGCCGATACACTCCCCAAATACATCCGTGATGCTGATGTAACAGTGGAGCGAACATTCACAAGCATCACTTGTGAAGGAAAACACTTGAGCATGGGATTGGGCACATGAATTCCAGGGCTAGGGAAGCTGAGGCAGGATGATTGTGAATTTGAGGCTAGGCTGGGCTGCAGAGTGAGACCCTGAAAGAAAAAACAAAGGGTTTGAAAATATTGTAATCAACAAAGCCTTGTGTGAAATTTTTGTCTGGGTTTCTGCTCTGCCTGGTTTCTGTCCTCCCACCAGGTCCCATAGCCGTTTAGCCCCAAAGAAATCAAACCGAGGTCTATATTAATGATAAACTGATTGGCCCATTAGCTCAGGCTTCTTATTCACTTTTATAACTTATATCAACCCATTATTCTTATCTATCTTAGCCACATGGCTCAGTACCTTTTCAGCGGGGCAATCACATCTTCCTTCTTCTATGGTTGGGACAGGACTGGGGAGGAAAGGGCTTCCTCCTCAGAATTCTCCTGTTCTCCTTGACCTGCCTCTACTTCCTGTCTGGTTGTCCCATCTATACTTCCTGCCTGGCTAATGGCCAATCAGCATTTATTTAAAATATAGCTGACAGAATGCAGACCATTGTCCCACACCACTTCTCTCTCTCTCTTTTTTAAACAAAGGAAAATATCCATAGTCCATTTTTTTGGGAATGTGGGCATAGTTTTCCACATAGTTTTCCTACTTCTTGGGGGCGCTGATAATCTTATTGGGACCTAAAGAAAATTTAGAGTTAGGATCAAGTCCTGACTGGAGCATCCTGTGAGTCTTGATCATCGCAGGCAGTGTCTTGAATCTGTTCTGGAGGTAGAACTCAGACATCTGGGTCATCTGTTCTTATTGGAGATTTCTCAGGTGGTCTTCCTTGATCAAACCTGATTCCACAGCCTCTCAGTTCCTATGGAAACAAAAGCAAAATCTCTTCTCCAAAGTAACATACCTTTTAATTTCAATTTTGAAATCAAGGTATTTTCAAAATACCTATCTTGGATTAATTCAGCAGCATCTATAGGCAAATATCTTTTAGCAGCTGTTGCTCCTTCCTCAGCATTTAAACAATTTAAAGAGAGCATAATAACATACAGTATCAAGATTCTCTGTGTATTTTTTATCTTTATGTGGCTTTATTTTAACCTCATTTTAAAAATGTTTACTGTTAATATTTGGCTTTTTGAGACAGGTTCTCTGTGTATCTTTGATTGCCCTAGAACTCCCTCTGTAGACCAGGCTGCCGTTGAATTCACAGAGATCCACCTGCCTCTGTCTCTCAAGTGCTGGGATTAAAGGTGTGTGCCACCACACCTAACTACTCTCTTTTTTTCTTTTTCATTTTAAGGACTTTAACCTTTTTTTTTCAAGCCTGCATATATTTTTAACACATTGTAAACCATGTAGAGGTTTTCTTTGTCTTTGAATATCTTTTTACTGTATATCTCTCTTTTTCTGACCACATGAGTCTTTAATTTGCTAAGCAATATGGAGAGGATTAAAGTCTTGGCTTTGATGGCTGGATCCAGCCTGTTCCTTAGCATTCTGAGATTCCAGGCTCATGGCAGAGGTACCAGCCAGAGCCATGTTTATTGTCACAACTCTATGGCTTTTCCAGGTCCTTGCCAGCAAGCAAGCTGCAACAGTGTGTCCACAAATAACACTCAAATGCTCTCTCTGTAGCCGGACCTCTTGCCTCAAAGAGTCAGAGTTTGCACGGCCAGGACAGCCCAGAAAGCCGGCATTTTAAAACGGAGCAGTTTTTTTTCCTGCTATTGCTGAAAACCAAAAAGCATGCAGTCAGCTTTTATCAACACCATTTAAGTGCTTCATGGCAGGACCTCTTAAAGAGCTACAGGGTTTTACAGCTAAAGCTGAGTCAGGAAACCTCTCTTAAATGAGAGTACTTGACTCTAGCAAGCAGAACAGATCCGAGAAATTGCTGCTACCAAGAAGGCATGATTTACTCTATTCTTTTCTGTCTAGAATTACTTCCCAAGCTCTCTCAGGTTTTATGTGGATACAGTTGTCCACATGGATGCCATTTGTTGTCTGGGTTTCTGTCCTGCCTGGTTTCTGTTCTACCACCAGGTCCCACAGCCATTTAGCCCCAAAGAAATCAAACCGAGGTCTATATTAATGATAAACTGATTGGCCCATTAGCTCAGGCTTCTTATTTTTTTTTAAAGATTTATTTATTTATTATGTATACAACATTCCTTCCATGCATGCTTGCATGCCAGAAGAGGACACCTGATCTCATTATAGATGGCTGTGAGTCACCATGTGGTTGCTGGGAATTGAACTCAGGACCTCTAGAAGAGCAGTCAGTGCTCTTAACCTCTGAGCCATCTCTCCAGCCCATTCTATTAACCCATTATTCTTATCTATGTTAGCCACATGGCTCAGTACCTTTTTCAGCGGGGCAATCACATCTTCCTTCTTCTATGGTTGGGACAGGACTGGGGAGGAATGGGCTTCCTCCTTCTCAGAATTCTCCTGTTCTCCTTGACCTGCCTCTACTTCCTGTCTGGTTGACCCATCTATACTTCCTGCCTGGCTGATGGCCAATCAACATTTATTTAAAATATAGCTGACAGAATGCAGACCATTGTCTCATACCATGAGAGTGCACCCAGTGTTTTAGATAACACTTAGCCTCTGGTACTTCTTGGTGTAATAGCTGCCACAAATATGAATGCCACAAATATGGCCTCATGGGAGCTGTGCTGATATTAATGAAGCTGACTGCTTTGCTGCATTACACACTGGATGTGTCAACACTGAAAAGATGAACACTCAGTGCGCCAACACCATCCAGTGAAGACGATGAAGAAATGAAGATAGTTATAAGATCTGTTTAAGTTGCAAAGTAGACTTTAATTTGAAAGTAAAGTATGGAAAATTCAACTTCTACTTGCCATGTGCTGGTGTGATGTAAAGAATGCTGCCTACAATTATTGGGAAAAGTGGTTTAAACACTCCCTCTCTCTTGCTATGGGAGGTTAAAGTGCCCATATAATCAAAGCAACACATTAAATACTGAAATAGACACAACAACCCTTAGTTCTTGTTGATCCAAATATTAATAAAGTTTATGAAAGTAAATTTATGCATGTATAAAATAATGGCTGTGTTGTTTTGAAAACATACTTATTTTCATAATAATTGACATGAAATAGATTTAAAACTCTGTCTTTGTTTACAGTATGATCAACAGCAATAGATAAAAAATCCAGATAAGTGATTTTCATTCTGAGCAGTCTCATTGTAACCCAGGTGACTTTGAGCTTGCCTCCCAAGAGATGGAATCATAGGTGTGAGCTTCATGGTGTAAGTACTAGTGGTTGTTTTTTAAACTGGATTCAGAAGGAGAAGCTCCTAGGGAGAACACCCTCCATCGCTGGTGTTTTCTTTGGCTCCCTTCATTCACTTGGCCAAAAGTCTAGCATGTTCTGATGCTTCCTCCTCGTTTTTGTGTGTTGTAACAAGACGCTGAGTGTTAGCTGCTTTGGTCCTGGGCTCCTTCCCTCTTTGTTTAAGGGTTTTCTGACTACATATTGGTGGACATCATCTGTAGGGAGAGTGGAAAACTTTCAGATTCTGCTCGCTCTTGTGGGCCCCAACTGCTGAGGCACAGTGGCACCTGCCAGTCCAGGACTTTCTTTCTCTCCTTTTATTTTTCCCACAATAACCAAATTGAGAGCACTCAGGTTGGCGTCCACAATACATCCCCTAACAGACTCATACTTCTCTCTAGCTCTCTTTGGTCTAGAACAAGAATGCCCCTTATTCACCAGCACTTTGCAGAGGGTCAAGGCGCCTTTCCTTTTCATGGAAAACCTGTTTGGCATTTCCACCACTGATCTGGACCACATAACCCTTCCACTTCTCACCCAGAGCGTCAGCAGCTACTTCCTCTCATGGGCAGTATGACACTTGTGGGCATTATCCCCTTCAGGGAGTCCCTGACATCTTCATCTTGATGCTGCTGATGCCCCGGAGATCCCATTAAACAGAACTGAATTTTATTTTATTTTTGGTCAATTGATTTTCTTAGCATATTTTTATTTTATTTATCTTAATTTTTATGTAACTGATTTAAAAATTTTTATTTTGTGTGTATGAAGTGCCATGCCTGTTGCCTATGGAAGCAAAAATAAGGCATTGGATTCCTGGAAACTGAAGTTACAGATGGTTGTGAGCTGACATGTGGATGCCAAGAACCAAACCCAAGTCCTCCAAATCCAAGTTAAGAGCAGAAAATGCTCTTAACTGCTGAGCCGTCTCTCCAGCTCCAAATAGGCTATGTTTTGAAGTGAGCATGATGCCACTGACGTGAGGTGACATCTTTATCATATACTAAATTCTGTATATATTTTGCCTTTGTGCCATTGATCTATCAGTTCTTGTGTACCTGTTGAAATCTGTGGTACAGATTTCTAACCTGCTTTCCCCTTTCCTGCCAGCTCTCCTTTCAATAATGCCCTTGGTTTACTTGCTCATATTTTCATGTGAGCTGTGGACACCACACAGGTTTGCCTTGCATGGGGGATCGTGTGTCTCAGCCTGTGCTTTGCTGCCAGCTCTGTCACCACCTAAGATGGTTATGATCAGGGATTCAAGAAGTTGTGGTTTGCAGAGGGAAATGCTCTGGCTCATGCCAATGTGATATATGATGTAGGAGCTGAGTCATCCGTTTGACTGTTGTTCTGTATAAATTGCTTTCTTTATACTATGGTAGCAGAGGGTGAAATTAGACTACAGTATTTATTATTATTATTATTATTATTATTATTATTATTATTATTATTATTATTATTATTATTATTGAGTTCAATGTGTTAAATGGAGAAATTCCATTCCAACCTAAATTCACAAGGAGCCTGTTTCTTGAGATGGTTTCATGTTCTGTTACTTGACCAGAAAGTTACTGTCTAGACTGAGAGATGACTTTGCTCTGATAGGGCTGAGACAGAGAGAGAGAGAGAGAGACAGAGACAGAGACAGAGAGAGAGACTCAGTAGAATATTGTGTATGTCCCAATAAACACATTGTACCCTGACAATACCCAATACACCTAACCTGTTAAGCATTGCGGCACAGCCTTGCATGCCTTAAAAGAGCTCAGAATACGTGAGCCTATGGCAGAGCAAAAGCATTGGGCACACGAAGTCTGTTGGACCACACGTGCTGACTACCCCTTAGTTGGTTAAAGACTACCCCAAAAGAGAAGCGAGGGATGGTTGTCCAGGTACACTTTGCTCCATCAGAAAGTGAGAAGTGTTGATTGGCAGCTTTCAAAGTTGAGGACCACCAAGAAAGGTGCAATTACAGTGTTATTTCAAGATTCAAAGGCATAATTTCACCTAAACTACTTTTCTCATTTTGGATGAAGTTTAGAGGCCCGAGTACAGCACTAGGCAGCTGAATAACTTGCTTTCGATGAGCACTGACTATGGAGTGAAAAGAACAAATGAGGAGGCTCACAGCCCAGTCCATTGCTCCAACATCCCTGCTTCTGTTAGCTTTATTGTTTCTACTGCTACTGTCCCCATTGTTTATGTGTGTGTGTGCATGTGTGCGCGCGCGTGTGTGTGTATGTGCGTGTGTGTGCGCGTGTGTGCGCGCGTGTGTGCGCGCGTGTGTGTGTGCGTGTGTGCGTGTGCGTGCGTGTGTGTGCGTGCGTGCGTGTGTGTGTGCGTGCGTGTGCGTGTGTGCGTGCGTGTGTGCGTGTGTGTGCACGCGTGTGTGTGCGCGTGTGTGCGTGTGTGTGTGTGCGTGCGAGTGTGTGTGCGTGTGTGTGTGCGTGTGTGATGTATGTGTGGTGTGTATGTGTGTGTGTGTGCGTGTGTGTGAGCATGTGCGTGTGTGTGTGTGTGTGTGTGCATGTGTTGTCAGGGACCAGCCCAGACATAAAATTTTTCTCATACCAGAGTGGAGGTGTGGGAATAAAAACACAACTCACACGACAGAATTGGGGAGGAGTTTCAGTGATCCTTCATGAAATCCTGAATTCATATCCTGAAATCACCCATGTTTACTTTCCAAACAGCTTTTTTTTTTAAGATTTATTTATTAAATATGCATACAATGTTCTGTCTGTCTGTATGTTTGCAGGCCAGAAGAGGGCACCAGACCTCATTACAGATGGTTGTGAGCCACCATGTGGTTGCTGGGAATTGAACTCAGGACCTCTGGAAGAGCAGTCAGTTCTCTTAACCTCTGAGCCATAAACAGCTTTTATATCAAACGTAAACTGAGGGGGAAATTCATTAACATTCTGTTTCCTACGTAGTGGGGTGGGGGAGATGACTAGGTCATGTCTATACCTATGCCTGCTTTGTCATGTCTGTGCCCATGCCCATTTTGTCACGTAGACTGAAAAACACTTCTTCCCCAGGTCACCTCCTCGTTACAGTAGAAGGAGCAGAATGGCATTAGCACATCCTGATCCCTTGCTTAGGATGGCATCAGGTTGTTTTACTACCAAAAGCCAGGTGATCACCTGTGTGACAGGTGCAAATTGCGCCTTGTAGGTCACTCAGAATTCTCTGACCACCAGACAGTGTAGGAATATGGGCCTGTTTAATTCAGTCCCTACAATATGTGTGTGGTGTGTAGTGTGTGTGGTGTGTATGTGTGTGTGTGGTGTGTATGCATGATGTATGGTGTGTGTATATGTCTGTGGTATGTGTGTCTGTGTGGTGTGTATGTGTGTATGTGTGTGATGTATGTATGTGTGGTGTGTATGTGTGTGTGTGATGTGTGTCTGTGTGGTGTGTATGTGTGTGATGTATGTATGTGTGGTGTGTGTATGTGTGTGTGATGTGTGTCTGTGTGGTGTGTATGTGTGTGATGTATGTATGTGTGGTGTGTATGTGTGTGTGTGTGATGTGTGTATGTGTGGTGTGTATGTGTGTGGTGTGTATGCATGATGTGTGGTGTGTGTATATGTCTGTGGTATGTGTGTCTGTGTGGTGTGTATGTGTGTATGCGTGTGATATATGTATGTGTGGTGTGTATGTGTGTGTGTGGTGTGTGTATATGTCTGTGGTATGTGTGTCTGTGTGGTGTGTATGTGTGTGTGCATATGTGTGTGGTGTGTGTGATGTGTGTACACCACAATGTGCATGTAGAAATTGGAGAACAACTCACTGAAGTTACTTCTCTCCTTTCACCACATAGGTTCCAGGGATGGACCTCAGGTCCTCAGGATTTGTGGCCAGTGCCTTTCCTGATGAGCCATCTTACCAGCCCGTCTTCCATTATTGTTCCATCACCCCTCTCCTAGGTTCTTCTCTGAGGTAGGATGAGGCTTTAGGGAGTAATTGAACTTCACGAGAAGGACATCTGAGAGACCCTCCCTGTTGACATCAAACCATGCGGACCTCTTGGGCCTCTCCCTATCCTCTAGTTTCTTCATAAAATGATTTAATCAACACTTTTCAACAAGAGCATTTGAAGTTTAGTGATCTAATTCCTAACTGTGATAGCCAGCTTTACGATTAGTCGTGAGATGACTTACAAAGAGAAAAGGGGATCTTGACTCGCAATATTGAAGGTCACGCTTGGTGGTCACCAGTTCGGGTGTGTGAGGCAGCACACTGCAGTGGATCATGGCAGCCACCCAGAGAAAGAACTGGAGGAAAAATTCACAGAGCCCTAATACCCTTTCAGAAGATACCACAGAGTCCTATGACAGAACCCCACCTTAAGTTTTATAACTTCCCAATAGTACCAAGCTGGAACCAGTCTGTTAGTATGTGGGTGCCTGGGCAATAATTAGCCAGTCCATCAATCTAGTTCCCTGATGGAACTGTTCTAATTATTATTTTTTCACTTCTAGGAAAACACCATCTTGGAATAAGGTGATTTTCTTGGTGACTGGTTAAAATAAAATATATTTGATGTCTAAGAAATCTAAAGTCTTTTTCCTCTAAAAGTTGTATTTATTTATTCTTTCAGTGTAGATATCAGAAATATCTATATTGGGGCCAGGGAGATGGCTCAGTTGGTGAAATGCTGGCTACATTAGAATAAGGACATGAGTTTGGTCCCTAGCACTCACTTAAAAAAAAGAAGCAGTTGCATGTGGTGGTATTCAGTAGCTGAAGGGCAGAAATGGACAAGCCCTGGCTGAATCAGTGATGGTGGATAGTTCCTGATGCCTGTCCATGTTCTGTGGTCTCTCGTGCGTGTGTACACAACTGTATGCACACACTGCCCACCCCCACACAAAATAATTCCAGTTTCTGAAGGCTAAGGGACATATTAAAACTGTTTCCATCATCTTTGGGTGAGCTTACACCTGGGTCCAGAGCACTTGAGGCTTCTCATGCTGACACCGGAGTTTCTCTTTCCTTTTATGTCCTTTTCTTTTTTCAGAGTTATGGTTTCACTATGTAGCTCTGGCTGTCCTGGAACTCACTATGTAGACCACGCTGGCCAGAAAATCACTGGGATTAAAGTCCTGAGCCACTCTGCCCAGCTAACATAGCATTTTCAGTGATGTGATCCTTGTAGTTCTGGGTTGGCATAACCAGCACAGAGCTGTTAACTCTGTTAAAATGTCTACATTTTCTTCAACATTGAAAAGAAAGGAGAGAGACATCACTCCATGAATACAGAGTATGCTGGCTTTTCTGCCTCCCTAAATGCAGTGACGCAGTATCATGCCCGCCATAAGAGGGTTTCCATTGCTGTGATAAAAAACACAATGGCCGAAAGGAGAAAAGGGTCCAGTTCATTGTCATTAATAGAAGGAACTCAGAGCAGGAACTCAAGGCATGGACCTGGGGGCAGGAACTGAAACAGAGACCACAGAGGAACACTTCTTATTGGCTTGCCCCTTGTGGCTTGCTCAGCCTGCATCCTTATAAACCCCAGGACCACCTACCCCAGGGTGGCACTGCCCACAGTGGGTTAGATTGTCCCATATTAATCACTTATTAAGTAAATTCCCCACAGGCTTCCCATGAGTCAGTCCCATGGAGGCATCTTCTCAGTTGTGGTTCCCTCTTCCAGGTTAGTCTATCTTGTGCCATATCTACAGAAAGAAAAACCAGGGCACATACCGGCATCTCCAAGATGTCAAGCTTGCTTACTTAAAACTTTAGTAATACTGTTTTCATTATTGGACTGCTAAAACTTTTTCTCTTAGATAACAGTGTATTCTGTTGAGAATAATTGTGCTGTCAGGTGCAGGAAAATAATCATTAAACACTGATGCTATCTTCCTCTTGACAAGTCTAATTTCCCTGGTTCATAACACACCGAGGCTCCGCTGACGAAATCAAACAAGAATGGTAAATTACCTGTCAGATTCATTTGTCTGCTCTGCTCATTATCCTTGGTGCAAATACACTGAGATGACTGCATACGTGTGTCTGTTTCTGCATGCATGCACACGTGTGGTACATGTATGTGTTTGTGCATGTGCAGTGTATCTTTTTCAATTTTTAGCAGTGTGGAAACATACCTGGAAATACCTCTTTGCAGAAGGAAACTTGGTATATATAGCCCAAAGTTGGCTATGCATAACTAAGTTCCACATTCAAAACTGACCAAATTCAGTTCTTTCAGCTTTGATGGTTTCTTCTGATTGTCACTGTTTTTCTTTTTGCTTTTGTTTTTCGAAACAGGGTTTCTCTGTGTAACTCTGTAGACCAGGCTGACCTTGAACTCAGAGAGATCCCCCTGCCTCTGCCTCCTGAGTGCACTCTTTTTCTTAAGGAATTCTACATATATGCATTAACACTACTAAACCAGCTACCAAACACAAGGTTTTCCCTGTTGTTTACATCGTTGAAATTGAAAACCACATTGTAAAATGTTCTCAAGGGCTTTCTAAAGCCCGAAATAGAAACTGCAAATCAAATCTATAATAACCAATGCTCTTTTTTAAAACTTGGAGAACAGTGCCTTTGAATGCAGAGAGAATGACAAAAATTTTAAAATGTTTTTGTTTTAAGATTATTCAGCATATGTTGTAGTCAGTTTTCAGTTAAGGCGATGGCGGATGTCATCAACTTATAAAGCGATCTGGTTTATGCTTCTGTCGATGCTCAGGTAGAGTGGTACTCTGGGGCCTGTGTTGAAGCATCTCCCATAGCACGGAATCTGTGGTGACACCTAGTTCATCTCATGAAGCAGAGAAGGGGAAGCTCAGAGTCACTGTATGTGCACCCCTCCCCCACATATAGCGTTGGGGCTACCTTCTGTTTTATTGATGTCTCTGTACCTTTAAGGAAGGGGAATTCATCATGAGAGCTTTTAGCATTTTGAATGGCTCAGCAGGTAAGAGCACCACAGAGGACCTGGGTTTGATTCCCACAAGGCCTGTCACAACCATCTGTAACTCCAGTTCCAGGGGATCCAACTCTTGCTTCTGGCTTCCATAGGCACCAGACATATCTCACATAAGTTAAATAAATAAAAAAAAAAAGAAAAGAAAGGAAAAAAGAAAAAAAGAATTCTAAATACCAAGGAGGAAAGAAGGGACATCACAGCTAGTCTTGTCTCCAAAGTGTCAGACAGAAGAGAGAAGGTGGAGGTTACAGGCTCTGCTCAGGACTGTGGTGTAGGAGGGATCTTATGTATTTTGTGTTGCTTTCATTGGTTAATAAAGAAGACTGCCTGGCCTGTAGAACAGGACACAGCCCTTAGGTGGGTGGAGTAGACAGAATGGAAGACGGTAAGAGAGAAGGCACTGGCAGACGCCATGATGCTCCTACCTGAGATGGATGTAGGTTAGACTCATGCCGGTAGCCACAACATGTGGTGATACACAGACTATTAGAAATGTGTTAGTTTAAGATGTGAGAGTTAGCCAATGGGCCAGGCAGAGTTTAAATGAATATAGTTTGTGTGTAATTATTCCGGGTATAAGCTAGGGTCAAAAGCAGGCCGGCGGCTGGGAGCTGGGCGGCGGTGGGACACAGCCCGCCCCTCCTCATACAGCAGGACTGGCAGGAACATTATTTCCTCCTGCTAAGGTGTCACTCTTTCAAAGATTTTTGAGTTTTTTTTTCCTTTATTTTATATCCTGACAGCAGCTTCCTTTCCTCCCTCCTCCTATACCATCCCCCATCTCCCCTCTGCCCCACCTCAATCCACCCTTCCTCTATCTCTGTTCAGAAAGGGGCAGGCCTCCATGGGTGCCAACAAAGAATCTATACTATTCCACAATTTCTGGTCAGGGGAATAGGATTTGAGTTGTAATTCAGGCCCTGGGTAGAGACATGACATTCTAAACTGCTCAGAGGTTAGATTATAAAAGACAATAGCATTGTCCTCTCTCTCTAGAGTCCACCCAAACCTGCCTGTCAGTCACCTAGATGGGAAGCTGTATCTTAAAGAAAGGTGACTTGCTAAAAAGGCTGAAAGATGGGAGGAGTAACTGTCTGCTTGGCAGGCTGTGTGTTTAGAGACTGCAGACATCCTCCCTCAGTGTGGTTTCTTCCCTGCTCAGCCACTCAGAAAGCATAACTGTTGCTTTCCCTCTTTCTGTCTTTCTTTTCAAACACTGGTTCAATGCCAAGCCTGCTTGTTCTGACACTGGGCACCTCTCTCTTTAGAGATGTCTCCTCACCAAGCAAAGGCAGAACTCCAAGGCTGAACCTGCCCACTTCCTGTCTCTAGATGAGACCTCATGGCTCCTCCTACTCCTCCTGTGCAGCTCCCCTTTCTCAGCAGCTTGCCTGCAATGTTTTTAATTTCTCAGACTCCAATAAATAGTCTGCACGTGTTTTAAAATTCTCCCTTCTATGAGACTTAAGCACGGTGACATACATAGTGGCTCCACATTTCCTGGCCAGCCAGACCTACCTCTTAAAGGGTCTTCCCCTTCCCAGCATGCTCACTGAGGACCAGACTTCTCACACAGGGCCTTTGGGGCACACTTGAGATCCAAGCTATCGGAAGCTGGGATGATTTTTAAAACCTTTCTTTAGCATCAGTTTCTTCCTGCCTGACCTTTCCACATTGGAGGACTCTTGCTCTGAGTCCATTGTCAAAGGGAAGAGTGAAGCCATTGTGAACCAAAGCAGATCATAAGCAAGATGGATAGACATCCAAACTTGTGGGAGAAGCTCCGTGAGGTGACAGATCACGTGACCCAGGGAACACTGTGGCTGAAGCCTTGATTTTGCAGATGTTGATTTTGGGAAGTATCAGAATGTTCGAGAATGAGGTCTCTGAGAGGTCCTTTAGTCCTTGAGGCTGTGCATTTACACAGGACTTGTCTTTCTCTCTGCCTCAGTTCAGAAAGGGCCTTGTGTCCTCATATACATTCTATATATTTTTTTCCTCTATGTTCCGCCCTCTGTCCTTACCTCAGGCCAAACCAAGTGAGGCTGCCCAGCCTTGGAATTTAAACAGTAAACTAAAGACATCTATATATTATTGAGCTCTACATTTTTCTCTGCTCCCCCGCCCCGCCTCTCCCATCCCCTTCTACCCTCTTCCAAGGTCCCCATGCTCCTGATTTACTCAGGAGATCTTGTCTTTTTCTACTTCCCATGTAGGTTAGATCTATGTATGTCTCT
>JAQHUG010000023.1:12839261-12868051 GCA_028555095.1 Dicrostonyx torquatus | reverse complement strand
AACTTAATTAACAAAGCTCAGTCAAATGAGATACTTCTGAAAATGGTACAGACTGATAGTAATTTATTTAAAGGAAGATTCAGCACTCTAGAGAAGGAAACAGCTGATTTGGCACATAAAACCCAATCAATGACAGTGGGTACTGAAACATTATTTGAGAGGATTCGTACTGTTGAATGTCTTAATCGGACTCTGTCAAAGGAGTATGACCAATTGATTGATAGAATGCCTCTTCAGGAAGGTAATATGTATGCTATGAAAATTATGTCCAAGGATGAGACATTATCTCTACTGGAAAGACTTCATACCTTGGAATCCTCAGTGAGGGCATTAGAGCAGAATACTGTACAGGTGATCCAGACATTACAAAAGGCAGTGGTAAACAGATTTGAAAAGATTGAGGAAATTATCAAATTTGATGACCAGGAACAAAAGGTAAAAAGGCAAAATCTAACCTTGTCACTATGTAAAAATCTCCAGAATAGCTTCCCCAGAGTTTTGCCTGCCTTTCCAGTAATAACATCAGAAAAAGTATCTGACTCCAAGTACCCTGAGGTTGTCAAAGAATATACAAGGGAGCCCATATGTATAAACTGATCTAAAGAAATTAAGCAAGCAATTGTAGCTTACAGACTACATTCGCCTTTTGTTAGGGAAATGGTCAAAATGTGGACTTTCAGTAGCAAAGCCATGCCTCAAGATTGGGCTCAGTTAATCTCAGCAGTCCTAGAAAGTGAACCACAATTGCTTTGGAGGTGCTTTTTAAAAGAGGAAGTGAGAATTTTAGAGCAACAAGAAAAAGCAAAAGGACTTGAGATTTCACTAGATCAATTTCTAGGTGAAGGACTTTACTCTGATCCTCAGGATCAAGCTCTTTATGATGACTACATCTTGTCCCTATATACTACAACAGCTTTAAAGTCTTGGGACTGGATTCAGAAACAAGAAAGAGAGTCAAATTGTATCTTAGGGCTAAATAGGGTCAGAGAGAACCTTTTAGTGACTTTTTGCAAAGACTAACTAGGGCTGTACAAATAGGGATAACTGACCCAGAAGCTAGATGTATAATAATTGAATCTTTGGCTTATGAGAATGCCGACATTGAGTGCAAGCAGATCGTTGGGCCTTTAAAGATCAGATCAGCACCAATGGATGAATGGGTCTTGCATACAATGAATATTGAGACACTTGACTATGGTAGTGAAGCATGGGTAGGAGAAGCAATTTCCAATGGTAAGAGATGATATCAGAATACCAGAAGTTTTAATTGTGGTAGAATGGGACATCTGAAAAGGGATTGTAAACAACAGGTCCCTAGGAATAATGCCTCCTCTGGGAATGGCAGAAATAGGAGGACTCAGCCTCCAGGTATATGTAGGAGGTGTGGCAAAGGTCAACATTCGACCAATAACTGTAGGTCAATGACAGATAGACAAGGCAAACCAATTCCATCAGGAAGTGCTGTGGGGGGCCTCTCAAGGCCCCCATGATGAATGTGGTCCAGTCATTCCCAGTTACTCTGGAGAACATGTCTTGCCAGGAAAATTAAAAAATCCAATGCCTGCTTTAAAAAGCAATATTGGTCTGAATGGTGGTTTAAATGTGGAGGATGAGTCAAAAACTCCAGTAGGACGGAGGAAATGTATATTTTGGCAGACTTTTACAAATAATCAAAGAACAAAGCCAAGAGTTTGTATAAATGGTATTTTTATGGAGGGCTTATTAGACACAGGTGTGGATATAAGTATCATTACTCCAAAATTTTGGCATCCAAATTGGCCTCTTCAAGAGGTATCGATGTTCAGTTCCTGGGAACTGGAGCCCTATGTTGGGTAAAACAAAACATGAAATGGGTTGAATGTATGGGGCTAGAAGGACAAATAGGAAGACTAAGGCCATATATAGCCAACATTGCAGTGAATTTGTGGGGTTGTGACCTATTGCAACAATGGAATACCCAGATTAACATTCCTGCAGCCCCAAAAACTTATGTTTCTGAGGAAAATATTAGAAGATATTACAGACGATGGAACCAGCCATTCAAGCTGTACAAGAACACAACACAATTAATAAATCTTCAGAGGTACCAACAGCCCTACCTTTAAAATGGTTAACTGAGAAACCAATATGGGTTAAGCAGTGGCCTCTAGCTGAGGAAAAGCTGCAGGCTTTAGAACAGCTGGTCCAAGAGCAACTGGATACCTGACTGACAGAAGAATCTACCAGCCCTTGGAACTCTCCTGTAGTTGTTGTTAATAAGAAATCTGGAAAATGGAGAATAGTGACAGATCTAAGGGCTATCAACAAGGTTATTCAACCTATGGGCCCTCTACAATATGGAATTCCTCTAACTTCTCTGTTACCAAAGGGATGGCCACTCATAGTTATTGATTTAAAGGATTGTTTCTTTACTATACCTTTACAAGAAAAGGATAGACAAAAATTTGCCTCCACAGTGGCTACTTATAATAATTCCCAACCAACTAGATGAGATCAATGGAGTATCCTCCCATAGGGAATACTCAATAGCCCAACTCTGTGCCAATACTTTGTAAATAAGCTATTGGAAAGAATACACAAGCAATTTCCTAGGTCTAGACTCTACCATTACATGGATAACATTTTGTTATTTGATTCAAATACAGATACCTTAGAAATGATGCTTGAAGAAGTAAAGAAAGTCTTGCCTAAATGGGAATACAAATTGCTCCTGAAAAGATTCAAAGAGGAGATTCTGTTAATTACCTAGGTTACAGATTATGCTTACAGAAAAATAGAACACAAAAGGCACAAATTAGGAGAGACCGGTTGTGGACTCTTAATGACTTTCAAAGATTATTGGGAGACATTTCCAGTCTATGGCCTGCTGTTGGGATAACACTTGATCTAATAATTCATTTAAACAAGACCTTACATGGTGATAAAGACTTGAATAGTCCTAGAGAATTAACAGCTGAAGAGGAAAAGGAATTGATGTTTATTAAGGAGAAATTACAGGAGGCACATGTGGATAGGGTGAATCCAAATCTTAATTGTATTCTAGTCATAATACCTTCCAGAATTTCCCCTACAGGAATTTTAATGCAGAGAGAAGATATTATCTTAGAATGGGTCTTTTACCACATAAACCAATTAAAAAATTAAAAACTTATGTGGAAAAAGTCTCTGAATTGTTTATAAAAGGTAAATTGAGACTTCATCAATTAGCAGGTATAGACCCAGCAGAGATTATAGTGTCTTTTACTGCTGATGAAATAAAAAAGTTATGGGAAGACAATGAACCCTGGCAAAGGGCTTGTGCTAATTTTTTGGGAGAAATTAATAGCAATTATCCCAAAAGCAATAGACTTAAGCTTATAAAGTAAACTTCTTGGATTTTTCCCCAAATTGTATGTGATTCACCAATAACAAAAGCCCGTACTGATAGTGATTGCAAATATGTATTATACTGATGCAAATAAATCAGGGAAGACATGTTACAAATCAGAAGACTTGAGTAAGGTAGAACAAAGCCCTTATAATTCTGTCCAGAAGGCAGAATTATATGCTATTCTTATGGTACTAAGGAATTTTTAAAGAACTTCTCAATATAGTTACTTATTCACAATATGCAGAAAGAGTTGTCTTACATATTGAAACTGCTGAATTTATATCAGATGATACAGAATTGACTTCGTTGTTCATCCAGGTGCAAGACATAATCAGGATAGGCTTTGTCCCATATACATAACACACATCTGATCCCATACATATCTGCCAGGTCCTCTAGTACAAGGTAATGCAGAAATTGATCAATTATTGATTGGAAGTGTGTTGCAGGCCTCTGAATTTTATATAAAAAAATCATGTCAATAGCAAAGGTTTAAAGAAAGTTTTCTATTACATGGAACAAGCTAAGGCGATTATAAAGAAGGATCCTACTTGCTCTTTCTATAATCAAACACCATTGCCTGCAGCAGGTACTAAGGGTATTCAAAGGAATGAAATCTGGCAGATGGATGTGTTCCACTTTATGGAATTTGGTAAATTGAAATATGTACACCATACCATAGACACATATTTAGGTTTTCAATGGGCAACTGCCTTGAGCTCAGAAAAGGCACACACTTATTAGAAGTTATGGCCATCATGGGCATTCCTACACAAATAAAGACAATGGTCCAGAATATGTGTCTAAGAAAATGAAATGAGAGCTGGAGAGATGGCTCAGAGGTTAAGAGCACTGACTGCTCTTCCAGAGGTCCTGAGTTCAATTCCCATCAACTACATGGTGGCTCACAGCCATCTGTAATGAGATCTGGTGCCCTCCTCTGGCATGCAAGCATACATGGAAGGAATGTTGTATACATAATAAATAAATAAATCTTTAAAAAAAAGAAAATGAAATGGTTTTTTGCTTATTATAATATAAAGCACATTACAGGAATAACAAATAATCCTACAGGTCAGGCAGTTATAGAAAGGTCAAATCATACTATAAAGGATACGCTGAACAAACAGAAAGGGATAGAATATACCTCAAGAAATAGATTGCATAATGCTTTATTATCCTTGAATTTTCTTAATGCTAACGAGAAAGGGACAACAGCAGGAGAGAGACATTGGATAATAGAAAAGTCTTCTAAATTAAATCAACCTGTTTATTTCAAGGATGTGCTGACCTCACAATGGAAATCAGGAGACATGCTATGTTGGGGAAGGGGTTTTGCTCTTGCTTCCACAGGAGAAGAAAAATTATGGATACCATCAAAATTAATAAAGATTTAGTTTGAAAAGGAGAAACCTCTTGAAAAAAAAGAAATGACAGCCCATTCACAATGGTGACAACCATACAGATGGTAAGGAAACCTCATAAGGGTTGGGGCAGGGTTCTGTTCTTGTCCATTTGGAGTTTGTTTTCTTCTGGGCACAACTGGCCTTTGGGCAAGGAACTGCCCATGCCTCAACCACTGACAAAATGCATGATGTCCAGACAAGACAAGCAGGATACAAGAAAAAGACTGCCAAACCTTGCCAAGACAGGGTAAAACCGTTCTGAAAATTTTCCTGCCTCTGAAAATGGTCTGTCAGTTACTCTAGGCTTTAGCCAAAGTTGGTTGCTTCAACGTTGTAGATGAGACTTTGGGTGATTGCTCAGGCAGCCAGTTGTCTCTGTCATCTGCTGCACATTTTGGAAACTGCTTGATTGCACTTCCTGCCTACTCAAGTAATATTATCTCCCTTCTCAGGCCTTTGATGCTGTTGAAGATTAGATAGTCATAGTTACCTTCCTCTTATGATATAGCCAAGCCATTTCCAATATAAAACATAGACTCCTTAGAATAGAATGTTTATTAAAACATCTAGTATAGTGTATATAGTTTTGTATTGGGTTTGGAACTTTCTTATTTAAACAAAATGGGGAGGTGCTGTGGGAGCTCCTTCAGCCAATAGCCTTTAAGATACCAACCCACTTGGGCGTGGTCTCTTATATTATAATTGCCAAGGGAAATCATGTGCTAGCTCTCTCACTTTTGGCTGCTGGATTCAGTTCCTGTTCCCCATTTATGCAGAGGACTGTGATCTAGGACTGTGATCTTTGAGTAAACTTCTAAATAACCCTTTATTATATGCAATTCTTAGCTAGTGTGGGATCATTTTGTAACTTCCATTATCAACCAGGTGACAGTATATAAATTAAAACCTCTTCTTTGCTAACTCTAGTAATGGTTGATTGGTGAAGGCTCATAATATTTGGGGGTTTGTCTGGGATTTGGGCATTCAGCTAGATCCACCTTCTTTTTCTGGCCAGCTTTGGGACCCTGGGAGCTTTTGTAATACAAGAAGCCAAGAAATTGGATAGGCCCAGTGTTTGGAGGGAGCCACTGACCTTTAATACCTAGACTTCACAAGAGAGTCTTGAGTCCCTGAGGGTTCCAGACATAGTGGGAACTGAAAAATAAGACAGGCCTAGCATTTGGAGGGAGCCACAGACAGGTTCTTGGTGCCTGTATTGTGAGAAAAGAGGGATCAGAAAACTTCTGGAGCTGGGTGTAGATAAGATACCTGCTTGTCTGTAGTGTGCATTTTGGGACTTCTGGAAAAAACTGGACATAAGCTTAATTCCCAAGTCAGAGGGACCACTGGGATACTGCTGGCCTTTGTTGGAAAAGCAAGATGGAAATTGGCTGTTCAATGTATGAATGAAGGTGGTCACCAAATGTTTGTTTTTGTCTGGTTCCCCCCTGACTATGTGAATTTTTTCTCTTTTTAAGCTACTGGTTGATGGATCTATGTTTTCTGGTTTGTCCATAGTTTGTTGTAGATGTGGGAGCCAGGAGCCAGACTGTAGTGAAGGCATAGGCACAGCTGCTACGTGCACAAGTTCCTTGCTGGCTGCTGCTTCTCTCAGCTCCCTCCTGCAGGATCCACTGTGCACAAAAGGTTCATCTCTAAGCCTTTGTCCTCAGCTTACTTGGATCCTTCCTCCTAGTCACTGGATTCAGTTTTTAGGGATCCAAGTGTCTTTTGGGTATGGATAATATTACTATGTTTTTATGCTATGCTATTTCTTGAAAAGCTGTCTCTGGGGTGGGTTATGGTTCCCCATTCTTTAGATCCCAGTATGCTTGTTTGAGACTTTCCTCTAACATCCTGTATCAGGTGGGCAACACAAGAATAGACTCTTCCCACTTCTTTTTTTCTTATTTAATTCTCTAAAATTTTTGCTAAAGTATGAACATTATCTCCAGATTTGTAATCTATTATGTAAACTTTCTGTACCCATGTTTTGTAAGTTTATTGGGTATTGTTAGAGGTCTTCAAACTCTGTGATGAAAGTTAACTTAAAACTTCCAGCAAGAGGGTTGATGGTTAAACACGCACACAGAGATGATCTGAATCTACTGCAGCATACGGTATGTGTATGCTCGGATTCATATCTTGTTTTAAAAGGAATGAATGTTTTTGAATATTTGATTAACTGAGATATTTTGGATTGGAATGGATTTTTGTGTGGTGATTCTTTCCTGAGAATAAGAACAACAGATAATCAAGGTCTATTTAAAAAACAGGAAACAACACTGAAAAGACTCTGATGAATTAAAATGTAATAATTTTTATGAGCAAGGCAACACAAATGAGGCTTTTTTTTATTGTGTTCAGTAACTCTTTGCACTTCTAAAAATATGGCTAAATAACTGGTCTTCTGGATGTCAGGTTTGTCTCAAAATAATGTCATGGATTAAACCAAATGTTTGTCCTCAGGTGGTCTTAAAATTCATTGAGTCAACAAGCATCAATGACTTGATACATGTAAATATTCATCTAGTGGTGTAGGAGGGTTCTTCTGTATTTCTTTGCTTTCATTGGTTAATAAAGAAGACTGCTTGGCCTATATGATAGGACACAGCCCTTAGGTGGGCCGAGTAGACAAAACGGAAGGTGGTGGGAAAGAAGGAAGTGTGACAGACGCCATGATTCTCCCTCTCAAGATGGATGTACATTAGAATCGTCCGGTAAGTCACCACCTCATGGTGACACACAGATTACTAGGAATGGGTTAGTTTATGATATGAGGGCTAGCCAAGAAGAGGCTAGGGATAATGGTCCAGGCAGTAATTTAATTAATACAATTTTCGTATGATTATTTCGGGCATAAGCTAGCTGGCGGCTGGGAGCCTGACACCGGGAAAATGGCCCTGCACCTCGGCGGGAACACAGCCACACCTATTACAATAGTTTGGCTGCCCAACGTGGTTGGCTGACTCCACGTAAAACCTGAGGGGACTTAAAAAGGAAATCTAGATACAAATATAGAGTTTAGGACAGCTGGCGGCTTGCCATAGCTCCTTTAAGAGGGATTTCCTGACTCAGTAAAGCAACAGATAAAAAGCTGCTGCGGTTTTAAAATGGGGCATCCTGGGCTGTGCTGATAGCTCGAACTCCGGCTATAAAGTATTTCAATGGATTTTGTTGGACTGGATGCTTCTGTGCCCACTCGGGGTCGGGAATAAAGCAGCTGAGACCCTGATCATGGCTCAGCTCTTCCTGCCTGGATAAGCAGCTGGTCGGCTAGAAACTGGCGGTTTTAAAATACCAGTTTACAGACTATGCCGCCAGTGTGACCTCTGGCTCTGGCAGTAGACAGAGCATTTCAATGGGGTTTTCTGAGTAAACTGCTATGATTTGCTTTGATGACAATTAGGACTCGCTGTGTGCCTGGAACATTGCGTGCAACTCAGAGGCACAATTTACTCTGAGATAAGAGCAGTTTGGCTCGGCTCCGCCATGCTGGAATGTGCTGATCTCAGGCAGGAACCACCTTAATTATCATGATAACAGTACACTTAAGGTTTAGACTGGGCAGGAAACAGGTGGTACCTGTTACCCCTACATGGCACAAGCTAAAATTTTTAAGAACTGCTTAACATTTTAAGAAATGCTCCTGCATATTAAAAAAATTACAGATTCTCAATAAGACAGATTCAGACATAAAAGACCCTTAAATGGGTCATACTGTTAGATAAATTATGTAGGCTTGGGAGAAAAATATATATATATATATAAAGACAGTAATAAAATAAACAATGCCTTAAAAAAAGGTAAAGTCTTTAAAGAGACAGAGTACAGATAGTTATAGATTAAGAGAAATAAAAATAAGCCACGTAAACATGGAAAATTCACAGAATGTCTGGATTATGTATTTTATTGTGTTTTCTTTAAATTTTTTGACTGTGAAGGAGCTAAATACAGAGAGACATCTCATTATATGGACTGCCAAGCTAAACCACCATATATGTTTTGAAGGTATTATGACTTCCAAATATGGGTCTAAGGATATGATGCTTCGGAGAGGTTCTTCTTTTGTTTTCATAGAGGATAAGAACCCGTGGACTTCTTCTATACCAATCTGGTATGATAGACCATGCCCTCCTGAAACATGGCTGCGAACACCTTCAGAAACTTCACTCAACTGCTGACTGAGATGTACCTGCCACACAGGTTATACCATGAAAGACCTAATTAACAGCGCCCCCATTCAGCAGGAAGAAGTTTGGAGAGAGATAACTATGTCCATATTCCCAAATATTGTTTATAAATGCTTTCTTTACATTTAAAGGGGAGAGGATATGGATATGAATAATTTGCATTGGTATAAATTTTGACTTATTGATACAAGTTTAAGGTTAATTTTGTTATATGTATATATATTTCTGATCTTGATTAAGGTATTGTGATTGTGTAGTTCATTTAGAAATGTAATGTGTAATTAGGAAATATAGGTTGTTAATGAATAATCATCTATAATAGTCAAGTTTGTAGTCATGTTAGATTTTCTAGATATGCATAGATATATTTCAGTTAGATAGACATTCTTCATATCTCTCAAAGACTACAGAATTTGGCATTTAATGTTTTAATAACTTAGGGCTTTTTATGACAATGAGACACGTCTGCTCCTGGCAGCACCAAGCTACTTCCTGAAGAAGATGGGCATCGAAGAGGCTCCTTATGGAGTTTGCTAGCCATTTGGGCAAGAAACTGCTCTTGCCTGGACTGCTTAAATGGACACAAAGAACCTGCAGAAAGAGGACTGCTGAACTTGCCTAAAGGTGAGATGATCCTTCAGGGTTCCTGATTTGTAAAAGAGTCTGTGAGACATTCTGCAGGACACAAAAGAAAGTGACTGAACTGTATTTGAAATTTCCTGCTTCATGGAAATGTCTGCTGGATGCTGTGGGCCTGTAGGCTGAAGATGGATGCCCCAACAGTAAAAAAGAACTTTGGGTGACTGTACAGGCAGCGAGATGTTTCTGTCACTTGTAGAGTTTTGTAAGTTGCTTATTTCTTGTTTACTTAGGTAATATTATATCCTTCTGGAGTCTTTGATGGAGTTAGAGAATGATAGTTATAGTTATAGTTTTCCTTAGTTATGATAAAAGATAAAATAGATCTAAATATGGTAATTATAATTCTTACTTGATAACTGTTTTGTTATATGTAATTTTACTGTGTTAAAATGAAAGCTTTTCTTTTTTGTTTAAACAGAAAAAGGGGAAATTGTGTAGGAGGGTTCTTCTGTATTTCTTTGCTTTCATTGGCTAATAAAGAAGACTGCTTGGCCTATAAGATAGGACACAGCCCTTAGGTGGGCCGAGTAGACAAAACGGAAGGTGGTGGGAAAGAAGGAAGTGTGACAGACGCCATGATTCTCCCTCTCAAGATGGATGTACATTAGAATCGTCCGGTAAGTCACCACCTCGTGGTGACACACAGATTATCAGGAATGGGTTAGTTTATGATGTGAGGGCTAGCCAAGAAGAGGCTAGTGATAATGGGCCAGGCAGTAATTTAATTAATACAATTTTTGTATGGTTATTTTGGGCATAAGCTAGCTGGCGGCTGGGAGCCTGACACCGGGAAAATGGCCCCGCTCCTCGGCGGGAACACAGCCACACCTATTACAACAATCTAGTATTTTGCCAATTCTAGTTTTCACTTTAAATAGAAGGCGATGGCTAGATACATACCTGAGCTAACAGAACACACTAGTTCAGGACCCAGAGGACTAGGCCTGAGAAATCCCTTTAAAAGGGCAACATGGAAATGCTGCTAGAAGCAGAACCATGCAGGAAATCTTCAGAAAAGAATCAGCCCAGGTCACCTCCAAGTTTTGATGCTAACCTGACAGCCACTATCATGGACCAGCATCCTTAATACGATCTTCTGAATTAAAGTAATTCTTAAGACCGGCAGGGGTTTGATGTCCTGAGATAAGGTCTCATCAGGGGTTTTGGACAGGCAAAGATGACAGAGATCTGTGTTATTCCAGACAAGGAATAACAGAGACTTGGGAAACAGAATGAACTAGGTTGAAAAAAAAATAAAAGAAAAGTTTAAAATTATAAGGAGGGAAATGAGAAGCGAAAGAGTTAGGGTTACAGCTATGAGTACCAAAACCTGACATATTCCTATCTTATGATTAGCAAGACAAAGGTTTAAGAGTCTGGCAAGTGCCTGTGGAATATCTCTCCTTACTTGGCCTAGTCAGGCTAACAGAAACTGACCTGAAAATGTTTATCTGGCCTCTTTTTCTTTGCTAACTTCATTAAGCTTTAGCTGCTTGGATAGACTGAATCATATAACAAACTGTGGTATTCTAAAAATAATGCAATATAGAAGGATCAAAAATAAGATTCTTAGTCTATGGGCTGCATTTATAATTTGAGGTTTTATTTTGGCACTAAAAGAGCGTCAGTTCAAGAATTGTAATTTTTATTTATTTATTTATTTATTTTGGTTTTTCGTAACAGGGTTTCTCTGTAACTTTGGAGCCTGTCCTGGAACTAGCTCTTGTAGACCAGGGTGGCCTCGAACTCACAAAGATCCGCCTGCCTCTGCCTCCCGAGTGCTGGGATTAAAGGTGTGCGCCATCACCACTCGGCTAAGAATTGTAATTTTTAAAGGCTATAATTAGGATACTCAGGTTAATAGTCACCCTAAAAATGATCAAATTTTTTGACAAACTCAGAACTATGCTTGTAGTCATGCTAAGAACAAACGTAATTCATTGACAGGGATAAGCTTTTATTATTTTTTTTTAATCTTCTGTATATACTTTCAAGGTTAAGCCTAAAACAAGTAATGAAAAAGAAGCGAAGTTTACTAAGTCAGGTATACTTAAGAGAGGACCTTCAAAAATTCTTCAAATATCTGAATACAGTATTTAAAGTATTCAGTGAAAAAGGATTCCTGTGGTAGACAAAAATTTCAGCTTCCAAAGGTGATGCCACAGGCACTGTGGTGACACTAGCCAATTGGTGGAACTGCCCCAAGCTTCACCCGCTCCAGGAGTGAGGAAAAGGAGGACACGGACTGCTCCTCTTCCACCAAGGTAGACTGGTCTCTCAAGTTTCTCACACACAGAAATGTCTCTTGGATCTTTTGGGTCTGGTAGCCACATACACACAGCTGCACACAATTAACGCAGTCAGGGCGTTAATGTCCTGTGTAACTGTTGGAGTCTGAAGTCCATGGAGACTGCAGGGGAGGAGCCTATGGTAATCATCCAGTTAGCTGGTAAATCTCTGTCATTTTATTGATACAGAGGCTGTTTGGTTTATACTTCCTGGTCAGATTTATCCTCAGATCTCTGATTGTTGATTTACTTTATCAGTTTAATAGCAACTGCCTGGTCAATACATTTCATATGTGAAAATCAGGCTTTGCTTTGTCTAGGGCTATTAGGTCTCCTGGTGAGAAAGGCAAACTTAAAAAACAGGTTTCAATGTAACATTTTACTATTCCTCTATTTAAAAGAACTTACTTTGCAATGAATGCTCTCAGCAATTAACCACTTGTGTTTCATGGTAAATGCTAAATGGAAAAAGGAGAAATGTTTGTGGTTTATGCAAATTGTAAGGACATAAGAAAATAATTATAAAAATTAAAAAATAATAATAAAACTTAAAGATGACGTTAAGACTGTGAAGGTTCAGAGTTTTAACATGATAGTCAATGGAGTTCTGATAAGCTGTCTATCCGGCTCCGGTAAAGCCTGACCACCATTCTTGTCACAAGTTCAAGTTTTAAATTTTCCTTTGTTTTTTAAATATAGACTAAAAGGTACTTCTTGTTGTGCTAAAAACACTTTTGCCCAATTTGTATATGTCATCCCTTTGGACAGAGGAAAGTATGTAAATGCTCTTAACACAAACTTAAGTTTTTGGTCCCAAAGCTTTTACTATGTGGATTTCTGTACAGATTACAAACAGTGGTAATGATAACATATCTAAAACCTTTATCTCTTTCTGTAAACTTTAAACTCCTGTAAGCTTCAAGCAATTGAGATTTGGGTTCACCTGCCACAGGTCAAATGGACTCCAGATAAGCACTTCTGTCCTAAGCTTCCCCACTTAACTGCTTATTCCTGAGGGAATTCTAAATGTGAGATTTTCCTTTAACTTCTGTCCCAGTGGATTTCCACTCAGCTGACAGACACCATCCATGAAATCATCTGTGGACTACAAATTGCTCTAAACGGCTGTGAGCCCTGGACCTACTGAAAGCAGATTAAAGCACTACAGACAATGTGCTTGCCCCGTCCCTTCAGCTGGGTCAGCAGACTAGATATTCATGATGGATGTCCCCCAACCTTGGTCTTTGATCGGCAATCCAGCCTTTCTGGACAATGATGTCCTGACAATGATGTCCTAATTTCAACTGAGAAGCAGTTATGGAAGAGAGTATGTTGCCCTTATCCCCAACAAAAGCCTGGAATTTTAAGTCTAAAGGAGCCTGGAACTCTGCTGGAAGGAACCATGAATTGTCATCCTGACCACCACCACCGCTGTCGAGGTAGATAGCATCCAAACCTGGATACATCACTCCCAAGTCAAGTGTGTCACTGATGAAATGACTGTCACCAAGGCTCGAGAAGACCCATGAAAGATAAAACTGATGCAAGTTATAGACTAGTAATGGTGTTTTGTGTGACTTTGTTCCCTCTTGCTCTTTCGTAGGATATATGGTTCTCCCTTTAAGAGCAAATGCAAGCTTGCCATAAATGTCTCACAGCTCCTGGCCATCACTTCATCCTTGCATCACTCCTGGGTGAAACTGGGTTGTAGGTGCTGTCAGGATGCACCCTTGCTTGCCTATTTGACATGTACATCAATCCCTGGAATTCTGTATTTTGGCGTCCCTGTTCCCCTGGATGTATGTCTATGATGGTTCAGTGGAGAGAAAACATGTATGAGCAGACAAGGCCCTTCTAGCTCTATATTCAGGAAAAACATATCTGTCTCCGTATTCCTCCTAATAAACTTAGGGTTAGGAAGAGCAGGCATCACTGGTACAGTAATGGCTGACATTAACTTCAAAAACCTAGGACTCCAAATGACCCAGGATCTGTCTATATTAGAAAAAAATTCATTGCCAAACTGGAAGAACAGGTGGCTCCATGATGTTGGTTTACATCATGGGCGAGCACCCGACCTGCTCTGCGCAGAGCAAGGTTACTGTATGGTTTTAGGGGAAAGTTGTTGATTCTGTGCAAACCATTGGGGAAATATTAGAGACAAGTTGGTTGCACTCTGGAAAAACCTTGAAGAAGGGAGAAGGCCCTAAGTGGAATAAAAGAGAAAGATTCCGGTTCTCCTTCTCAGGTCCTTCTTGGCTAGTAACTGCTGTCAGCCACCACAAGGCTCTTAGCTCTCCTGTTCCCACTGATTATAGCTGGCCCCTCATCATCAGCGCCTTAACTAGATATGTAAATTCCCACTTAGGCGCTGTAATGATTTCTGTCTCTTTAAGAGACAAGCCATGCTCACTCCCTTCCTGCCTGCAGCCGCAGACCTTCTCTCTCTCTTTCTGTTCCTCTCTCTGAGAGGCAGCTGCTGACTCTCCTCTCTCCCCTCTCCCCTGCCCTCCTTCTCTCTCTCTCTCTTTCCCCCTTCTCCCCTTCTCACTTCGCCCCCATAACCCTAATAAATGTTCAACTTTATTCTATCTGTCCATCTGCCGCGTGTCTCTCTGGCTGGGGCTTGGGGGCAGCAGCTGTCTCTGCCTGGGACTGGCTGCTCTCCCGCACACTGCTGCCTGCCCGCCGCCGCCACATGACTGTGAACCAGCCACATGGAGACAGGGCAGCGTGGTCTCATGCATGCACCCACTCAACCCGCAGCAAGCTGCCGGGGACCCGCGACAAAAGCACAACAGGCGCTATTAAGCTGATGGCCATTAAGTCCCAATATGAACAGGTGTCCACCACAGATTCAAGGATTTGACTCAGGATACAGCTCAAGGGGAGAATGTGATGGCCAACATTATGTTGGTAGTTAACTTTATATTTAAAAGTTTAAAATTACTGTGCTTAACAGAACTACAAAGCGAAAATGAACTTACAAATGTTAAAGGTGCTAAGGGTTAACATTTATAAGTGCCTGGTTCTGTGCAACTTTAACAAGAGGCGGTTTCTGCTCCTGTAAGTAAAAGCTTGCTTGGTGGGAGATGACCTTCTGCTTGCGTGTAGACAGAGTGTGGCTTGGTGTTCTTCGCCTTTAAAATCCTGACTGGATAGGCGAGGCCTTGCATCTGGGAATCTCTAGTTCTGAGTGTAAACCTTGCACCAGTATATGAATTAAAGCTTCTTCTTTCTTAAAATTTACGAATAGTCAGATTGGTGAATCTCTGAATGACCCGGACTCATCGCAGTGCTGTGACCATGGATCACACAGAAGTCGATATTCCTGAACAGCAGACTCCATTTCCTTTACCTAATTATGAGAGTCTGTGAGGTCTGGTTTTTCTCTCCAATCTCTCCTCTCACCTCTGAACTCTTTCTTCCCTTCCAAGCTGAAGGCTTCACACTGTTCCTGCAGTGGGAAGCCCTGACTGCAGCTCTCAGGCTCCACTGAAGACAGTGCCTTCACTGTCCATGCTTCCATCCAGTGGTAGCCTGAAGTATTGATACCCAAGTATTGAAGGTGCCAGTCAGTGATGGAGGCACTGTCCTTGAACGTAGTGGGGAAAGATTCTGAACTCTGAAAAATGGGGGAAGACTGAAATATATTTTGGTCCCTGTTGTTTTTTTTAATAACATCTCAGTCCTTCGATTTTTACCAATAAAGACTCAGGAGCCAGATGCTGGCGTGAAAACCTGCTAAACTCAGAGTCAGAGAAAGCACCCATCTGATCCTCCTCCTCCACATCCCAGGAGCCTTCTTCTCCTACACCATCTCCAGCCACCCTCCTCCAACTCAAGGTTACCCCCTTCTACTTCCTGTGTGTCTCTCTATCCATCCTCCTGACTCCCTCTTACTCTATGTGTTTTTTTCTTAATAATCCTATGTTCACTTCCTGTTAACTGGCTGCTTGCTCTACTTCTTGATGTATGGTTTGGTATATTTAATCTGTTTACAATATCCAAACAGAAAGGTCTAGGATTAAAGGTGTGCACTAGGACCGAACCACACTACAACTACAAGCAGGGTTTTCCAGGAAATAATGTAATCTTGGGGTTCACAGTGCGATCAAATATTCTGCAACAGGTCCCTTTCTTTTTTCTTTTCCCCACCAGGAGTAACATATAGTTCAGATGACTAGCCCAGGGGAATAGGACCTCAGTTTGGCTCTTGACTGCAGGGCTTCCAGCAATACGCATAAGACCCATTGTTGTCTCCACTGAAAGCGCACAACGAATGTGTGAACTCTTAGAAGTTATCTGGTTGTATCAAGTCCAGAAAGCTCCCCAGATAATGGTTGGGTTTTAAGAGAGGTGGGGAAGCCATCACTGGCAATGGGGAAGTTACCCCAAGGATGAGAGACCTCATCTGTGCCCTCAGCCCATGTGTGTGGATCATCCAGGTAGGTTCATCCTGGTTGTTCTTAAATGCTGATGCTCTGTCTCACCAAGCAACAAAGCCCTGCAGGCAAGCTCTTCTTATGAAACTGCACCACTTGAGGAGTGCGTGGGAGTTCCATAAACACTTGGTGCTGGACTGGGGGAGGCAGCCAAAAACCAGGAACTGGGCTTGGTGAAATGCAGAAATTTGTTCCTGGATGGCTGTCAGGTTTAAACAGATAGCAAGCCTGGCAGATTCAGTGCCATTTGGGAAATAAGAGAATCTGGCCATTAATCATGATTCTGCCAACCTAAAGCTTTATAGCTAGGTTCCAAGCGCCTCTGGAACTTGATGAAATCTGTGGGAAGTTCTTCAGAGCCAAAGTCTGCTGCTGACAGAGCCACTGGCATAGCAGAAAACGTAATGATTTCTATCTGGGCACTAAAAACTTTTTAAAGTTACACCTTATTCTATTTTCTGACGACAATGCAGGCATGTCATCAGAGAAAAGGAGTTTGTTCTGTTCTCCCGCTCTGTCGGATCCAGGAACCAAATTCACACTGGCAGGCTAAGCAGCAAGCGCCTTACCGAGCTGTCTCAGCGGCCCTCTCTCTGAGTTCTCGACAGCGAGGTGGCCTTGCACAAGCCTTCTCACACCTCTGGGCCTCCTACACACCTGCAAAGCCTCGGGGGTGCACAGGTTTACTTATGGACCTGCTGGCTGACACCCGACAGTTCCATCAATCCTCAGCCCAGAGCTGTTCCACAACTCCGTGGCTTGAATGAGAAATTCATCTCCCTTGCAGATTAAAAACCTATTGATTTTCTCTCTTTGGCAAGGGGAATGAGACTGCAGTTTCTCTCCCTGCAGAGGCAGAAAAACAAACAAACAAACAAATAAGGAAGCAAATAAATAAACTGTAAATTCAGCTCCCATAAGATGCTTTATGGTTTTAGAAATCTGGAGTTGGTACACACACACACACACACACACACACACACACACACACACACACACACACGGTTTTCTCACACACACCACTCTGGCTGCTGTCCTGGAACTCGCTTTGTAGACTAGGCTGGCCTCAAACTCAGATATTAGCCTACCTCTGTCTCCCAAGAGTTGATTTTAAAGGCATGGTTCTTTTAATCAGAGGCCAGACCTTCCGGATGGGGAACGAACTAATACTAAAGGTTCAGTTTAAGGGCTTTTGGCCACTGGCACCGGCCAGGGATGGTTATTGGGGTTCGGGCAGTCGCTAGGTAATGCTATCACCTTTGGCCTTTCTCGCTGGGGTTTGAGTTAATCTCAATCAAAGAAAAAGACTGATTTCTCCATTAGAAAACGACCTCGGCCACGAGGAGTCTCTCCACCCTTTGCAAGTCGATAGGTGGCTTCGTGGAGAGCCGGGGCTGGCGGCCAATGGAGACCTGTGGAGGCGGGGCTTCCTGGTGGGCGGAGCCAGAATTCGTGAATCATAGAGCAGCCGGATGGCCCGCCCCAGTCTCGAGTCGCGGCTCGGCTTATGTGCGACGTGGGTAAGCGCTAAAGTCTACCTCGGGCTACCTGGTAAGAGGCCCGGGAGGGACGACCCCAGCATCCTCGCTGCCTGGCTGCAGCGCACTCGGACCTGTCCTGAAAGAGTAGGGCCATCCCACCCTGGATGAGAACCAGTCACCGCCCACCTGGACGGCCACGCAGGCGCTCCTGCTTCATCAGGACCCCTCGCCCAGCCTGGGAGCCGCGGGGCGGTCCTTCCGCAGCTGCGCGTGGGATCCCGCCCACCACCCGCTGCCCTACCCTAGTACGTCTGAGAAAGCTGCGGACACCCACGGGCTTGCCGCAGTTCCCCTACCGCGCGATGCCCCTCACCCTCTGAGTACACACCCTCACCCTCTGACGTCACCTGCTCCTGCACCATCCAGCGGGGACCCAGGAACTCTAAGCAAGCAACAAGTGCTACTCTTCCCTCTTGCTTTCTTTTGGTAGGTATTTATGACCCTCTTGACCCCAATGGCAATTCCCAGACTTCACAACCCTGCTGCTGCCGATCTTGACACAACCCATGAACAGCGTCTACGTTATGATGCTTGTAGACTTTACTCTGTTGATAATGAGGCCAACAATACAAATTTACCCCTTACTGTTGTGCAAAGGCTAAAGTCCTTTTGCTTCTAAAACGAATATTATTCCCACTCAGGACTTGGCATAAAAGGAGGTGGTCTGGGTTCTTTGGATTACACAATCGCCGCCGTCGCCCCCCCCCCCCCCAACGTCCATGCCCTTCTTTAGCACACACGCTGGCCAACTACAAATTTCATCAAGCAGAAAGTGGACTAATTTGAAATACTCCTGTTTTGCAGTCTTGAGGGGTTGAGGAGCATGAAGGGACAGGATGAAAGGCGTCAGCAAACAGAATCTCTGCTATTTCCATCCTTGAAAAACAGTCTTTCCTCATAAACATTTGTGTTCTCAAAATTTATGGTTCCTGGTTTCACCCTGGAGTTGACATCATGAGGTCCTTGACTGTACAGTCTGAAGTGTGGAGCAAGCTCTGATGGAACGCATCTGTCAAACACAGTGTGGCTCCTGCGTTTGCTGAGTCCTGGCCCACATATATACCTTCTACCTGTGGAAACCCCTCCCCACCTGCAAACACCCCATTCTTCACTCACTTATGGTCAACCCTGAAGTCCATCCTTTGAGTGCTTTGACCTAGGAAAACACAAGAATAAAGAAAGCCTTTCAGATGGTAGGGTTAGTCTAGTTCTGGGAGAGAGGCCTCCATTTCTTTCATCTGTCTGCTCAGAAGATCCAGCCTGGCTTTGGACTTCACATGATCCTTGCTCAGAACATCCTGGACAAGTGTGAGGAAAATGAGGTTCCTTTGTAGCAAATGTGTGTGTGCTTCAGCTGCCGTGACAAGATACCAAGCAAATGAAGCTTACAAGAGGGAAGGCCTATTTGGTTCACTCTTCCAGGCTCTGTTGCTCTGGGCCCATGGTGAGGCAGAACATTATGGCAGGGGTGCTATAGAGGACCAAGCCTGCTCTTGCCTTTTGGGAAGTTAATGTGACTGGACTATAAATTATCTAGGAGATTGGTGAGGCACATCTTGAGGAGTGTGAGAAGGAAAGGAAGGAAGCTAGGGTTCCAGCACCCCTTTAAGGGCCCATCTCTAGGGATTTAATTTCCTTTTAGTGAGCCTATGTTAGTTATTCTATCATCATTTTAACCAAATACCAACAGAGTAACTTACAGTAGGAAAAATTTCCTTTAGCCCATAGTTTCAGAGGACTCAGTCCAGCGGAGCAATTCAGTCCAGGAAGCAAAAGAAGGGCAGATGGCAGAGCCTGGCAGGGTGGGTCTTCCCCATCAGTTATCTCTGGAAAGACACACACCTCGCTGGGTGATGGTGGCACATGCCGTTAATCCCAGCACTCAGGAGGCAGAGGCAGGCCGATCTCTGTGAGTTCGAGGCCAGCCTGGGGTACAGAGTGACTTCCAGGAGAACTAAGCTACAGAGCTACAGAGAAACCCTGTCTCTAAAAATAAAAAAGACACACTCCTCAAGATGTGCCTCACCAATCTCCTAGATAATTTATAGTCCAGTCACATTAACAATGAATATAAACTATCCCAAGGCCCCACTCTGTAAGGGTTCCAGCATCTGCCAGTGATGCTTTCAACATGGACGCTTTTGAGGTCCAAACCATAGCAGCCAGCAGGGGTGAAGGTGAGGTGGGAAGCTCAGAGGTGTTAGCTCAGGTCAGCATCTGCAGCAGCTGAAAACTGTTTGGGATTTGTTCCAGATGCCATAATGATCTAACAAGGCACCAACATAATTTGGAGAACTGTGTTTTTCTCTGTTAAATTAGTGCTGGCCATGTCTGGCCAAGAAAAAGGTGGAGGAAACAGGCCAGGAGCAACCTGCCAGAAGACCCGGCAAATCCGGCTGAGTCTGAAACAGGCAGATCTGAAATTGCAATTAGCTTGGAAATGAAGATCTTTTCAGAAAGGAAAATGGCCCCAGAGCATATCCCTATTGTCTGTCCTATCTCCTGGCTCCCACCCAGATGTCCCTGAGACAGCCTGTTGGCTCAGAGTCCGGTGAATACCCAGCCAGTATGAAGGAGAATGGTCGCCATCTTCACCTGCTGGCAGGGCACACTGCCTGTCAGAAGGGAAACCCAGGCGTTTGGAGGCTGGAGACGGGCTCAGCAGAGAGGAGGGTGTGCAGCCCTCAGAATCTCCAACACTTGGGCCAGGCGCACTGTTCTTTACAGTATTGTGACTGCACTTCCTAATGGAAGCAGCTTAAGGGACAGAAGATTTACTTGGGTGTGATTCTGAGAGTTTCAGAATTTAGTGGGGAAGGCCTGGAAGGACCACTCCCTCTGCAGTTTTGGGCACATGAGGCACAGGCTGCTAGTGTGCCAGCCAACCACAAAGTGAAGTTGGCTGCAGGGGTATAATCTCAGAGGCCCCTCCACGCCATCCCTCCTGAAAGTTCTAGTGCCTGCACAGCTGGGGCCCAAGTGTTCAAAGTGAGAGCCTCTGGGGGCCATTTCAGATTCCATCCATGATACAAGCCTGAAGGCATGATCTTTAGCTAGACCATGGGCTGTAAAAGCCTGGTGCTCCTGAGAGCTGCCCCCATTACATTTTCTGTGGGAAACCCTTGACTTCCTCAAAAGTAAATGCACTATGTAAGCCTGGGATCCTGGACAAAGTTAGAGGACTCAGAATTTTATTTTTATCATTTTTGGTCATAAAGAAGACAGAATGACTCTCTTTGTCATCTTATTAGGGAGAAGGAGCAGTCTTGACGATGTTGCAGGGTTTGGTGATCTATCAAGTCTGAGCACTTACCAGGAGGCAGACCCTGGGAGGTGTTTTCAGTCGAGCCATGGCTGCTGCCTCTAGCAAGTTATGGTATCACAGCAGCTCATCGGAGAAGAGCTGGAGGTGCAGGGAGGCAGGCCACATGGCTCATGAGTGGTTGAAACTGAAGGGCTCTGACCCCACAGTTCACAGGCAAGGTGGGAGGAGACCTAGGGTCCTGGGAAAGGTCTTTGGAGGCAGAGGTGAGAAAGGCCAGAGTGTGAGGACCATGAGACCTAAGACAGAAATAGTGTGGCAGACAGTCCCGGCGTGGGCAGCCATGGAAGTGAAGACCTGTGATGGGCACTGGTCTGTAGCGTTGCCTCTGGATGGCCATGGCATCAGAAGACCCATGGCCAGGGCATTCTCCTGCTGGCCTGTTGCTACTGTGCCATGGGGTCTGGCTTGCTGTTGTCTATTCTCTTCTGTGCAGCCAGACCTTGGATATTGCCCCTGTTGGCCACTTCAAGGAGCTATAAGAGGAGGCAATAACTGGATGAAGACAGAAGACAGAACAGGCTCTTGACAAAGTGATGGAGGTATGAACCTGGGAAGGGGATGGGGCAAGGGGCGTGTGCGTGCGTGTGTGTGTGTGTGTGTGTGTGTGTGTGTGTGTGTGTGTGTGAGAGAGAGAGAGAGAGAGAGTTAGTTCAGTAAGGGAATAGCTGCCCCTAATCATCTGTTGTTTTGAGATTTTTTTTTCTGTTTTTAATTATGTGTTTTGTGGGTGTGGGCATGCTCATATGAGTGCAGGTACCCAAAGGAGGCCAGAGGAGGGCAGAGGGTGTAGGATTCCCTAGAGCTGGAGTTACAGATGGTTGTGAGCTACTTGACATGGGTGCTGGGAACTGAACCGGGATCTTCTGCAAGAGTAACAAGTGCTCTTAACTGTTGAGACATCTCTCCAGGCAGACTAGCCTTCATTTTGTATGCCTAAGCCTGTGCTAGCTTTTGAGATGCACTGAACCCATTGCGCTTGTATTGTCTGTATCCCTGGAATATGCACCACAGCAGGTGAAAGCTATGTGAGATGCACAGAATTTGCAGCCACACTGGGAATCACTGGCTACCAGAGTGCAGAAAAGTGCCTGGTGACCTTGTGGAGAAATTATATGGGGGAGGCTGGGCTTTGATCACCCATAGGACAAGTTTGATGCCTAGGGGCTCTTTTGACAAGTTTCTGAGTCACCAGGAGTGTGGGAAGGAAGATCAGAGCCAGGAAGTCAGTGGGCAGACAGTGATGATGGACAGGGGACAGCGCCGGGCTGCTGGCAGTGGAGTGAGTTAGGGCTTTTTCATAGGCTATTGTAGTCTGTTGGGAACATCCAAAAAGGAGCATCTATAGACTGCTCATGCCAGCAGGACAGTACTTTCTGGTAGACATCAGTGCTACTGGTTACTAGGGACAATGTCCCCTCTGTGACTGAGCTGGCTGGCCACCTTCAGTACTGTCCCTCGATGAGATGGTTGCTCGCCTACCCTGACACAGGCAGCAGCCGTGGTGGATGAAAGAAGGTTGCAAGCTACCCAAGGCCTATGGCCTTCTGTCAGTTCATAAACCAGGGAGGTCAGAACTATTTATTTTTAAACCCATGTGCTAATTATGGAGAATAGGCTTCCAATCAAACTTATAGAAATGGCTCTGAGTCCTTGAAATGAGTGTTCACTCCCAAACCAATTCCTTCAGAGGAGCTGGAATTTTAGCGCCCAGCAGCTTCAGGAGAGCAGAAGCAAGGGATGGAGTGACTGTTTTCTCTGGGCTGCCAGTCAGGCTCCAGATTTGAGACTTAGTGAGGAGACAAACCCAGGTCTCCTCTGCCTCATCCCTCCATTTCCCAGAGCAGCTGCTTGGCCCTCAAGGCTTGAGCCCATCAATTCTGGCACCTGCCAGAGTGTCAGACTAGACCACGGAAGCAAGGAGATGTCCTATACTGACCTGGCCAGGTCCCAGGAGCTGCCTGGGGGTGAGCTCAGCACATTGGGAAGGATCTTTGGTACCCAGTGGGCTTCACAAGAGGAGTGGAGGCCAGGCTGGGACAGCTGCCAGCCGACAGCTTTGTTTTCTTGTGACACTTCTCTTTGCTGAGACGCCAGCTGACAAGGGGGAGGGGAGAGGAGACAGGCATTGAAAGGGGACAGGCTGCAGCCACCTCCAAAGAGTGGGAGCAGTGTGGGGCTTGGCAAAGCTGCCCTGTCACCCCCTCCATCTCCTGCATCCGCCCTTCAGATCTCCCGGCCAGGGAAGCAGATGTCTTGCTGGAGACGTCCCATCAGGAGCCCCCCTGCCCACACTAACCCCCCCTCCTTTCTGAAGCCTAGCTGAGAGGCCTGCCAGCTGTTGGGCTCCCTTGGGTGCTGGCCCTGCCTCGGCTTCATGTGTGCCAGGTGCCAGTTGGGGTCCTGGCTCTGCAGTTTGTAGCAAAGGGCTGGAAGGGTAGGGCAGAGGTACAGAAGACATGGGTAAAGAGACCACTAGACATTGCTGTGTTTTCTGGCTTTGTGTTTGGAGGTCTTTGGAAGTCTTCTGATAGAAACAGCTACAAAATGCACTAGATGCCAGGTGGATAAGGAGAGAAAGTTTTGAGCTAAACCTTAGATTCCACATAATTCAATTATCACAGAGAAAAAAACAGCCTTGGACTAAGGTCTAATCCCCAGCCCCGGAGACTTTCCAGGGAAGTAGAGCACACTAGTGCCAGGAGGCATTTCTCAGGCTTTCTGGCAAAGCCTTGATCTCTAGAGAACCCTGACTTCTGTTGGGAGCCTCAAGAGAGGCAATTGCTTTGCTATGTCGGTGGCCAGGGCTTCCCTAGACCTGGGCTCAGCTGGAGCTGCCCACTGCCCAAGATCCTTCCTAGGAAGCCATTCAGACATCTTTGTGATGGCAGAGCCACTGCAGGCTGTGAAGTCACCATGGTGACGGATGATATAGCTTGCACTCCCCACCTGCGTCCTGTTGTGGTCCTGGCAGGCTCTTTGGATGTAGAAGGGCTCAGGTCAGAGCCTGCCCACCAGCTGCCTGGGAGCTGCAGTGAGCACCACAGTGCCTTCCGGTCTCACCAACTCCAAATGCACTCTGAACACAGAGGAGTCAGAAAGTGTCCCAGAGGAGTGGATGGAGGGGTTACACACAGAAGCTATTGTTCTCATAAATAAAACCAAACTCATCAGAAACTAAGGTATGCGATCTGAGCACTGGCTGACTTGACAGTGACTGACATAGTCCCAGTGTTGTCAGATCCTTGCGTTGGAAGGGCTCTGTGTGTCTGTGTGTCTGCTAGCAGCTGAACCTCGGCCCTTGCTCATCATAGGCAGGTGTTTTATCACAGAGCTACCTCCCAGCCCTAGAATTTTACCTGAATCACCTCTGGGGAAAGTGACTGACTTTGAGCAGTAGCCTAATTTTTCAAAAATCTACAATTTTAAGGCCAGCCAAGTTTCCTATTACTGAACCAAAGCAACCTATTTCAGCAAGTGCTTTTACTGCTCAGTCAGTCACTTCCCCAGAGGTCAAGTTGCATTCTTATACTGGGGAATCCCGGAACACAATATGCATGTGGAAGGATTGAATTTCTTTAGCAAGTTATTTTCTCAATTGATTTGGGAAGTGTTGGAAGTTGGAGTTGGGAAGATCTCTAATTCCCATGAGCAGTTCGGCATTTAATCCGTAGTTATGGGTCATACATATTGCTGTACGTCAGGACAGAGCTCAGAGGCAGAGGAATGAAGTGGCCAGTGTCTTAGAGCAGGGACCCAGCCCATTGGGCATAACTAATACTTATAACCTGGAGATCGAGGAAGTGGAAGAGGGAACTTTGTAGTGGAGGGCAAGAACTTGTAAGACTGTTAACAGTTACTCAAACGTGTCTACTATGCATCTGCCTATAGGTATTATTTGTAACATGTATATATGTGTTTATATTTAGCAAATATGGTATATTATTTATATTTAAAGACTCACATAGCTCTTTCTTAATGAAATTCAGGGTTTTTTCCCAATGATAGAATTTAATTCCAGTTAAAGTATTTCACATCCATTTTTGTAGAATAAAGAACTTGTGGCTTCTAGAACAGTCACGTGTTGATGGAGAAGCACTGTGTTAGCTATGCTGTGCGGCACCTACAACCATGGCATAAATATCTGACTGTGGGATTGGGGGCTCAGTGCAAGCAGCATGTCTTCTGAGGGAACACTTCATGTGGCCCTCTAGGGCTGCGGACCACGCTTTAGCTGCACGGAGCACAGAGCCCTTGGCAGCAGCTGCAGACCCTGTGGCTGGCTGCTGAAGTCCCAGTGGTCAGGTGGTGGAGGCCAAGCAACAGGTGTGGCTAGTGCTCACTGTGAATGCTGCCCACAAGCCTGTGGGCCATGTCATTAGACCCCATTGTTTCTGGATGCTTCTCAAGACTCTTTAGGCTGCTGTGCTCCAGCAGAGCCAGGCCCTGCTCAGCTGCATGTGGGCCCTGGGTCACCTCATAAATATGCCTGCAACTTAGTTGTAACTTTGCAGTTTGTTTATTATTTGGAATGTTTAATTTATTTTTGTGTGTGTCTATACACATGTGTGGAGGTCATGGGACCACCTTTGGAATCATCGTTAGGAACACTATCCAACTCCTTTGAGATTGCCCTGGAGCTCCTTAAATGGACTAGGCTGCCTGGCCGGTGAGCCCCAGGAATCCTCTGGTCTCCCCTTCCTTGGCACTGGGAATGCAAACATGCATTACCATGCCTAGCTTCTTACATGGGTTCTGGGTGCAGACTCAGGGCCTCAGGATTGCCTAGCAAGCCCTTTATTGACCGCCTCAGTCTCCCCTGTTTGGAACACAATGTTCTGGATAGCAAGTAATCTAGTGTCCGAGCCAGATGGAGAGACTCTCTTTAAGCTACTGTCCTACTTGTAAACAAAGGGTTTTGAAAGGGCCTCCATCCATGTGGGGCTGCCGACCCTTACACAGGCTACATGTAAGTGGATCGTAGGTTCAGAGAGTGTGAAACACTAGGGACAGAGAGGATTGGCCCAGTCTGAGAGCAAAGACCCACTCTAAATTCAGCATGGCTCAAGAGGTCGGCAATAGGCAGTAAGTAACTGGCATTTAAGAGGTGCAGGGGTGAGTGGCTGCTTGTACATCTCCCGCAGTTCCTAGACAGGGCTGTTCTGGTCATGCTCTATAACCACACTGTCTTAGCTGCGGGTTAAGTGTAGCCACATTTGTTAGCACAGCGGAGACAGCATCACCTCTGCAGAATGTCGCCTCCCCACAGGTGCTGCTACAGCTTCAGGTCAAACCATCTGCTTCCGGATGTCCTGGTGTGTGGAAGACACATGGACTTCACTTTCTGTCTTATGATGATGGCCCAGGTGATAGTGATGGTGTGGGAAGAGAACTAGGAGCCAGGAAAGCAAAACCATGTAGAATATAAATCCATTCAGAATAAGACAAATCTTTGCCCCATCAACCCGCCACCAGGTGGCCCACTGATCAGAGCAGGAATCATGCCTCCTGTGGAGCTCAGCACTGCCCTCTGCTGTTAGCTGGCTGAGTCAACAGAATCTCAAAGGTTGGAAGGACTACCAACCTTGTGAAAAAGGCTGGGCACACCCCCGGGCAGGTGTTCTCTATATCCTCATGGTCGGCTGGAGTGACCCTTTGCTCCTCTACTGAGGCAAGGCAAGGGATTTGGGTTTTGGGGTCTGAACAGTAAGTTTTACATCTCTACTGTTATCTTGCCTTGATGACCTGGAATATCTCAGGAATAACCTCAATAGTCTGTCTTTCTGTTTCAGTCCTGGGGGAATTCATATTAGCTCACTGGTGCCACCCATCCCTACAAGCTGGACAGCACTGTTACTTTCCAGTCTTGAAGTTCATTAGAGAAACTGTGTTCCACTGGCCTCTACTCTCCTGGAACCCAATTAAGATAAGGGGGCCCAATCCCCTGTAGCTTCCCCCAGGGACCCCTTACAGCCAGCAAGCTTGGAAGAGCTTTCCCAGGGCGCCAGTGAGCACCATACCAATTATGGGCTTTGAAGGGAATGCCCTTGACCCTCAGGGGACCGTGCTTGAGGAGTAGCTGAGCATGCTTCATAGAACAAATCCCTTCCAATACCTGCTTTCCTGAACCTTCAGTTTCATTTCCTTCAGAATTCTGGAATATTCCTTATTAATTGCCAGCCACAGTTGAGTCCAGGCTAACACTAGTCACCAGTATTGTGAGGCCTCCCAGGTGCTCGTGCCAGCACATCAGACCCCAGAGCTCAAGTAAGCCCTCCTGTATCATTAAATCTTCCCTGATTTCATCCCCCATCCATCACTCTTAGAAACCCCTTTCCTGTCAGTCCTGCAGATTCCTGCTAACTTCCCTTCCAGTCTGATGTATAATCTCTTTCCTCCCACACTCTTTTTCTCTGTCTTTCTATGCTGAAATAAAACTCTTAGCATGGGTCTGGAACAAGGAGAGATATGGGAGTGGGTCCTGAAGTGACTTGATAGTCACATCTGGGGCTGCTTACACGTTCCATGTTCCAACCTATGAACATGAGAGATCTAGTGGGCTGGACTTTTTTTTTTTTTTAATGGTTCTGCTTGGATGCCATTGCTTGAGCCAGTTCCTGGACTTGGACCCTTGCTCTGGAGAAGATAAGGAACTCTACCACGGATTTTGCCTTCTCACACCTGTTCTGAGTTAGCCATTCAGGAATCTTAGTCTGTCAAAAAAGCCGTTCTGGCATTTTACATGATGATTCATGCCAGTAATCCCAGTACTTGGGAGGCTGAGGCAGGAGGACTGTTAGGTTAAGGTTGATGGGCATACCATAGGGAGTTTTGGGCCAGTTGGGCTAATATAGGGAGACTATGTTGTCAATTTCATAGTCCACCTGATGGGACATGTAAATTAGAGATGGAGGCTGGGTCATCAGCATGTGAGTGGCACCTGGCATCCTGAGAGAACTTAGGAAAAAGGATAGACCTACTGCCCTGCTGTGATGGCAGAAGATACAAAATAATCCCCCACTAGTTCAGAATTACATATAATAAAGGGTTATTTATTTAGGGAAGACTCACAGATCACTGTCCTAGATCACAGTTCTCTGCATGAAGGAGGAACAGGAACAGAGTCTAGCAGCCGGAAGTGAGAGCCAGAAGCAAGAGAGTGAGTGCATGCTTTACAGCTGCATTTATAGTATGAGAGACCACACCCAAGTGGGCTGGTATCTTAAAGGCTATTGGCTGAAGGAGCAGAAGGAGCTCCCACAGCACTGTTGAACCCAATACATGCTCTCTGTGCTCCAGTCTCTCTCTCTTCCCTCCCTGGCCATCACCAGCATGTGTTAAAGCCTTTCATCTCCAATGTTGTCTCTTCATTCTTAGGACAGGCTCTTTTGCTCTGCCTGTTATGGTAAAAATAAAACGGCACCATTCCCTGAGTGGCAGCAGTGGGCAGCGGGCCACGAGGAACAGCAAGTCCCAGGCAGGGAGCCGCGTGGCAGGTGAGAGACTGAGACGGATAGGCATGCCATGCAGAGTAAGGTTGGATATTTATTTAGTGGGTTATAGAGGGGAAAGGGAAAGGGAAG
>JAQHUG010000023.1:12795296-12817089 GCA_028555095.1 Dicrostonyx torquatus | reverse complement strand
CGAGACAGGGTTTCTCTGTAGCTTTGGAGCCTGTCCTGGAACTAGCTCTTGTAGACCAGGCTGGTCTCGAACTCACAGAGATCCGCCTGCCTCTGCCTCCCGAGTGCTGGGATTAAAGGCCTGCGCCACCACCGCCCGGCCTTGATTGCTGATTGATGCAGGAGGACCCAGCCCATTTTGGGTGGTGTAAAAAAATCAAACTGAACAAGCCAGGGCGAGCAAGCCATAAAAGGAAGTTCTCTATGGCCTGTGCTTCAGCTTCTGCCCTGTGAGGAGACAGAGATGAGCTTAGCTGATCAGGCTCCCACTCTCTGTCTTTGTTGGTATTTCTCCTATCAGTCGTTGAAGAAAGGTTGTTCTAAACCCGTCTATATCTGTGACTTCATCTAGTCCTCCCTTCAAGACCTAGAGTGAGCTGCATGCACATATCCTCTTGTGTTTTTGTTGTTCTTTGTTTCTTTTTTCTCTTTCTTTGTTTCCTTCCTTTTTTCTCTGAGACAATGTTTCTGTGTGTAACAGCCCTGGATGTCCTGGAATTCACTCTGTAGACCAGGCTGGCCTGGAACTCACAGAGATCCCCCTGCCTCTGCCTCCCAAGTGCTGTGCTAGCATCACCTAGCTTGCTTTTATTTCTTGAGACAGGGTCTTTGTAGCACAGTTTGTTCTGGAACTTACTATATAGCTCAGGATGGCCTTAGACAACATTCCCCCTGCCTCGGATTCCCAAGTGCTGGAATCACAGTACTTTTATTATGAAGAACTCTCTTTGTTTTAAAGTCCACCCTGTTTGATATGACATCACCCACTGTATGCCTCAGATACTTTCAGCCTGTCTATGTCTTTACACGAACAGTGTGTGATTCCTCTTTGTTTCCAGTCTAGCAACCTCTGAAACTTAATCAAGGCATTTGCCCATTCCATTCCACATAACTATTGTGCAATTCTGCTGGCTCCATGCCTCCTGGTTGAGTTTGCCACAGGTTAGCCCACGAGTCTTTCTTCCCTTGCGTTGTTCTTCTTGCTTTTTTTTTCTTCAGAAGGAGGGTGAGTTCACATGTCCTAATATTAAATTTGATTTCCTGTACTGACTTTAGCTATGCTTTGCATGATATCTTTAGCAGTTGTTCAGGCTATGTTCTAATAAAGATCCCATGTTATGAGCAGTAATAATTAATTGTCTTTCATTGGAGTTCATGGTATGTGCTCTTGTCTCACCCTTAAAAAGCCCACGATATACTAATTTAAATTTTAATTACATTTATTTGTGTGTGTGTGTGTGCTGAGGATGGAACTCGGGGCTCACATGCTAGGCAAGTGCTCTCTACCACTGAACTGCATTACCAGTCCAACAAGCTTTTGAACAAGCTTCAGAATTTTAAAAATGATAGCAATGTGGGGAGATAGCTCAGTCAGTAATGTTCTCACTGCACAAGCATGAGGACCGAGTTCTGACTCCCAGCATGCTTCTGTAACTGCAGCACTGGGGAGGCAGAGATGGGAGGATACCTGGAGCTCTTTGTCCAGCTGGTCTATCTGAACTGGGGAGCTTCAGGGTCAATGTCTCAATAAATAAGGTGGTGAGTGATAGAAGATGACACCGATGCCAGCCTCTGGCCTCCACATGCATCTGCACTCATGAGCATGTGCAGCCGCCCGGCCCCTAAAAAGGCAGCATTGTGATGTCTTGGCCTCCATTGCTTCTCTAACTCTCTGTAACTTGTTTGCGTGTGGGTGTCTGTGTTAATCCCCATCTACTGCAAGAAAGTGCTTATCTGATGAGGACCGAACAATGGTCTGTTCTATGGGTATAACAATATGTCCTTAGGAATCCTTTTGTTTCTATGTTCATTTAACAGAATATTACTAGTAGGTTTGATCTACCTCGTCAGGTCCTTGGCCTCATTAACAATGTCAATTATGGGCTCCATCTCATGGAGCAGGTCTTAAATTGTCAGTTACTCTGGTAACATTTGTGCTCTAATGGGCATATCGTATAGACAGGCTGTTATTGTAGCCTGCAGGGTTTGTACCTGGGTAACTGGATGGTTGCTTTTCTCCTCTGACAGCATGTTCAGCATCTTCTAGCACCATGGACATTGGTCCATAGTGGCAAAGCTCTTAGTTGGGCATCAGCTAGATTCTTCCATGCTCTCTGGTGTAAATAGATGACGTCTTCAGCAATGGGAGACATAGACATTAGCCTTTAGTGTTTGTATAATTGTACGACATTTTTATTATCCATGCATCAGTTGATAGACATCTAAGCTGTTTCCAATCTCTGGTTATTATGAATAGAGCAGCCGTGAACACGGATGAGTAAGCTCTCTCTAGTGGTCCTGTGGGCGTATGCCCAAGAGTGATACAGCTGCATCTTGTGCTACATCTGTTCTCAGCTTCCCAAGGAAATTTCACACTGATTTCCAAAGTGACTGCTAGTTTGCACTTTTTTATTTTTATTTTTTTTGAGACAGATTTTTGTCTTGTAATCCAGTCTGGCCTCAAAGTCATGATCCTCCTGTCTCAGCTTCCTGGACTCTAAGGTAGATACCACTCCACTCCACTTAGCATATTCCTTTGTAGAGCAGCGAAGAGTCTCTGTGCTAGAGCGAAACATTCTAAGTCTAACTGGTAAAAGACACTTTCAGTTAAGGTTTTTCTTTAAAAAATAAGAAGCTTTGTTCTTAAACAATGATATTTCCCCCTGTAGGTTCTGAGGAAAAGCATTAAAATAGCACCCTTCAGGTCGTTTGGCTCTGGGAATAGAGGAAACTGTCTTTACAGAAATGAGTGGCCTGGGTTCCGTAGTGGGTCTAGGAGGGGATGGCTTCTGATCCTCTGGCCTTGCTCAGGGTGGGGCAGGCGCTGTCATGGACAGTGAGAAGGCATGAAGATGAGTGTCTGGTGTCTGGACTGCCTCACACAGGGCTCTCACTAGGTCGTCCACCCTAGCCTTGAACTCATGCACTTTGAGACTAGAAGGTACTGAAGACTGCAGCATTGCATCTCAGGGACTTGAGGCTGCGGGGAAAGCGAGCCTGCAACTTCAGTCTCAGGCTTAGCTTCTTTGCTGAGAGATGCGCTTCAGACAAGAGAAGGGACTGGTTTCCCTCATCTGTAGTCAAACTAGCCTTTTCTTGGGCAAGTAAATCCCACCCGCACCATGGCCTTCAGGATCACCATGGTGCCTTCAGAGGCGGGCTTTTCTGATGGCTTCTGTTCTTTCCCACATCTACCTTGTTGGATGCAGGACCTTTAGGATTTTTATAAATAAACCAAATGAACGCCCAGCCCTGGAGACTGCACCAATTTCCAGCTCATGATTCAGATGTTCTGGCATGGTTATTAACAGCTCTTCACTCTTTTAACAGTGACCCAAAAATTCAGACAACAGATTGCAAAGTTACTCTAACACTTCACCTGTGGCAAGACTTATTCTAATACTATAGCTGAAGGCAACAAAATGGCTGGGAGGAGATGAAAAGGGGTGGGGGGACTTCTCCCATCTGCACCCACGGAAGCCTGGGAAAGAAGTCGGGCAGGGCGGTAGTCCACCTCAGCTGCCATGAGATCCCAGTGGAGTCACAGGAATGTCCTCTAGAGGGTGGTTTGCTTGCTCCTCTTGGTGACAGGAGTCATCCTCACAGGTACCTTAAAGTAAGAGACCAAATGACGGCAAGAGTCATGAAGACAGCCCCTGGGGTGTAACACTCAGGCTGAAGGGCCCTATCTGTTGTATGACAGCAGGGGCAGCCTGGGGAGGCTGGCACATGAGTGTAAGACTGTGGGTTCTCAGCAGAGGAGCTTCCTGGGGCAGCTCTGGGCCCCACAGGTCCATCTGTTGGTGGCTCTGGGTCAGGGCCAACAAAGACGATGGCCACAGAGGCTACTTCTGTGATTACATCGGGGCTCCCATCTGAACATTAGATGCCGTAAATGGCAGGGTCAGGATCACCTCAGGCAGGACTAATTTGTGAGCTTGCCTGTCACAGTGATGGATTTGGGACAGATTAACCCTTGGACTCATGGGCTCCACAGCTGTGGGTGGGGTTGGGAGTGGGCTGGCCTCTCTCCTTCCTCGGTGCAATTGCCTTTGTGTGGGACCCTCTGTCTCAGCAGACACACCCCTGGGCCACATGTTCTAGACCCCAGAAAAGTGAAATCAGGCCATTGCCAAGACAAACAAGGAGGCTGGAAGCCACGCTTGCCCTATGGAGTCAGGACAGGAGCGGAAACAGGATGCTGTCTGACTTCCAGGTATTCTGAGTCTCTGCAGCTTTTATTTTTATCTTTTTAAAAAGACAGTGCTGTTGTAAAATCTCTAGAAAGATAAACTAGGGCTTCACCCTTCCTCTTTGAAAGGGCTCGAGCTGGATTCTTCCAGGCTCAGAAAACCCTGTCCATGCCCCTTGACCTGCATCTGGGGAATGTGGGGGCCTTCCAGGCTGCGTTCTGACTGCCAGTCTCTGAATGAACAGACCATAATGGGTCAATTCTCTGCCGTCTGCTATTTAAAACAACGGGTTCCTTCCTGTTTCCTATGCTGACTGAGGCTTCTTCTGTGTTAAAGAAAAAAAAAGAAAAACCCCGGAATAAAGTGTGCTTCTGAGACGGAATGAGCGACGCTGTGTCACAGAAGCTCCTGTTTTATCAGTACAGATGGCTCTCACTTGGGGTTGGGTGCCTGCTCTGTGAAGTCATTTCCCAAATACTTGGCTCTTTAAATGGGAGCAAGGGGGAAAATCCTCTCTAAGCCATGCTGGAATCTTCTAAGAAATAGAACCGCTTCTGTGGTTCTGTGTTGCATTTTTGCAGAAAGCTCTGACCCGTAAATGCTCCTACCCAGAGGAATGGGGGAGATGCACCTCTTCCCCACATACCTGCAAATGCTCCTACCCAGAGGAATGGGGGGAGATGCACCCCTCCCCCACACACATACAAATGCTCCTACCCAGAGGAATGGGGGGAGATGCACCCCTCCCCCACACACATACAAATGCTCCTACCCAGAGGAATGGGGGGAGATGCACCCCTCCCCCACACACATACAAATGCTCCTACCCAGAGGAATGGGGGGAGATGCACCCCTCCCCCACACACATACAAATGCTCCTACCCAGAGGAATGGGGGGAGATGCACCCCTCCCCCCCCACAGACATGGAAGTGAGGATGCCCTGTACTCTGATTCCCCCCCCCAATTTGGTGAGAGACAAAGAGAACTCTAGTTACCTACTGGGAATGAGCTCTCTGCCTGCCCCCATCTCAAGGAAAGGCAGACTGAGAGGAATTATTGTGGTGCTGGAGGGTGGGATAGGGGCAGGCCCAGGGGAGCCTGGCTCTTTCTTCTTCTTTCAGAGTGGGAGGAAGGTTAAAAGAGAAGCCAGGCTTCCCTGAGTTGGGAGTTGGGAGCAGGCAGCGGGGAACTAACTCCTGTTTTCCTGGCACCATGCAACCAGACTAATGGTTACGTAGTTTGTTGCTTTCTGCCCTTGCATAGCTTGGTGGCTCTTGGGGCCTTGACTTTTCTAAGGGGGATAGTTAGCCTTGGGGTGCTTCGAACCCTCCATCTCCACAGCATGGACGTATGAGAGACACCTGCGCATGCACTCAGCCAGGGAAGCAGGCCGTGTCATAGCAGATTGTGAGGAGAAATGAAAGCTTGAAGGCTGGAAAGGAAGAAGGCATTCCCAGCAGAGGGACTCTCGGAGGAAGCGGGCACGTGGAGGTGGCCTGACTAAGGCATGGCATCCGGTGCCAGTGTGGCATACTCAGGTGGAGTTACTAGTGCTCTGTAGATAGCTTCAGGCACAGAGGAAGGGGCAAATGTGGCTAGGGGCATGTGTGCACCTGTGGAGATGATCCTGGATAAGACAGCTTTAAAAGTAAGGCTGGGCAGGGGTTGATGTTCCCTACACCCAAGAGACTGAGGCAGGAGGCCATGAGTTTCACTCCAGCAAGGATTATATAGCAAGATCCTGTCTCAAGAAATAGAACATTCTGCTGCAACCAGACAAAGGAAAGTGGTTGGTCAAAGAAAGCCCTCAAATAATGTTTTGTTTTTTTTTTGGCTTTTTTTTTTTTTGGTTTTTCGAGACAGAGTTTCTCTGTAGCTTTGGAGCCTGCACTGGAACTAGCTGTTGTAGACCAGGCTGGTCTCGAACTCAAGGAGATCCACCTGCCTCTGCCTCCTGAGTGCTGGGATTAAAGGTGTGTACCATCACCACCTGGCTCCAAATAATGTTTTAAGGCCTCCAGGTATCTAAGAGTTACTAAGAGGAAATATTGTACTTGTGTTTTGTTTATTTTGGGATGGAGTTTCACTGTGCAGCCTGGGCTGGGCTCTAACTTGTGATCTTCCTTCCTCTGTTTCCAGAGTACTGGGGTAACAGGTCTCTCTGTGGTGCCCAGTGCTGAAGTGTACGTTCAAGACTGCTTCCTGCATTCTGTTTAGGGAAGAGAGGAGAGGACCAGTTAGGAGACAACTGCATGGATCAGTCTAAGGCTGAGTGCAAAGAAACGGATGGGGAGATGGAGCAGTGCCGTGTGTGTGTGTGTGTGTGTGTGTGTGTGTGTGTGTGTGTGTATGTGTGAGTGTGTATGTGCGTGCGTGTGCTAGAGAGTGAGTGAGTGTGCGAGAGAGTATGTGTGAGTGTGTGTGCATGTACAAGAGAGAGAGTATGTGAGTGTGCTGTGTGTGCGAGAGACAATGTGTGTGTGAGTGTGTGTGTGAGACAGAAAGAGTGTGTGAGTGTGTGTGTGCGAGAGACAGAGTGTGTGAGTGTGTGTGTGAGAGAGTATTGTGTGTGCATGTGCAAGAGAGAGAGTGTGAGTGTGTTGTGAGTGTGTGCGAGAGACAGAGAATGTGTGTGAGTGTGAGAGACAGAGTGTGTGTGCAAGAGAGTTGTGTGAGTGTGTGTGCGTGTGCAAGAGAGAGAGTATGTGTGTGTGAGTATGTGATAGTTGTGGGTAGGCAGGGAAAGAAGAGATGGTCTGGGGATGGAGCACTCACCCATGTCCTGAGCATGGGAGCTGCAGGAAAATAGAATGAGCTCTGGTTAGGAAGCTGAGGTTCATGAGATAGCCCATCCCAGGGCTTACAGACACCAGGGACCAGTGGCTGGGACAGTAGGATCTTTGTCTGAGTCATAGGGAAGTGGGAGATGGCCTGGTAGTAGTTGGGGGAAGGGGATGAATATTAATTGAAACCTACTGTATCCAGTTCCCAAAGAACAGACAGCAGTCTCACAGGAGAAATGGGAGAACCTTAGTTCAGCAGAGGCGGGAAGTGGAGGAAGCATGCACATATCTTATCTGTTCTAAAACAGCATTATTATTCTTTGGGACTTGCTTCTTGGCTACCCCAGATGCTCTTGTACAAACTGACTGTACCTCATGATTTAAGAATGAGAGGGCAGGTTTGAAGCGTAGGGTGATGCAGAAGTGGGGTGCATGTAGAAGTCCTCTTGGCTTCACACTTGGGCTATATTCACTGATCAGCTTTAGTGATGACAAACACTGCGTGGATCCTGAGAATAAAAACAGCTGATTGATCAAGAAGAGAGGAAGGAGGGCGTTTCTGAGTTTATTAGGGGATAAGGAAAGTGGAACAGAGGGAAATCCTTTCTACCACACACAAAGATCACAAACAAAGCCCCCTGGAAGACTCCTCTCAAGAATTTGTTTAGAAAGCTGTTCCCTGCCTTAGGGGTGAGTGGGCTTCCTTTGTCCCCATGGTGGACCCCGCCACATGGTTTTGCTGTTTCTTTCCCTTTCAGGAGGCTCTGTTGGCTCCCCTGGCTTTATACAAGTTTTCAAACAATAAATACTTCCTATTCTCACTCTTATAAATGTTTCTAAAGAGGAAAATAAATTAAGTCAAATGGGAAAGTTTTAGACCCCAACACCCCTCTATAGTGGACTGAATAGGTAGGATTAGTTTTTAAAGTGATAACTGAAGTTCTGTGCCACCCCACCCCCAGCTAGCTCAGATAATGGCTGGGGCCGTCCCCTTGCCTGGGATGATACCCAAGGGGGACACTAACAGCTTTGGAGCTTCCTTCCTCAGTAGATTCGCAGCCTGGGGCCCCACAGATGTTCTTTCTGGGTTTATTTTGATAGCCTGTTTTAAAAACATTTCATATCCACCAACTCTTCAATAATATTCCGAGTGGCAAGCAACTACGATTGTTCTCCAGTTTGCCCTGACAGTGCAGCTCAGCTGGAAAACACGGAGCCAGGGGGAGCTCCCCTTTCTTACTCTTCCTACTGAGGCTGGTATGTACCACAAGGAAGTCTCATTTTCAGCTTGCTCTCCCATTTGAGTTCCATGTTTCCCTGGGAGGGGAGAAGAAAAAAGAAAGCGTGCCTGGTGGCACTGTTCTGAGAGGTTGGAATTTGCTGGGTGTGTGGCCTCCCCAGTAGAAGCAGGCCGGGTGAACCTCTCTGGGTTCAGGCTAAAACACTGCTTGCTGATCTACTAACATGTGAACACGCACCAGCAACACGCTCCCGCCACTGTGGGGCGTTCCTCACCATGCCCTCCTCATCATGGCAGAAGAATGACCCCAAGTTGTCAGCTAAAATCAATCTTTTCTTCCTTTAGGTATTCGGTCGCAGCAATAAGACAAACTGATACAGAGAAGGGGTTCATTTTACCTTGTGGTTCTGGTGATTTCTGTACATATGGTGCCAGTGCTCTGAACAGGGTGTAGTGGAACAAACCAGTTTCCTTTATGTCTGGGACACAGAAGAGTCCCACAGTCCCCTTCAGGAGTATGTCACCAATGATCTAGGGACCTTCTGCCAGGCTTCACGTACAGTTTCCAGACACCCCCCCCCCATACCACCATGCTGGGAAACAAGGCTTCAACACATGGGTGTCTGGGGGACATGAGACGTAAAAACACAGTAGGCAGTGCTCAGGTCACCTTGCCTGAAGAATGGGTGGAAGAACTGGCGGCTTGGGTGGTCTTGGCTGCACATCTCACTAATTATCTCTGGTTGTGCTCAGGGTCCTGCAATTGTTGCCTAGGACAGGTGGGTGTGGGTGGAGGAAGATCTGGATAAGGGCACTTCAGGGTGTGTGCTTCACATCCTGAGGGCTGGCAGAAGATGTCAGCTACCATAGGATAAAAACTATGTGTGGATTTTAATAAATTATCACCCAGGCCAGCTATCTTTAATATATACATTTTAATAGGAATAAGGAACATAAAACAGGTTTACAATACCAGACCCTGGATCCCTGCTTCTCTGAAGATGTGCACCAACCCACGATCCGCAGAAAGAGAGAGCTTTCCCACACAGACTCAACCTTTTATACCTAATTGGGACCTGATGGTCCAACCCTGAATAATTAGCTAATGGCTAATGACAGGGCATGACTATTAGCCTGATAGGCTAAAACCTTTCCCCATCAACTATGTTGAGGCCAGCAAGTTAACTCAGCAGGTAAAGGCGCTCACCACTACAGGTCTGATGATCTGCAATCAATCCCTGGGACTTATGTGGTGGAAGGAGAGAAGTGAGTCCTACAGCTGCAAGTAGCAGGTTTTCTCTTTCAGGCCACCAACCAGCTCCCAAATCATGACTCAGAGAATTCTTATTAGTTATGAATGCTCGACCTTAACTTAGGCTTGTTTCTTGCTATATTTTATAATTTAACCTGTTTGTCTTCATCTATGTTTTACCTTAGGACTTTTTTCCTTCCTTCATTCCTTCCTTCCATCTTATTTTCCTGCTTCCAGTGTCTGCTTGGCTGCTGGTTGCCTGGATTCTGGCCCCGGCATGTCCCTTTCTTTCTCCCTCATTCTATCCATTCTTCTTCTCTCTTAAGCCTAAATTTCTCCTCCTACATATTCTCTCTGCCAATTAGCCCTGCCTGTCCCTCTCCTGCCTAGCTATTGGCTGTTTGTTTTTTATTAGACCAATCAGGTGCCTTAGGCAGGCAAGGTGAAACAAATACATCTTTACACAGTTAAACAAATGCAACATAAACATAAGGAACACACCTTTGCACAGTTAATGTAATAGTCTAGTCTAGTATTCCACAACAGTTGGCTGCTGACATTTGCTCTGTGGAATGAACACACACACACACACACACACACACACACACTCTCTCTCTCTCTCTCTCTCTCTCTCTCTCAAAACAACATAAGAAATTATTTCCCCCCTTTTTTATTTATAGACAGACTCGTATATGGTTTGCAGGCATGTACTACTCATGACGCCCCCCCGCCCCCAGCCACCCCTTAAAAACTAAAACAGAAACCAACCATTTATATCCCAGACTCTCTAAGAGAAATAAATGATTCAGGATCTTAAGGCACTTTCCACAACCCAGAGCCATCCCACTCCACTGTGGGGTAGCCCCTTGAGGAAATAACTGTGCAGGCAGGGGCTACTGATGGTAGTTCTGGAGACCTGGGAGAGGTAAGATGGCTGAGCACTAGTCTGCAGTGAGGAACCAGGCTGCAGCCTGCTCCTGGGGGGCCTCTGTAATGCTGGTCACCAGCTCTTTGCCTGGGCTTGTTAATCTCCAAGGCCCTCTCTAGCCTCCTCATTTAGAGACTGACTCAGCCAGCCATGGAACCCCACATTGCTGGCAGTGAAAGGCATGGAGTGTGTGTGTGTGTGTGTGTGTGGCGGGGGAACACCGCATGCACATTTATTCTGGGTTTGGATATTTAAAGAGCTGGGCAGGCTGCACGACATTTCGGAAGTGCTTTGGAAGGCTTAGGTTGCAGACCTGGCTTTTCTTTAAACAGTTATAGACATCCTGTCCCCATCTCTCAGTCCACAAAGAGTAATTTTCTTTCCCTATCTGACATGGGTCCAGCCCATTGTGTAGACCTCTCAGGCACCCGGTTGTAAAGGCCTGGAGGAAGCAGGTGGCCAGTGGTGGGACACATGCCCAGCTACGACCCAGGCTGTCAGTGGGTCCCCATCCAAGTGCGACCTTGCTCCCTGCAAGAAAAACTTGGCATGGCCTCCCAAGCTGCTAGGCTGTTCTGCTGACTAGCACCAAGTCCCCCTAGGCACCTGGGTGGGGACGGACCCTGCACCTGGGGACGGGGGAGAATGGACTCTCTGGGCCCTAAAGGGGTGTTGGCATGGGGATCAGTCAAGGGGCCCCTGGGGACGCTGGGCAGTGCAGGCTTCCTCTTTGGGGTTTGCTGTTTTCCCTGGCTCAGGAAACTGCACCAAAATCTGGGACTTTGTTCTCAACTCCCTGCGTCATTTTTACTATTTGAATGGCCACGTTGGGCTGTTTTCAGGGAGGTGCCCCTTTTGTCGCTTTTCTCAGTCAGGATGTTGTTTGCAATAGATTTCGTCAGACTGTCTGCTTTTGTTTTCCCTCCCCGGTGCACACACAGGAAGCCTTCCTTCAGAATCTGTGGAAGCAGAGGGCTGGAGCAGCTGCCCGAGTGGGTGCTTCAGTTTTTCTCTTGTGACATTTATTGTTCTCATTACGGTTTTCAGAGGTGACTGCGTCCGCAAATTCATTATAGAACATTGGAAAAATGTAGAAAACAAATACAGTGATCTGTCCCACTGGTTGGAGAGTTACCACTAGCACGTTGTGATAATGGATCTGCGTTCATTTCAATTGGGCATCTTTATGGAACGTGCTTTTTATACCCAGTCCAATCCTTACGGTTGTTTCATGCCCCATCTGCCTCTAAATCCATGTTTAAAATAAGCCAAGATGGGTGGGATTTTGTCTTTATTTTTCTTCAATAGTTTGCATACTTCAGGGTAGCAAACACAGGGCAAATGTAGACTAGTGTGGTTAAAAGTGCAGCCCAAGCAACAGGGATCCGAGTTCACACTCAGCCACAACCTAACTCAGTTTCCCCTTCTCAAAAATGTTAGCACTACTACCTGATACAGTGTGGGTGAAGATTAGCTGGTACAGAGTCTCTGAGGTTGACATTAATGAATACATAAAAATTCTGGAAGTTCCTGTTATGGTCTGGATTGTGTCTCCTCTAACTCTGCCTGAAAGCCATGTGAAATCTTAACCTCCAGGACCTCAGAGTGAGGCTGTATTAGTCAGTTTTCCATTACTATAACAAAATACCTCAGATAATGGACATATAAATAGAAAAAGTTCATTGTGTTTCTTGGCTTGGTGGATCCGGTCCAAGAACAGCAGGATCATTGGTTTGGGCCTCCGAATGCAAGGAGCTTGCTTATTTCATGAACAGAAAGTAAAGGAGAAAGAGGCTGCGGTCCCACAGTCCCTTCAGGGACACACTCACTACCAATGACCCAAAACCTTTTACTATATCTCACCTTCTAAAAGTTCTAGACCCTTCTCCTTGCACTGTTCTGGGGACCACACCTTTGACATTAGTTCTTCAGGGACATTCAACACCTAACCTGCTCACATCTGGATTTTGACTTTTGGCCACTAGAACTATGAACATTAGCAGTATGGTGGTTGCACACACCTTTAATCCCAGCACTCAGGAGGCAGAGGCAGGCGAATCTCTGAGTTTGTAGCCAGGGTAGTCTATAGAGTGGGTTCCAAACCCTGTTTCAAAAAACCAAACCAACCAAGCAAACAGACGGAAATGGATTGCTAGTGTTTAAGCAATTCAAATGTGTGAGCTTGCATGACCCACGCAGCAGTGCCGGAATCAACGAGTGGTGAATCTTGACCCAACCAACCCAATTCCTTAGCAAGAATGAGAATAGTGCCCAACTGTCCTGTATCACCGAGATCCCCACCCTGAACTCCTTGTGCTCTGACGGATGCTCACAGGAAGCTGATGAGCACTGGGAAGTAAGCCCTACACAGGCTGAACAGCCTTGCAGACCCCTTCCCGGGGAGACTGGTGTCCCTGTGTTGGCCCTCTAGCTACACTTCCTCCCCAAACTCATGCCTCACCATAGCCATGATCCCACAAGGCAGCAGGCTGCTCTTCAATTCCATTAGAAGAATCTTACTTCCTCTTTCAGGAGCCTTGCCCGCAGTCTTCCAGGACAAGATGCCCTCTCTGATGGAAAGTGCATGTGTATTTCAGAGACCTTGCTGTCACCTTTTATAGGCACTGGATGCATGTTCTAGTTGGACCACTGACATAAATGTATCTTAGGTAGGATCTTGGCTTTAAAACATGGCTGCAGAGGAAGTTGCTGAAGATGGGCACACAAAGCCTCCTTAGGTCAAGATGGTGAAGTCAGCCCTCTCTCTGACTTCCCTTAGAAGCATGGAAGTTGCTTCTGGCTAAGGGAATTTTTGTTAGTATTTTGAGTCAAGGGTCTCATTGTGTAGGCGAGGCTGGGGTGGAATCCTTTTTGCTCAGTCTACCATGTACTAGAATTACAGGCATGGATGACCATGCCTTGTCTTTGGTCTGTCTTCATAAACTCCAATTTTGTTCTTAGAGCTACTGAATAAGCAATGTGCTTGTCTGCTGTGTCACCCCTTTTTATCCCCATTTTCTCAGGAGACAATCTTATACATCTGCCTAATAACTCTGATTTCATTTCCCCAAGCTCCAGTAGAGAAAAATTATAATGAGGCTCAAACATACAGCAGGTTATTCTTGGGAAAGACCTTTGGCTTCTTAAAAACGCTTTTGAGATGCTTGGGTGAGTCCTGTGACACATTATGGTGCGTCCCTGCTTCAGGCTGCAGGGAGTTTCTGGAACACAGCATTGTGCCTTCTACAGTGTTGCTAGGGAGAGCAATTGTCTTTACAGGAAGAGGGGGAATGAGTGCCACATGCAAAAGACCCACTGCTGGTGCTGGGTGAAAACCAGAACCCCTTGTCAAGGTGGAGACATAATCACACAAGAGCAAGCCCACAGCAGGCTCCTCTCCGGCAGGGGTACAGGGACAGAGCGGCAGAGAATTTATCTACGATCCTCTGCACCTGGCCCTGTGCCCACAGGGTTCGCAATAGGAGTACTTGAAACACTGGTCTAGATGCCCTGAGTTATAACAGGCACATGGGGGGGGGGATGCTGATTTCATTCTCTTTATTAATTTTATTTATGATTTCATTATCTTTATTAATTAATTCTGCTACAGAAAACTAATTTAAAAATACAAGTATGGCTTTGTATTTATATTTTTGGCTGGTTTGTTATGGCACATATAATCAGTTAATATTATTAATAATGATAATATCCATTACTAAATGGGCTCAGGGTTCTAGGAAAGGAATTATACACAGATTAATCTCTAATTCTTTACAAGGCCAAAATTACTATAACCATTTTTATGGATGGAAAAACTGAGGCCCTATGTAGCTCAAAAGTCACTCAGTTGGTAAGTGGTATAGTGGAACTAGGGCTAAGTTTTAAGATATATATAGTTGGCAGGGTGTGTTTGTCATTTTTGCATATATGACACAAAATACCTCATAGGAACAACTCATCAGAGGGAACGTTTGCTTTGTCTCATGGTCTAGATGACCTCAGTCCATATGGCCAGAAAGGCACGGCAGAGTTTGTGGTGGTTGAAACATGGTCAAAGTTGGTCCCGTCCTCCCCACTCCTACCCCCGTGCACATGCGCCCCTTTTACTTTGTCAGGTTTCTGCCCATGGGATGTTGCAGTCCATCATGATGGAGGCATTTCCATTTCAGTTACTCCTCCGTGGAAATCTCTCAGCCACCCCCAGAGGTATACCTCACCAGTCTCCTAGGTGATTCCAAATCCAATCACACTGACAGTCAGAACTAACCATCCTACAGGTGAATGATGCTCCTCTCGGCATCTTCCAGGTAACATCTCTCGGCACATCCTCCCCATACCCCGCTACCTCCTTCCCAGTCTTCATCACGGTCAAAGAGAATCATGGGCAATAGAGCAAAGCTGATGGGACAATATTCACTGTTATGTAGCCTGAAGAAGTTCTGAAATAGAAGCTGGGGCAGGAAAGAACACAGGAACCCCAGCATGGTAAGAACGGGGAGGCTGTTTTACCAGAATGTAGGCTCTTCTAATCAACAAGGGCCTCTCTTAGATCTTCTGGGTCGTTGTTCTAAAGGGCAGTGCCTGTGTTAGTGAGATGGTTGGATTGGTTTCATGTGCCCCAGGAGAAAACCAGTTACAGCTATAGTAAAAGTCAGCCCCTTTCCTGCCCTTCCCACGCCATCTCCTGTAAACCTCTTCTCACTGCAGAGCAAGGCTAAGCTGACTGGGGAGAAAACTCTTGGTGTTTTGCCCTTACCAATCACTCCAAATGTTACATAAATAAATAACAAGAATGTTTTCTCCCAAACCTGCCACTGAAGTACCCATTTTAGCTGATGGGTATTTGAATTGTTTCCAGTGTTTGGTCACAACAAGGAATTGAGTGTTCTCTAGATTAATTGATCACTTTATTATTGTTGTTTAAATTAATTCATTAGAAAGGTGCTTGCTCTGTAATCTACTTTGTTTTATATTAGTATATTTTCTCCAGTTTTGCTTCTCTAACAGTTATTAAGAAATATCTTGTTTTTCTTTTAATTTTGATTTGTATATCCTTTTATTAAAACATCATTTCTTCAAAAATTTTTTTTTAGTTTTGTTTTTTGTTTGAGTGTTTTGCCTGCAAATATGTTTGTGCTTCACATTCATGACTGGTACCCACAGAGGTCAGAAGAGGGTGTCATGTCTCTCAGAACTAGAGTTACAGATGATTATGAGCTGCCAAGTGGGTGCTGGGAATGGAACTCTAGTCCTCTGGAAGAGCTTTAGTCCCTCATACCATTTCTTACTGGTAGCGTAGAGTTGGAACTTGCTTTCGGATCTACTCTAACAGTCTCTGTGTTTAACTGATTGATTATCTCATTCTGTTTTGTTTTTTTAAATATTCTTTATGGTTTATTTAACTTTATTTCATGTGCATTGGTGTGAAGGTGTCCTGACATTGGATCTTCAGACAGTTGTGAGCTGCCATGTGGGTGCTGGGAATTGAACCCGGGTTCTTTGGAAGAGCAGTCAGTGCTCTTAACCACTGAGCCATCTCTCCAGCCCCATCTCATTCTGTTTTAACTGAGGCCTTTAGATTACTCACCTGTAATGTAATTGGGACATAGTTAGATGTGGACCTACTGTTTTGCTTTTGGGTTTCTGACTTATTTGTTTTTGTTTCCGTTTTCTTATTCTCCTTATCCTTTATATTAGATTAACTGAATTTTAAAATAATTTAATTTATAATCTTGGTTTCTCAGCAATAGCTGTTTGGCTTGTTATCTTAGTGTTTGATATTTTTTTCATATGTAGTATAAAGTACATAGTGGTATCTTTTCTACTCAGTAAAATTCTAATGTGCCTGTCTGGCCATCTTGGTCCAACCTTAGCCTACACCTTCTCTAGTACATTTAAAACACATTGCGTAGGCGCAGCCAGATTTATTCTTGGTCTTACCTCCTGCCTATCAGAAGGACTTCCCCGTTGCCATCATTGCTGATTTAAATTATTCTTCCAAAGAGGTGGGGGAGCTTATCCACTCACTGTGTTGGTTGAGGGAAAGTCTGAGTGAATAACATGGAATTTATTATTCCACCCAAGAAGTTCCTAGGTTTGGTGACAGAATGTTAGCAATTCAACAGGTCACAAGTTAAAACCCTCCATTCCTTCCATGCTCTTTGTTGCAGTTATTGAAACATTCCTTCAGCTATTTTCCTGTGACAGCAGACCTGCCAGCAGCTCCAGAAACCTCACCAGACGCAGTGGGGCCCAGCACTCACTGCCCAGTTCTTCCCGGCATCTCTGCTTTAGGAGTGGAGATTTGTTTTTGTCCCCAGACATCTTTTCACTGACCAGAATAAGGAGACTGAGATTTCCAGGAGAGTGAATCCCTAGACAGAAGCGGAGCTGGATGGTGGGATGCCCAAACCATAGGCATCTACTGCAGAGGGGCCACAGGAACAAGCAGTTCAATGGCAGTGATAGGAAACTGCTTCACCCAGCACTGTACAGAGCTAGACAGGAGACCTGCAGGCTGAAGTGGCCTGGATCTTTCTTTAGATCCCTGAGCACATTAATATATAAAGAGAGGGGGGAAAAGGTAGTGCCCTCGCCACTGATACTTTCCTGTATTTCTTTGTTGTAGAGCTCGCACACAGACGCAGAATCTACCCACCTCTGTTTCACTCTGCCCTCACCTCTTTTGCTCCCAGTCTGGCATTTTCCAGGTCATTGTTGCTCTTTTCTTTGCTCTCATGGAAGACTTTAACTGTATCTTGGTTTAGTAATAAAATAAGAAACCTTAACATAGTGTCAAGGCATTCTTATGAGTGCCCTAGGAAGTGTGTGTGTGTGTGTGTGTGTCTGTGTGTGTGTGTGTGTGTGTGTGGTTTCCAGTGCTTGGGATCTGATTTATGGCCTTCCACATGAACCAATCAGACTATCTCTGAACTACGTCCCTAACTCTCAAAGAGTTACTATTGTTCTCAATTAATAGTTTGGGAAACTGAGGCACGGACATGTTGGAGAATTTATCCATAAGCTGAAAAGCAAGAGTTGGGATTGGCATTCTTAGCAGAAGAGAAAATTGTTTTTAGCTGCCACACCCCCACAGAATGTACCATTCCAGTGCTTTGACCGTCTGTGAGGTACCACTAGCCTAACCCAGACTCCTTGTCCTCTGCCTTTCCCTCAGGGCTCCACCAGACTCTCAGGCTTGTCGTCTTTCCCCACTCCTCTGATCTGAGCCACCTTTCTTGAAGATAGCAGTTATAAGAAAACTCTCTGCACCTAAGAAAGCCAGATGGTACTCAGGTGCCCTATAGCTTTACCTGTAACTTGGCACAGACTAAGTCATTGGAGAGGAAACTCTTGACTGGGGAATTTTCCAGATCAGATTGGCCTGTGGGCTTGTCTTTGGGGAATTGTCTTGATTATTGATGTAAGAGGCCCCACCCCACTGTGGGTGGGTCCATTCCCTGGGCTGGTGAGCCCAGGCTGTAGAAAAAGTAGCTCAGCATGAGCCAGTAAGCAGCATTTCATGCTTCTTTCAGCATTCCTACCCTGGCTTCCCTCAATGATGGATTATGACCTACAAATATAAGACATATTCCACCCCCACCTTGCACCCAAGTAGCTTTCCGTCAGAGTGTTTTGTCACGACCATAGAAAGGAAATGAAGACACCAGGTACCAGCAATGCAGCTGAAGTCCAGAAGAGACATTTCCACAAAGAAAGCAACCTTGCCCTGCATGACTGCCGAGAAGACTCACCCTTCTTTTCCTCATCACTTAACTGCATTTGGGTTCCAGAAACCCTAACTTTGCCACTACTGGCCCGCAGGAAGAAGGAACAGTTTATGTCAACAATAATCTGGGTCTCCTTAGGAAAATGAAGCTGCTAGAGATTTTAAAATGATAGCACTTTTGTAAATGTCGAATTTGTAATGAGGAAGCAGGGAGGGGAGGGAGGAAGAAGAGGGCCCAGCTGGTTCCTATTAGATGACTTGGTTTTACTTTTGAGAGGATCTTTGTAGCCCAAGGTGGCCACAAGCTCTCAACCCTCCTATTTATCTCAACCTCAAAAGGGCTGGGATCACAGGCATGTGTCGGGACTCCCCTGTGAAATCAGATGTTAATGCATTAGGAACTAGGCAGAGCCAGGCAGCCTTAATCTTTTTTTGTTTTCTATTTTTTTTTTAAAATTTAACTTTTTATTTTGAAGTGGCTATTGGTTGACATGAAGTTGCAAGACAGCATTTGGAGATCCCAGGAACTCGGTGCCCACTTAGCCACAACAGTACAGTACTGAAACCAGCAGTCGGCTTTGGCACACAATGGTGCATGTCAGTGTTGGGCCGTTACATGTGTACAAGTGCATCAGTGCAAGCAGGACGTGCTTCTTGGCTCGCCTCTTCATCCCCACCCCAGGGCACATGCGTGTCTGTCTTCCACCTCTTCAATTTTGTTGTTCTGAAAATATCCTATCAATAGAACATAGACCTTTGTTTTTGTTACCCTGCCCCTGTTTGACTATATACTTGAATTCCGTTAGAATTTTGTTTTGTTTTTCCCAGTATTATGAGTCTACCTCTTTGTGCTATACATACATGCATTATTTATTGTAGTTTTATCATTGTACCAGTTTGAGTGCAGTGTAGCAACCTCCTTTTCTTTTACATTCCTCACCCTTTCTTATTTATAATAAAATTGCCTTAAATATTTCCTCTATATATACTTAGAACAATATTAAAGACATTATAATCTTTGCTTTAAACAAGTACAATTTAGAAAACCCAATTAGACTAATCAGGCTTTATAGATACGTAGAGATTATGTCCTGTATAAATAGATAATCTTCAACCTCTTCAAAGAGCTGTAGAAAATGGCATTTAATCTAACCTAGAGTTCTGTGGTAGTGAGACACAATCGCTCCTGGCAACACTGATCTATTCCCAAGAGATTGTTGAGCGCCAAAGACACTCCACTTGGAGCTTGTCTTCTTCTTGGCAAAACCAGCCTTTGGGCAAGGAACTGCCCATACCTCCACTACTGACAAAATACATAGTATCTGGAAATGGATAAGCAGAACTCTCAAATTTTTGCCAAGACAGGGTAAGACGGTTTTGAAAAATTTCTTGCCTTTAAAAATAATCTGTCAGTTATTCTAGGCCTTAGCCAAAGTTGGTTGCTTCAATGCTGCAAACGTGATTGGGTGATTGCCCAGGTAGCCAGTTGTCTCTGTGATTTGTTGCATGTTTTGGAAGTTGCTTGACTGTACTTCCTAATTACTCAGGTAACATTATTTCCCTTCTCAGATCTTCAATGGGGTTGAAGACTAGATAAATGTAGTTACTTTCCTCTCATGACTTGGCCAAGTTATTTATTATACAAGACTTAAGCTAGTTAAAATAGGATATTTGTTCTTATTGTATATAATTTTGTAGTAGGTTTAGAACTCTCTTACTTAAACAAAATGGGGAGGTGCTGTGGGAGCTCCTTCTGCTTCTTCAGCCAATAGCCTTTAAGATACCAGCCCACTTGGGCGTGGTCTGTTTGGCTTTAAAAAGGCAGCCATGGCTGTGCACTCCCTCTCTTGCTTCGGAATCTGCTCCAGCTACCAGACTCTTTCCTGGTTGTGCAGAGGGCTGTTGTCTAGGACGGTGACCTGTAAGTTTTTCCCTTTAAATAAATAACCCTTTTATTAATCATAATTCCAGACTGGTATGGGATTGTTTTGTGACTCCTTTAGACCTCAAGCTGAGCAAGTCACAGGGAACAAACTAGTACGCAGCTTTCCTCGGTGGTTTCTGCCTCTGCTCCTGCTTGAGTAGCTGCTTTGACTTCTCACAGTGATGGACTCTGATGGGATGTGTATGCCCAATAAGCCCTTTCCTCCCCAATTTGCTTTTGGTCAAGGTGTTTATCATAGCAACTGAAACACGATTAAATGAAACACGATTAATAAAAGCCAGGGTCAAAAATTGGGGTTCAACCTGAAGATTCGAAAAGCAAAACAGCCAGCTACTGGCTCTTATCTCTACCTCAGTCTGAAATGGCAATCCTGCCTCCAGGAATCTCAGAATGAGACTGTGTCTTGAAGCTATTTTCCCCATTTTATATTCCTCTCTAGGACTGGGATAAAAGGCATGCATCAACCGATTTCTATGGCAATGAGGGTGGCTCCTGGGGTTAAAGGTGTATGTTACCATAACCTGGTCTGTAAGGCTGACCAGTGGGACTGTTTTACTCTCAGATCTTCAGGAAGGCTGTATTTATTAAAATATAACTGAAATGCCACTACAAGTAACAGAAAGCAAGCTGCCAATCCTTGCCAAGGGCTTCTACCCCATACCTGGACATGGCTTCAGTTTGCAGTCAGTGCCACTGCTGACTTGGTCTTTTTATTATTGCCCCGGACATAGGCTCAAGGTGAGGAGGTGAGGATGAAGGCTGCTTCTGGGTCAGCACAGGCCTAGGTAGCATGCACAGCCTTCCTTCAGGGTGCCTCAGGCTCCCTAGGCATCTCCTTGCCTACTGTGGATTCTAACCACTTTTGGTGTTGGTCTATGGTCTGCTTTCATTGTTAGCATTGCCTCAGGCATCTGCAATGTCTGGATAGCTGCTGCAGCTGGTTGCTTATCCTAAACACCCTGAGGGAATGTCTGGTGAGCCTTGGGTCAGGTAAAGACAAGTCTTATACTGGAAAACAGTTGCCCAGCGTGAGGAGGCCCTGGGTGTGGTTCCCAATGCCTCCTGCACCCAAATAAAATTCTTTTAAGGGCAGGGAGCTACCAGATAGGTCTAAAGATGGGGCTTTAAAACGCTTCTGTTCTGTCCATTCGAGTAGCTGGTAGCCTGCTGGTTTTCAAAATTATTTAGACCTACAGAAACTAGAAGGCAGCAAGGTAAAGTACCACAGGGCTTGGAATACTTACCAAAATTTTGCCAAAATCTTGCCATGTTTCTGTCTTTAAAAAAAAAAATCTTGGTGTTGTTGAGACAGAGTTTCTCTGTGTAGCCCTGGCTGTCCTGAAACTTGCTGTGTAGATGAGCCTGGCCTCAAACTCACAGAGATCCACCTGCCTCTGCCTCTGAAGTGCTGGGATTAAAGACCCGCACCACCTCCCCTAGCCTGATTTATTTATTTTTATCTTAAGTGCATTGGTGATTTGCCTGCATGTATGTCTACTTAAGAGTCTCAGATCCCCTTAAACTGGAGTTACAGATGGTTGTGAGCTGCCATACAGGTGCAGGGAATTGAACGTCTTCGGGAAGAGGAACCAGTGCTCTGAACTGCTGAGTCACCTCTCCAGTGCTCTGAACTGCTGAGTCATCTCTCCAGTGCTCTGAACTGCTGAGTCATCTCTCCAGTGCT
>JAQHUG010000023.1:12774046-12795071 GCA_028555095.1 Dicrostonyx torquatus | reverse complement strand
CTCTCCAGTGCTCTGAACTGCTGAGTCATCTCTCCAGTGCTCTGAACTGCTGAGTCACCTCTCCAAGCCCAAATATTTTTTCAAAAAATGCCATGTAAGTCTTTTTTTTAATTTCTCAAATTTTGAAGTTATTTATTGAAAATTTATTTTAACAGATACATTGAAAACATAGAAGTATATATTTATGGATATATTGTGCATTAATTTTTCTTTTTCCATGTGTGCATGTTTGTCTGTATATGGTGTGTGGGTGTGGGTCCAGCACATGCGTGTGTAGGTGCATGAACCCATGTGAACATACAGAGACCACAGGAGGAAAGGTGTTTGGCTTTATCTTTATCCACTGTGTTCCTTTAGGGCAGGGTTTCTCCCTGAATCTGAAGGTTTCTGGTTTGGTTAGGCTTCCTGGATCTACTTGTCTCTGCTCCCACAATACTGGGGTTCCAGGTACCCACAGTCATGCCAGGCTTCTGTGTAGGTGCTGTGAGTTTGAATTAGGGTCCTTAAGTATAGCAGACATTTTTACTCATTTTTTACACAGCTACATGATGTAATGTTTCCCCAGAAGGAAATATTTATTTCAAACCATGCCATTTCTTTAAGATAAGGGTGTACACTCAGACAGCACCATCACAAATCAGACTTCACTGTGTTCTACACCTCCTGGAAGAACATCCAAACATGTGGGTCTCTTCAGACATTTGATCTGCCTCAAGTTACAGGCGACCTTAAGCCAATAGCTAATTTCAAAGTGGGACTATTGGTTAGGACAGACATAAAGTATCTCCCGAAGTATAGACTTGGAACCTGGTCCCTGTCCACAAGCGGTCTAATTAATGTGGCGTGTTTCCTCTCTGTTTTCTTCCTGGGACAGTCTCAGTGTATGTCAGCACATCTAAGCTCAGGGAGATACTAGGAATAAACAAACATTCAGTTATTTAATTTGGCACTTCCTAGGTTCCACAAACCATAGAGTGCCCTTTTATAGCTTGCTTTGGAGCAAGATAACAAACAAATTCCATTTAATTATCATTTATTCTTCTGTTATCTCCCCCTGGTCATATAAAATATGGTGGCCTCTCCACACTAATGTTCTGAGGGCATTAGTGTTGGACCCTTAGGGAAATGAGGACTTCAGTTAAGGACCTGGCAAGTCACTTAGGTAAGCCAGGATGTCACATTCCTGCTGTGCCAACTCATATCAAGATATTCTGAATATCGTAGGAGTTGTCAGGCCCCCGTCAATCTCCCAGACTTCCTCTGGCACCCAGGGTGAGAGCAGGATGACAAGCCCAGGGTGCTGGCCGCACGACTGTGTGTGTGGTGGTGGTGCAAGCTCGCGTGTGCAGACTGCTGGAACCAGGGTCTGGTGGACAGCTAGCTTTATATGCATTAATAATTCCTGGCTCGAGGACATTTCTTAATGGCTCATGCTGCATCCATTACCATTAAATTACTATTATGATGTAGTATTGATCTTTTCTAACTTTTTATTAATAAATGGCCAAGGAGGATGCGTAATCCTGCATGACTGTAAATGCAGGCACTCTTCCTGTTTCCACTGTCGGCTCTCCTCTGCCATAGCACTCACTGGGGTCTCCCTGAAGTAAGAATTCAAAGATGAAAAGTACGGAGAGGTTTTCTTTGGGAAAGAGAGATAGAAGCAAGGGATGAGGGGAAGGACAAACTATTCAGTAAATATTCACAAGACAGGGACAGCACTGAGAACTTCAGGGCCACCAAGGGAAGAATCAGCCACTAGTCTCCATAAATCTCACAGAATGATGCTACATGCACCAGCATTAAGCTTCACCCTGGAGGTCATGCTGGCTTCCCACCTCTGCGTCCCAGGAAAGGAAACGATAGGTTTGGAGTGCCACCCACCCCTGGAAGAGCAGAGGACATGGCAGTGGGCAGTCTGTCTGTCACCTGGGGCATTTCCACTTTAGTCTCAGGTTCAGGGCAGTTCCACTTTTCCGCCTAGGCCCTGCCCTCTGGAGGAATGATGGTCAAAGGAACACTAAAGAGCCAATGTGACATTTTCAGACCCAAATGGTCCATACCCAAAAGGTCCGGAAATAATGACCCCCAGCATTAGACATCTTGTAAGACTGGGTCTCCTGAGCAGCTCAACATCTCAGACAACTTCAAACATCACATCTGAGCCCAGGCTGGGGGAAGACCAGTTCTGGTTTATCATTCTGTAGACACAGGGAGAGCTGGTTCCATTTACAGCCTAAATATTGTGTGCAGCGCTGACTCCTCTACCCAGGCAGCTGGAAGCTGGTCTACTGCCTTCAAGTCAAGGTGTGTACCTTTAATTGATTCTGGAAAAACTTCCCACAGGCAACCTGGACTTGCCCTGGAAGCCAGAAGTGTGCAACTCTTCTGCCGCTGTCCTGCCGTTCTGCCCAAGGGTGATGAGGACCAACTGCAAGGCGTGCTCCTGCTCTGACCACCTGAGAGACAGTGTGCAACTCTTCCTTTTCATTTTATCAGGTCACATATCCAGAGAAAACCACATCCATAAGGCTAGTTACCCCAATTGTCATTGACTAAATAGGTCGAGCTCCCACAACAAGTAGCTGGTCCTAATTCTGTCCTTCATCCTCAACCACACAGGTGTATTGGGTGTTGGGAAGAAAGGACAATTGCCATGGGTTCCATTTGGGTAGCTTGTTTGTGGTAGCTTGGTCCTTTTTCTCTTATCAGTTGGTCCATTTACTCAGGGCACAGGTGGGTTTTCATATGCAGAGATTATGCAAGGATACTACAGACCCAAAGTTGAAAGCGAGTGCATGCCCCACATGTAGCATGAGATAGACCAGTGTGTTCAAGTGCTCACTGATGCCATGCATGCACAAGGTGCAGTGGGAGTGTCCTGGTGGTTCACCAACAGTGGGCAACATCAATCAGGTTTCCTGGACATGTGACAGAGTGCTTGCTCTTGTCACCAGGTTTTCTACGCCTTTGAATTTGGGATGGGCTTAGGACCATTCTTGACTCATGGAGTGGAGCAGAAACCATTGTTCTAGAACTACAAAGGCTAAGAGGAACCCTTGTAGCTTCTGCTTCTTATTTCTTGGAACCAGGACAGGTGATGTAGGGATGCTACTGTTGGCAGTCCCTGGCTGAGACAGGCCTAATGACCATCGCATCTTTCTGTGAATGTGATTTTTGTTGATAACATGTAGAACAGAAAAGCCCCACCCAAACACTTCTGGTCTATAAAATATGAAACATACCAAGCAGTAAGATTGGTGCTATGGTGGGCTAGTATATCCCTGTTATGTGTTAATGGGGCGCAAAGAACATATAAAGTCTATTTTGTGTATGTTTAAAATTCCTATTTTTCTACATGGCAGAAAACTATACACACAATACAAACACTGTGATTTGTAACATACAGTAGTCTCAAATCTGAACAGAGGTGCTTCCGGCTGCATGTGGTAGCATTGTGTCCATGTGTGATTAAAGCCAAGGCTGCAGCAAAGTCATGTGACACAGCACCGGAAACACCTCACACTTGTTTGAGTTTGAATTCATGTTTGGCCATTTCTTGTTCGCAATCTTTTCCCATTCTCAACTGTTTCACAGCCCCTGCCCCCATAGCTTTACACTGAGGGGTTGTAAAAAGAAGCTATGGGTTAGCATAGTGCAAATAGCGCATCTTCTCATGGATGTCTTCACACACACACACCACCCAGTGAATGTGAGCTACATAGAGAGATGCAGAATAGACAGGTTCTCGGCCCTCACACTTCTACTGGTAGAGACGCGAGAGAGCTTGCTGCTTCTGCTGTAGTGGTATGATGACAATGTGCAAACTAAGAATTAAAGAAGCTAGCTCCTTGATGGCGACCACAGTCCCTGGTGCTTTACCCTGGTGACCACCGCTGCGGATAAAATATCTGATACAAACAACCCGAAACAGGAAGCACTCACTTAGGCCATGTTTCCAGAAGAGTGGTAGAGCGGCCCACTGCACAGTTAGACGGGGAGAGGAGTGCTGGTTGGGGTCTTTTTCTCCTACCCCTCTTCAAAACTGCATCTGGGCCTTCACCTGTGGGATGATGACATTTACATTCAGACTGGGTCTTTCCTCCAGCTAATCCTCTCTGGAAGCAAGCGGGAGAGTATTTACCAATCTCTTAGATTATTCTAAATCCAGTCAAGTTGAGGAGCTCACATGAACTAGGTATTGTCATTTTCACTCAGTTCCTCTTAGTTGATGTGGCACTGACCAAGGTTTGAGGTGTCACGCTTTGCCCGTGGTCTGTCTTGGAGCATCATCTTGATTAATGATTGATGTAGAAGGGCCCAGTCCACTGTGGGTGGCACCACCCCTGGGAAGGTAGGCGATCCTGAGTTGTATAAGAAAACAGGCTGAGGAGACCGCGAGGAGCAAGCGGTAAGCCATGCTCCTCCATTACTGCCTCTGCTTTTGATTGTGCTCCTGATCTTACTTCTCTGAATGATCAGTTGTAACAGGAACATGTAAGCAAATAAACTTTCCTCTGCAATTGACTTTGGTCATGATGCTTATGACAGCAACAGAGAGAGCAGAGCAGGCCACGACCGCAACCTCACATGGGAACTGTTGTGGTTTGAATTAGCACTTGGCACCCAGTTGATGATGCTGTTTGGGGAATTATGGGACTTTTAGGACTGGAGTCTTGCTGGAGGAAATACATCGCAGGAGTGGGGGGCACTGAAGGCTTTAGAGCTTCATCTCACTTCCTGTTCTCTTTCTCTGCCTCCTGTGCACAGACGTGACCTCTCAGCTTCCTGCTCTGGGCAGCTGCTCCATCATGGCCTCTCTCTGGAACCCTTCTGTAAGTCACTCTTGGTCGTGGCGCTCTTCCACAGCAGCAGGCAAGGAGCTGGCATGGGAACTCACCTGCCACGTTGGAGGACTAGTGGGCCATCCCGTTGCTCTTCCAGATAAGACTCCGAAAGCCCCATCCAGTCTGGTCAGCAAGCCTGCCCAGCCCTCAGCTCAGGTTCTCCCCTACCCCACCCTCCGAGTCAAGGTTTCCCTGAAGCTTTGGAGCCTGTCTTGGAACTTGTTTTTATAGACCAGGCTGGCCTCAAACTCGCAGAGATCCGCCTGCCTCTGCCTCCTGAGTGCTGGGATTAAAGGTGTGCACCACCACCACCTGGCTCCAGCTCAGGTTCTTAACTACAGTACGTCACCTCCTGGTGTGTGGTGAAGGGGCTGATCCACATGTTCCTGGGCATTTAGGTTAGGGTGTCCTTCCCCTCAGTGAAGCTCTTGGCTTCACTTTCTCTCTAGGCCCCTTACCTGAAGCCTTATCTGAGACCTACCTGGCCACAGTGTTGTTCTTCTGAGCCTTTCTCTTCCCTGGAGCTCAAAAGTGGGCTGTCTCTTAAGGTGTCACCTGAGGATGTGCTGTGGAGCCCAGCACCTGACTGGGTCTCATAACTGTTTCTGGAGCCTGACTAATCTAAACAGAAGGCTTGGCTATGGTGAGCGGGCATAAGGAGCCAAGCTCCTGGGCACGCATGGAGAAGGGCTTAGCAGGCCTAGCAGCAGCCTCCACAATAGCAAAGCAAACTGCTGCCCAGGGAATTCCAGGCACAGCCAGAGCCCCCTTTCCCATTAGAAACCAAGCAGGAAGTGTATTAGGGATCAATTAGAGCAGAATGCAAACACTGCTGTTGTTCTGTGTTATGCAAGTATGTTCTGTATGTGTGAGTGCATGTGTATGTGTGTTTGGGGCATGCACACATCGGGTGCCCTCCATTCTTGAGGGTCTCTCATGTTGGAGCTAGGCTGGTAGCTAGCACGTGTTGGGGTGACATGTGCATGGCCACATCCAGCCTTTTACATACGTGTTGGGAATTTGACTCAGGTCTTCACGCTTGCCTCACAAGTGTCTTACCCAGTGAGCTGTCCCCAGTCTCTCATATATATTTTTTGAATATCTAAGGCAGTGTCTGTAGCTTGAAAGTGGTTCCCAAACTCTGCAGGAAACCTATACATTTGCCCACACACCTCCATTGCTTTCTTTTGCCTTCCTTTGCTAGGACTGTGCTTCCAGAAAAACCTCACTCCACCTGCAGGAATACATCTCTTTAGAATTCCAAGCCCTGTGGTTTCCCATTTAGCCTCAGGATGAGGCCACGGTCTGCTGCTGCCATTTAGTTTCTCATATACAGGCAGATGCTAACTGGGAGTGAATTGTGTTCTGAGGTCATTTGTAAGTGCACCATTGAAACCTGAGCACATGTGTTACTGATGGAGGGCGGGCCCCTGGCCAGCTCAGAAGGCCTATTAACCCACAATGTGGCAGAACTAGCCATGGTGGAGTTCTGGGGGCTGAAGAAGGCCAGAAGCTGAAAGAGCTGATTCTCCCTTCCTGAGTACAAGACCAGCTGTCAGAGTACACACACAGACAAACCAAGTACATTGAAAGACTTCAGTGTCTATGACTATATCTTTTCTGGAACTTTCTTCTCTCTACTGCTCTTTGATTTGTCACCTGTCACAGTTCCTGTCCCACACCTGCCCGAGGGCACCGGTACCGTCCCTCTAGCCTAGCAGAATGTGTTTCACTGAACCTCCTCACTCCTCTGTGGGTCACATTTTCCTGGACATTTCCCAGGTGAATATTAAGAAGGGATATGGTAATCATGTATCGAAGCAAACATTTGTAGCCAAGGTTTTTGATTTGTCACATCTGGGCTGAGACCCATCATGATGGTTGATCTTAACCTCAGCCTCACCTGGTGATGACACAGCCCCGTGGCTGCCCAGGGATGTCAGTGGACACAAGGAAAGCTCAACTCCTAACTCTTCAGCCACCCCGTGCGTCTTAGACCTGCCAGCTCTGAGCAATGCTTCCATCACTTTCTGTATTTGTTTGCTTCTTTTCCATTTTCACTTGTGTCCAGTGTGTCTGCAGCTATTTGAGATGCCTTTTCCTGCTCCTCATTTGTCTGTTACTCTGCACACTTCATTCTTATCCTTCTCTTTTCTGAGTTGTGGTCCTGCCTTCAGTTTTTAACGACTGAATTTTAATCTCCTGAGTTCTTAATTTCTGTTCTAGTTTTTACTTCTGCGAGTCCAATTTTATTCTTATGAATTTCATTCCTGAGCCCAACTCTCTCTGTCTTCTTTTTCTTGTGCTCTTGATCACAGTTATTTCAGGTCTCCTGTCAACTCTAATGCCCTACACCCTCTCTGTCTCTAACTTGTCCTTTTCTCTGTCTTCTACTTCCCTTTACTGCTTTCTCTTGGTATGTCTGGTGGCTTTAAAACTGAGTGTTAGACATTGGACATAAACAATCCTGGAGCCTGGATGATGTCATCTTCCTTTGAGAGGAGGAGTAAGTTGGGATTTTTTCCTGGAAGGCTGGTGAAGTATTTGGTAATCACCTAGTTATTTGCTGTGATGGCTGACTTCTGTTATCAGCTTGACTGGATTTAGAATCCTCCAAGGAGACACATTTCTGGGTGTGTCTTCAAGGGCATTTTGTGAGAGGATTAGCTGAGGAGGAAGATCCAGCCCGATTATTGGTGGTCCCATTCCACAGTCTGGAGGCCCAAAGTGAATGAAGGTGAAGGAAGAGAACCAGGTTAAGTGTGGGCTTTCCTTTTGCTATGGTTTCTAGTCCATCAAGGTGTGAACAAGCAAAATAGGTGTAGCGGCTCACGCCTTTAATCCCAGCACTTGGGAGGCAGAGGCAGGAGGATCTCTGTGAGTCTAAGGCCAGCCTGCGCTACAGTTGAGTTTCAGGTCAAGGAGTTCCTGTCTTGAACAAACAACAGCAGTGACAATAAGATGTGAGCAAGTGACTTCGTCCTTCTGCCGCCATGCCTTCCCACGATAGACTTCGTCGTTGGGCCTCACTAAACACTTTCTCTCATCAGTGAAGAAAATGACGACCACGGTTACCACAGGTTTCTCTATCCAAAGCCTCCACTGGGAGCCTGCACTCTCTGAACTTGGACTTCAAGACTATGGAAATTAGTGATTAGCTTTTCGTTCCTCAGTGGGTGACTTCTGCTTGGCTTCTGTGACAGTTAATTTTGTGTCTGGATGAAGGGATGCCTAAAGAGGTAACAAAGCTTTCTTTCTGGCTATGTATGTGAGTGTTCCTGAGATTAGCATGTGAATTGGAGGTTGCCTTGCTAATGTGGGTAGGTGTCATACAGCCCACCATGGAAGGCCAACATGGAACAAAGGGCAGCAGCAGAGTAAGTGTAGCCAGTGTGCTTGGCTCTCAAGGTCTCAGCGTTGTGCCAGGGCTTGTATACCACCATCACTCTCACCTCCTCTGTTCCCACCCAAAATATTCTCAACCCGGCAGACTCAGTCCTGGAGCTCTAGCTTGCCAAAGTGAGGATGGGGCTCCCCAGCTTTCTGTGTTGGTTTTAGTTCTGTAGAAAGCAGATTAGAACCTTGAGCCCTCGATATGATGCTGCTGCAAGTCCCAGTCTGAAGCCCCCAGCAGTGAAGGACCCATGACTCAGCTGCTTGGGCTGCCACTTGGAAGCTCTCTTTGGGGATTTTCTCTCCCGCAGAAAATTCTTCCCTTTCCTGTGGTCTTCATCTGGTTTGCATCTAATACCTGGTGCTGACTACAGAGAATTAGAAAGGGTTTCTCCACTCCAGAACTCCGCAGCAGCACCAGAGGCTGCACCAAAGATCCCATTTCCTCCCTTCCATAGAGGTTGACTTTGTATGCACTTCCCAAGTGCATGGTGCTCATTTGGTCTTGGAGTCAAGGAACTTGACCTGTGATATTGGGTCAACACACACATGACTGAGAAGTCTGTAGTGTGTGTGTGTGTGTGTGTGTGTGTGTGTGTGTGGTATATATGTACATATGGTTTGCAGATGGCATGGTAGTATGGCATGTATGTGAGTGGTGTGTGTGTGTGTGGGGTATATATGTACATATGGTTTGCAGATGGCATGGTAGTATGGCATGTGTGTATGTGTGTATGTGAGTGATATGTGTGTGTGCATGGTGTGTATTGTGTGTTAGTGGTTGGTGTGTGTATATTATGTGTGAAACGTATGCATGGTATGGATGGAAGTGTGTGTGTGAGTGTGTGTGTGTGTTAATGTTTCTATTGCTGCAATGAAACACCATGACCAAAAATCAAGTTGGGGAGGAAAGGATTTATTTGGCTTACACTTCCACATCACTGATATTGAAGAAAATCAGGTCTGGAACTCAGATAGGCTTGGAACCTAGAGGCAGAAACTGGTACAGAGGCCATGGAGGGTGTTGCTTACTGGCTTGTTCCTCATGGCTTGCTCAGCCTGCTTTCTTATAGAACCCAGGACAACCAACCCAGTGAGATGACACCACATAAAACAGGATGGGCCCGCACCCATTAATCAACTAGTTAAGAAAATGTCCTACAGCGGAATCTTATGCAGACATTTTCTCAGTTGAGGGTTTGTCCTTTCAGATGACTCCAGCTTGTGTCGAGTTGACATAAAGCTAGGCATCACAGTGTGAACAGACGTGTGTGTGTGTGCGTGTGCATGTGCGTGTGTGTGTGTGCCTGTGTGCGTGTGCGTGCGTGTGTGTGCGTGTGTGTGTGGTCTGGGTATAGTGGAGTGTGTGCAGTATGGATGGGTGTGTATGGCATAGAGGGGTGTGTATGGTGTGGTGTGGTGTACATGGTATGTGCAGTGTATATGCTGTGGATATGGTGTGGATGGTGTGGTGGGGGTGTGTATAGTATGCTTATGTGTTCTACCTGTGAGGTGTGTATAGTGTTGTGGGGTCTGTGCCTTGAATGTTAGGCATTTGTCAATGCATTTCTAGTGTCTTGAGAACTTTGTCCTTGTGGGGCCCTCGCTGCTTTGGTTTTTTTCCAGGGCCTTCAACAGTTGTCCTTTGTATTTAATCCAGCATTACAGTTGTTCTCAGTGGGAATTAATCTGATATCATCCGCTCCATCATAGCTGGAAACAGATCATGCTGACTGTTTTTATTCTCAGAAGCCAGAAGGAGCAATGCCGGAAACTGTTGCTGGGAACTTAATTCTGTTCAACAAAGGACCGTTGATGGGAGATGCAGAGATGAGATGTGAGGAGAAAATGCCTGCTTGTCTCCCTCTGAAGAGATGTACAGAACACCCAGATATGTACCCTGAACTTTGGATGCAGAGGCTTCAAAGCTCCCATGGAAAAAGCCAGACTCTCAGGGCATGCAAAGAAACTGTGGGGTGTGGGGAGAGGCACCAAGACTAAAGAGTATAAATGAAATCCTGGTGATGTTGTGAGGAAGACGGCACAGAACGAATGAGAAGAAAGTTAAAAATCCCAGTAAGACTGCCACGTTGCCATGCTGAGGCACAGGACGTGTGTGAGTGGTCGATGAGGATGCGATCTGTGTGGGTTAGCGTGCAGCACAAGAGCGACAAGAGTGGGAAGTTTCAGGGAGACATTAACTGATGGTCTGGGTGACAGCGATGGGATTTAATAGGAATGATGGCAGTCTATGCGTGCGTGCGTGTTAAAGCCACAGGAGCACAGCAGCTATCTTCCTCACTGCTCTTCACTTTAGTTTTTAAAACAGCGTCCCTCACTGAACGTCGAGTTTGCTAATTTGCCAGGACTGGCCGGCCATCAAGGCCCAGAGACCTGCTTGTCTCTGGGAGTCCAGGTACAGGCCATCGTGCCCAGATTTACTTTCACAGGGGTGTGAGGGACCAAGCTCAGGTCACCCTGCTTGCAGCAAGCACTTACAAACCACCTCATCAGCCCTTACTCACTCAGTTTCAAGGACCCCACTTCCGGGACGGAGAAAAGAAAATCACTCTTAGTGAGCGGCCAGGAAAAAAGTACCACACAAGTAAAGGCACAACTTGCTGAGGTTGTTTCTACAGCAGGAATTAGTAGTGTGAGGCGCTCCCTGGAATCCAGTTCTAAGTTACATTAGAGGTGTGCTGTTTCCGGTTGAGGGTGTTACAGTCTCTGGGCTCAGAGCCTACCATGTGAAGCACTAGGAGTCACTTGGGAGCTAATTAAACCATGTAGGATCTGCCCTTCTTAAGGGCATTTAGTGCCCTTATAAAAGAGATCATCTCTTTTGTCCCCTTATAAGGCTCATTAAGAAGCTCATCTGCCAGGCAGTGGTGGCACACACCTTTAATCCCAGCACTTAGGCGGAGGCAGGAGAACTCTCCACGAGTTCGAGGCCAGCCTGGTCTACAGAGTGAGTTCCAGTATAGGCAGAGCTGTCAGGTAGAGAAGCTCTGTCTTGAAAAAAGAAAAAAAAAGTCCTGTCTATGGGGTAGATATAACATTCACCAGACACCAAATCCGAGATACCTTTGTGAGTTCTCCAGCCTTCAGAATGCCAAGCAATCAATTTCAGTTGTTTAAAAGTTACTCAGTCTAGAGTGTTTTGTTACAGCAGCATGGATGGATTAACATTCCCACAACCAGAATGAGACATGAATGAATGGGGCATTCAGAGAAGGGCAACCAGGACGGCAAAGGGTTGAATCCCATGAGGGGCTGGGGCAGAAATGGAGGGGGAGCAGGTGTGTCAACGGTGTGCCTTCAGCCATATACTTGGCTACTGGGGGAATAAACCTTTGAATTTTCCCTTCATGTTAGAAGGAAGATGGCTTTAAAATTGCAAATAATGAAGGGGCTTAACTAAATTTTGTGTATTTATCGGTGCTGGGGATGGGAGCCAGGGCTTTGCTCACAGTGCTGGTGAACTCTGACGCTGCACTACAGTTAGTTCCCTCCTCTCTTACGGCAGAGTTTTTGTTTGTTTTTGTGACACAGGGTTTCTCTGTGCAGCCCTGGCTGTCCCGGAATTCACTCTGTAGACCATGCTGGCCTCAAACTCAGAAATCCGCTTGCCTCTGTTTCCTGAATGTTGGGATTAAAGGTGTGCACCACCACTGCCTCATGGCCCATGACAGAATCTGAAATGACCTGAGCTGGTTTTCTTTAAGACTGATAATATCCTCTCCCTGTGACTTGTTCAGGAGAGGTCCTGAGGGTGATTCGGTCGATGGTGGAAAAGGCAAGGGGAGAATTTTGCTGTTCCCTCTATCCTTGTCCCATTTATGAAATTTGAGCTAATATTGTTTGGAGATGTTACATAAAGTGTAAGATTTCTGACCTCTGTTGAATAATCAGAAGATCTGCAAATATTCGACATTTTCTCTTTCTGTCTCTTTTCTCTCTCTCTCTCTCTCTCTCTCTCTCTCTCTCCCTCATTATTTCTTATGAGGTTGTTGATTGGAGCCATGTTATTCTATTTCAGACTTAGCAATTTGAATTGACCTCTGACCCCAGGGCCTTTGAAACTAAGGCCCTTTAGTTTAGTTTAGGGTGAACCAAAAAGTTTTCAAGGCTCCAAGGGTTTTGATGCTCAAGGACTGGAGGAATCCTGACAGGCCAGGATAGGCTGAAATGCCAAAAGGGGTGTGTGTGTGTGTGTGTGTGTGTGTGTGTGTGTGTGTGTGTGTGTGTGTGTGTACATAACGGTAAGAAGTTGATGATGGGTATCTTCCACAATTGCTGTCCATTTCATGTTCCACTAGGCCTGGTGAGCCCCCAGGATACGCCTGTGTCTACCCTCTGTGTCTATCCTTCCCAAGATGGAGTTGCTTGTTCCACTAGGCCTGGTGAGCCCCCAGATGCGCCTGTGTCTACCCTCTGTGTCTATCCTTCCCAAGATGGAGTTGCTTGCACACAGGTACTGTTATGCTCGGCTTTTCACATGAGTCCTGAACTTGGATCCTCATGTTTAACAACCACTTTACTGACTGATCTATCTCTCCCTGACCCCCAGATGAGTTTGTTCTTGGGAGAACTAGGAGGGAACAGGAGAGCACTGTGAGGAGCAAAGGCTGGAATCCAGCCAAGCTCTTGGTTTCGGTTGTTGTTTTGTGATTGTTTGCCATTTTGATTTTAGACTATGTACTTCCCTTGAATAAACTCCTTTCTGTTGTTATCTTTTTTTTTCTTTTATACTAACCTTAGTGTTATTTTGTTCTTGAATTCAAGAAAAACTAATCAGGGCCAGCTAAGACTTCTGATGCCCTGAGAGCTTGTGATTCTAAAATCTGAGGAAGGGCTCTCTCCCTTAGAGCACAACTCCCTCAAATGCCTGCAACAGCTGGGTCCACTGTGGTCGGAAGAGCAGGCCATGGAATCCTCTGTCTCTCTCCTTCTGTTTCTGCAACAAAGCTGTGCCTGCCACTTGACAGCCACCAACATGCAATTTGATCATATTCTCAACAAGGAGAAAAAGGTGTGTAGCTAAACCACGCTTTCTTATACCTATCCATCAGCCACAGTCTGATAACCCCCAGTGAAGTGACAAGAACCAAAACTGTTTATCAGCTCTGGTGTGCTCACCTGGAAATGCGAACTTTATGACTGTTCTCCTGCAGGCCGCCTCGTGGAGAAAAGTAAGAGGCATAGTGTAACTCATCATAAATTCAGTGATATGTCATTGCAGGCGACAGCTGTTGCCATGAAAGACAAAGAACTTCAGGCCCCTGCTGCCCCAGTGAAGGCAACCGAGGAACCACGTGGAAAATGTATCATTGCAGAGAGCTGCCAATGGTGATGACATTTCCCTGACACCAGCTACACAGTCTGAAACCCGTCTCCGCTCAGTCACATAGACTGGAAGGGTACAGAGAGACAAAACAGCTGGTAACTGGCTGTACTTTCTAGTTTGCAGCCAAGTATTTTGGCGTCATGGAGATTAGGACTTGACTGGCCTCGCTGGAAAATCGCTCCTCTGATTCTGTAGATGAAGTTTAGCATGGGTGTGTGAGCGTGAGGTAGTGCACACCTGCTTAGTCATTTCAGAAGCGATTCAGGCAGGACGCTCATCACACAGAGTGGGATAAGCCAAGTCTCCCCTTCCCACATTTGGTTTCATTGGCTAGAATTTCAAAGATTTCCTTTGTTGGAAAAAGATATTTTAGCAATATCTAGCAATAATGACAAACTTTTGAATTGCTGTCATAAAGAGGGCAAATCACTTCTTCCAGTTCTCTGGAGAACAACACACTTCACTCTGCGGTGGGCATCTCTGCAGCTTTGGGCAAATGTATAACATTGCTGTGTGTATATCACACCTATGATCGTATCCAGAGGAGTTCCTTGTCCCCCCCAAATTCCTTCATGCTCCCCCTTTGTGGTCAGCTCTCACTGCCACCCCTACCTCTGGCAACCTCTGGTTGGCGCTCTTCCCTATGGCTTTGCCTTTTCCAGAGTACTGTAAATGCAAGCGTCATACAGGGTGGAGCCTTATTTTGGCTTTGGGTTTTTTCTTCCTTTGGAGATAGCTAACAGTGAACTCAAATCTTCCTGCTTCTACTTCCTGAGTGCTGGGGTTACAAATGGACACTAACACACCCAACTTGTTAATTATTAATATAATTTGCTTAGTTATGTTTGTGAACCTTTTCCCCATTAGCATGGTCTGTACAGAGAAAAGAAACTCAGGGGAAAACTCCCGACGGATCTCAAGAGGCCCGAGGAGGGAGGAGGCAAGGCGTGGTGCTCTTAGGAAAGTCGATCTCCTGCAGAGTTAATACCTTTTGAAGGAGGGTGTGCACCAATCAGAAAGATTTACGCATCCAGTCTTAGCCTCTGTGCAGCTCTAAGCAAGAACCGTGGACTGCTAGCCTTTAACCAGCCTTGGGATCTGACCTGGAGCTGGGTAATTAACATGAGTAATTAGCTGGGCTTCAGTTCTAAGGGTGGTTGTGGCCTGGGCAGCACCAGGCTTGTGGAGAAAAGTGCGAATTAACTGTGTGCTCAGGCAGCACCTTTATTACCCTCTATCAGCAAGCAGCTGGAGCAGCTTCCATTCACTTAGCTGTCCCTCATTACAGTAATTTCCTTCTCAACAATGGCCTGTGTCAGCTTCAGCCTCCTTCTTGGGGAGCATGATTTGTTTAAGTAGACCTGTGGTGGCGGGGGACGGGGAGGGGCTTGGCCAGGCTAGTATTTGGGTACAGGCTCAAGGTAGTTCATCTGTGAGGTGGTGCTGGCTGGAAGATTGCCACTATGCAGTGCCTGCATGGTTGTGGATGCTTGCTTCTGGTTGTTCAGATGCAGATACCTGGGTCCCAGGATCCCCTTCCACTGCCTTGTCCTTGAGTCCATGAAGGATCCCATAGATGGTGGCTATGGCCTTGTTGAAGAGAAAGACCACACATCTGTGTGAGTCCTGTATTGATTTGTCCAAGTGCATCCTCTGGTGAAACTACCTTATGTACAGTAGGGTCTTTGAAATGACTGCCCTCCCAGCCTCTCCCAGGGGGGGTCAACTGCTGCTGGCGAACCCATAGTCAACACGCAGGGAGGGGCCCCACACCCGAAATAACCACACAGAAATTGTATTCATTAAAATTTGCTTGGCCCATTAGCTCTAGTTTATTATTGGTTAATTATTACATCTTAATTTAACCCATTTCTATTAATCTGTGTATCACCACATGACTGTGGCTTACTGGCAAGATTCTAACCAGCGTCCATCTCAGGCAGAAGATCCATGGCATCTCTCTCTCTCACTCTGCTTTCTTCCTCCCACCTACCTAAGTTCTGCCCTATCAACTAGGCCAAGGCAGTTTCTTTATTCATTAAGCAATGAAAGCACCACACAAACAGAAGGACCTCCTACACCAGTGGCCTCCGTTCCAGAGCAGTGGGGAGACAGCACCTATCTGTGCGGGTGTCTCCTTGGGCTCCTCTGCAGCCCACTAGGCCCTTTAAAACATATAGTAGTACCAGAGAGTTCCACAATAGCTCGGAATGAAGTATAACAAAGGTTTATCTGTCTGGGGATAAACTCACAGTAAGGATAGCCATTCTGAACTGAATAGAAAAGCTTGATAATAGAGGGGCTGTGTCCTCCAGGGCCAGGAAGCTAGCACCTCGTGGATTTATTTATGATTAGTTTAGGGAGAATGAGGGAGGACCCAGGAAACCATCTTTAAGGTATGATATGGTACCACCAGACACTGGGAACCCCATGCCCACTGGCACCTTGCAATATAGCACTGTAAGAACTGTATGCCGCTCCTCAACTCACAAGTCCTGCAGCTACAAATTCATTGTACAAATAATCCACAAATCAGTCGTGTTCTCACAAAACATAATTAAAACACATTCAAGGCAAAGCTTGGCATGGTGGCTTATTAGCCAGGGTTCTCTGGAGAAACAGAACCAACAGGACAATAAACAATATGTTTGTTAAGTGAACTTAAAATAGTAAGAGTCACACCTGAGAGCTGAGAGCCAGCAATGGCCAAGTCATATCTGAGAGCCAGCAATGGCCAAGTCACCACACATAAGAGCCAGCAATGGCCAAGTCATTGCTCTCTCCAAGCTCTGCTCCTAGCTCCTGTTTCTCTCTAGTTCTCCTAAATGGTCTGCTCCATGAGAACAGGGGCTATGTCATGTTCATCACCATTTCCTCAATAATATAGTATATGTTTAATAAAAAATTTGACTGGGAGGTCAAATGAAGAAACACAATTAGATTTTAACACTCCTAAAGAAGGGAGTGCTTTTTTTCATTCCTTTTATCTAGGAATTTGATAAATGCAAAAGCATTATGAAAAGAATAAGAGCAGCAGGGAAGGACTGTTGGGCTGTGGAGATGGCTCAAGGATGAACTCATTTGCCATGCGTATATGAGGACCAGAATTTGTTAGAACCCACATCAATGCTAGGTGGGCATGGCTGCCAGCCCATAATCCCAAGGGGGTCCCTAGAGTTAGCTTGCTATCTAGACCAGCCTAATGGGCAGTGAGACCTTGTCTCAGTGAATATGGTGGAGAGTGATGGAGGAAAGCTTCCAAAGTCAGCTCCACCCTCTGTTCTCACATACTCATGGATACTCACATGTGCCCATATACATCAAACAAACATACTTGTATGCACACGTCACATACATGTACATGTGAGACAAAATAAAAAAGAGAACGACAGCGTTTTAACACGTTCAAATGAAAGTTATGTACTCTAAATCTCAGCCAATAAGAGGCAATGTGATACCCATGGGATTTCTGGGTTTGTGAAATAGTAATGCGCTTAGTAATGCAACTTTGTTATGTTTTCAAATGCCAGATGAGCTGAACAAATGCATCGGAACCCTTGACACCATGTAGACAAAAACATCTGGATTACTGGACAGACACTTTATTCACTAATGTGTTTCAGGTCTGTATACATAGCCACAATTACTCTGAAACTGTTTCTTGGGAGGTGGCCACATGACTAAATGGACAGACGTATTTCTTCTTCCAGGAAGATGATGGATGGAAAGAATTGAACTCAGTCCTGCTATGAACACGAAGGAGTGTGTAATCCTCAAACACCTGCATAGGGGTTTAATCGTCAGAAATGAGGCTGGAAATTAGAAGAATGTGCCCAGTACTGACAGGGGAGTTGATTTCTGATCCCAATAAACTTGAGACTTGTATTTAGTATTCATCAAAACCAGGAGACAAGGTCTTGGAATCTGAGGAGTGTAAACTGGGAATTTATAAGAAGTACACTGGGGAGGAGATCAGAGGTCTGTTTGTTAGCTCAGGGGAAGACAGGGAAATGATCTTAGCTTGAGGGATTGCTGAAAAGAGTTCTCTAGAGAAAATTAAGCTCATATCTGACCTTGTTTTTTATGACCAAAACCTGACTTTTAATCTGCTCAGAAACACAGCTCAGGAATTATTTGCACAAACACGACAATCTGTCCCCACGTAGACATCTTTTGAATGCCTGAAATCCCAAAGCACTTGCCAGTGACACTCCAACGACATGGCTCAATGTGTTTCTCAGAAGTAGGCCCTGTTAAAGATGAACTCATGATTAAAACCTCCAAAAGTGCATGATGGAATAATTCATTGTGATGGAGAATAGGCAAACTCAGCCAATACTTGGTTCAAGTCCCATTTACTCAAGGTAATACATAAGCTACCAGTGAGGGAGGGGTGTGCTTGAGTTAATAAGTCCAGGAGCAAAGACCAAGACATTCCACGAAGGACGGAAGGTTGAAGAATTAATGCAGCAGGCCTTCTACCTATGGGAAACACAGGCGCTGGCAGAGAACCGGTGAGCTGGAGAGAAAATTACTGCACTAAAGTTAGATGATATCTAGAATATAGCAATGAAATTGGACAGAAAATACAAGGGGGTTCAAGATAATGAGAGTATAAAACAACAAAAAATGTATTTTGTAAATCTATTAAGAGTAGCAGAAAAATTATAGATAAAACCTCAGAAAATATTACTATAATATTATGTAATATAATAATATTAAAGGAAAGTGGGTAGTGACTCTGAACTAATTAAAGACATGAGTTCCCCAATAGAAATCTCCAGCTTCCTAGGCTCTGAGAAGGAACACAACATAATTCCTAGTAAAATCAATAAGTGCTAAGAGGAGAAAAATTTTAAAGCAAAAATGGAGAAGAGATTGCATCCAAAACGCTGAGAATTGCTGTGGTTCTCGCAGCTCTCACACTGAGACCAGAAGGCAGGACAGCAGTGTCCTTCCTGGGTATAGCCTTAACCAAAAATGAGGGTGGGCAGTGTGCTGAGCTTCAGGCCAGCCTGGGCTGCACACTGAGACCCTGACTCAAAGAAGAGGAGAGGGAAGGGGAGGGAGAAAACAAAGTAGCATTCTCTACTCACAGACTGACGAAGAAAGATTAGGAAGAAAAACATGTAAGAGGAGAAGCCAAACCAAGATGGAAGCAATGTTGAGAAAATAAACCTCCAAGTGTGTGAGATGGTCTGATCAAACACCGTGTGATGTGAGAGAGCTACATTAGAATAGTTCACTTGGAAGCTGTAACACATGGCGCATCACACTAACGGGTGCGCCAGGAAAGGCAACGGAAGCAAGGAGTTTTAGTACTCCTGTGTAGTCTGATAGAGACTAAAGCAACTGGGGAATCTTTAGACCTAGTTAAATTAATTTGACAAATACCTTAAAAGTAAATGCTAAGTAGAAAAATTAGAATGTATAACTTCTATGAGACTTGGGGAGAATGACACAGGTGGTGGAGTGCGCAGAAGTTTGACCTCAGACCTCACATAAAAATACCAGGTGTGGCCAGGCAATAGTGGCAATACCTTTAATCCTAGCACCCAGCAGGCAAAGGCAGGAGGATCTCTGTGAATCTGAGGCCAGTCTGGTCTTCATAGTGATATCCAGGACAGTCAAGAGTTTTATACTGAGACCCTACCTTGGGGAGAATAAAAAGACACGAAAGAAAAGATGCCAGGTATGGTTGCTCATGTTTATGATTCTGTAGGCAGAGGCTCCTTGTTTGTTTCTTGGCTGCCCAGACCTGAAATGATCACATAGAAACTGTATTATTAATTAAAACACTGCTCAGCCTATTAGTTCCGTCTTCTTATTAACTAACTCTTATATCTTAAATTATCCATTCCTATTGTTTTGTATTTTACCACAAGGCTTGTGGTTTACCAATAAGGTTCTGGGGCCTCTGTCTCCTTCGACAGCTACATGGCGGCTCTCTGACTCCACCTTCTTTTCTCCTCTATCTCTGCCTGGAACTCCCACCTTGCTCTATTCTGTGCTGCCATAGGCCCAAAGCAGATTCTTTATTAACCTTTGGTAATAAAACATATTCACAGCACTCAGAGGGTTTGTGCCCCATGTTGGACACAAGTCTGTTGTGCATTATAATAAAATAGTCCCACACTAGCTCAGAGTGGAGTATAATACAGGTCTCTCTAGTTAGGGGTAAACTCACAGATGAGCAGTCCAGGAACTGAATTCGGCTGTGCACATTTCTACATCTGTATACATAGTACATGTGGCCACACTCAGAGTGGCCTGTATCTGAAAGGCTATTGGCTGAAGAAGTTCCCACAGTATGATTCCAGCTCATGTTTGTAATCCAGTAGCAAGGAGATAGAAACAGGAGGATCTCTGAGGCTCCCTGGCCGGAACTCTAGCCTAATTGGTGAACTGCAGGCCAATGAGACTCATCTCAAAGGAGGAAGAAGGCGTTCCTGCGGACACTACTTCCCGGTATCCTCTGCCTGTATGTTGTGTATGCACGTGTGCACACATATGTGCCCCTATAAGCATATACACACTACATATATGGAGACTTATATGTAGATTTAAAAGAAATAAAATAGATGAGCTTAAGTGATTACTCAAAAGAAATGACAAAACTATTTTGGTAATTGCATCAATTTAAATGTGCTGTAATTACTGGTGGTGTAGAAGATTGTTTCATTGTTGGCAGTAACAATGAAAATCTGATTAATACAAGACAATGTATGAACAATGAAAAATCACTATGAAAAGAAAGTACAAAATGTGATAATGAGAATAGACCCAAACATATCTAAGTAATCTCAGCACATTAAAATGGATATGATTGCTAGGTTGTTTTTCATTGCTTTTGAGCAATGGCTTAAGCCTGTCAAATTTATTTATTTTAAACCTATTTTTATTGTGACATAAATGACATACAAAAATTAACCAATTTTAAGTGTGAAATTTGATAAATGTCAAATAATGTTTATTATTGTTAATCACCAAATTTATAAAGCAAAATATTACATCATTCAAACTTTCTCTTGTTGTCCTTTGTAAGCTGGTCCTCTGCTTCTACTACACTGCAGTCCTGTGGGTGAGCAGTGAATACAGTTTGGATTTCCTGAAACTTCTTCTTTTTTTTTTTTTACATGAAAATTATTTGTTTATTGACTCAATTCCCAGGGCAAATATCATAAATTGCCAGTGGTATAAAGTGCATAGAGATAGCCTTGGTAGTCATTAAATATCCTATTAATGTTGGCAGGGGAGAATATAGGGTACAGGGGATGATGAGGGATTTAAAGCATTCAAAGCAGCTACCTGTTAGTCAGCCTTTAGCCCTTGAGGCGACTCAGCTGCCAGAAATAGGACCTAACCTATCAACATAGCCTTAGACAATTTCCTGCTACACACTTTGATTCTAATTTTTTCATCTTATTTTTTAATTGTT
>JAQHUG010000023.1:12756979-12767869 GCA_028555095.1 Dicrostonyx torquatus | reverse complement strand
CAATATGTTTATTTCTATGTTTTTAATTCATGAATTGTTTAAAAGTATGTTATTTAAATTTTGAATATGTGGACATTTTACAGAAATTTCTCTAATGTCAGTTTTTTAAAAATTTATTTTATGTGTTTGGGTATTTTTGCCAGCATGTATGTCTGTCTACCACATGCATGCTTGGTGCCCAGAAAAGCCAAAAGCAGGCATTGGAACCCAAGGAAATGGAGTTATGAATGGTTATGAGTTGCCCAGTGGGTTCTGGGAGAAGAGTTAGTGTTCCTAACCCAAGGGAGCTCTCCAGCCCGGCCAGTGTACTTGTTGTTGTGTAGGATTACATTTTCTTCTGTTTGTATATTGTATGCATTCTATCCTTTTAAACTTGTTGAAACTTGGGTTATGATTCAGAATTTAATTTACTTTCATGAGATATTTAAAGTTTCTTTAAAATAATTTGTGCTTCTACTGTTAGGGTGACTGTTCCAAAGTCAAAAATGATGGTTAGATTGATGTTACTGTTGTGTCAAACTTTTTGTGAGAAGTCATGAATAAACGTATGCTCACCCCAGATAGGAGTCAGATGGCAGAGCAGAATAACGGTACTACCTAACTCCACCCTGGTGAACTGTGAGCTTTATTTTGGTCATTAATAGGAATATGGGTGAAGAAATGACCCAAAGACAGCTGCTTAACCAAGGCCCACCCCAGGATGGGCCCTAGCTCATGGAAGCTGGAAACTTGGGGTATGATGCAGGGTGGAGAGTGTCTGGGGTGCGGTGCAGGGCAGAGAGTGTCTGTCTGGGGTGCGATGCAGGGCAAAGAATGTCTGGGGTGCGATGCAGGGCAGAGAATGTCTGGGGTGCGATGCAGGGTGGAGAGTGTCTGGGGTGAGATGCAGGGTGGAGAATGTCTGTCTGGGGTGCAATGCAGGGCAGAGAATGTCTGTCTGGGGTGCGATGCAGGGTGGAGAATTTCTTTCCCAGGCTGCTTGGTCTGAGAGGGCCTCTCAGCACTCCTTACTGCTTAGTTAGGCATGGAGCAGAAAGGGCCTAGTGATTCTGCTCAGTTTCAGGGACTTTCTGAAGCCTTTGAGATGCTGGCTTCCTGAGTTTAAGAAGCTTCCCTGCAGGATGGGGTGTTTCAGTTGGGGGAAAATTACACACACAGCAGGTGGCCATCAAATATCCCAGGTGGTCACCGCTGCCTTTGCATTTGGACTGTGGCCATTTTGCCATGAGATGATATTTTAGTTGCTATAAAATGTCCTTTTATCTCACGTGCTCTGTTTTAGTCTAGCCAATGCCGTTACTTTTATTTGTTGTACATGGGATATCTTTTTAATCATTTCACCCCTATGCTCTCCGTACCCTCTTGCATGTAGGTTTCTTGCTGAAAGGACACAGTTGTAACTTGCTCCCTCTCACACATCCTAAAGTGAAAATGCCTGCCTTTTAACTGAAGTGTTTAGATCATAAATGTATCTTTTTAGTTTGGTGTTATTGGATTTAACAATATTTCATCTTGTCATCAATTTTCTGCTTGTTCCCTCTATGATGTATTTCCCAGTTCTCTTTACCAGTTTTGGTTTGATTGTTTTTAGTGATTTCATCTTATTTCAACTATTGGCTTCTTGGGGATACTCCTCTGCCCCTCCCCACTAATTTTTGGTGGCTGACCGAGGGTATCCCACCGTCCCTGCTGCTGCTGTCCTGGCGGATGGCTCCTCATGGCTGCACTGCTGCACGTCATGTATCATCGTTTCCCCTTATCAGCCCTCGGCCGAGGGAACGCAAAGCACAAGGCTTTGCTGCTGTGTAACCCAACCTCAGACCTGGTGTTGTATTCTTTGGCAGAAGCCATTTCTCTTGTACTTCTTCTGCCGCAGGTATGCTGGCAATAAATTCTCCTAAGTCTTGTTTTGGTTAAGTGAGAGCGAGTGCAATGAATAATGGCACTGGGGAAAATAAATCCGAATAATTTAGTAACTGTAATACATTTGTATTATAACATAGTGACTTGGGCTAAAATTAGATTCTTAAATATACATGCCAGCAAGATGGCTCAGTAGGTATGAATGCTCGCTGCCAAGCCTGATGACCTGAGCTTCATCTATGGACCCACATGGTAGAAGGCGAGAATCAACTCTTGCAAGCTGTCCTGTGACCTCCGCAAGAGTACTGTGGCACAGCTAGGTGCACACGTGTGTGTGTGTGTGTGTGTGTGTGTGTGTGTGTGTTTGTGTGTGTGTGTGCGTGTGCGTGCACACACACACAGCAACTACTACTACAACCCAGCAAAGCATACTGTTCTGTGCTGTTAGCAAGAAATCTACCAAGAGCATGATAGCTCAGAAAATACTATGAAGGAAAAAATACTAAATAACCTGCTTGAGCTATATTCACAGCAGATATATATTTTAAGGCAAAAATTATTAAAAATAAAGAATGTTACAGAATGTCCCAAGAGAAATTCAACAGAAAAGATAAAAATTCTGTAACTAATAAAGAACTTTGAAGTATTCAGTGATTTAACCCCAAATGACATACACACACAGGAAAGGAAGCATTATCAATTTACAAGTTTGTTAGGGGATTTTTAACATCCTTGCTTTGATCATTAATTGATACTATATGCAACAAAATAAAATGATACAGGGATTTGAGTATTGTTATTATATATAACTATATGTAGTATGTTTATTATGCTCCAGTAAATACATAAAATCTCACTGAAAAATTTAAACTCCAGGTTCAGGGGGAGACCCTGCCTTAAAAGGAATAAGGCAGAGAGAGGGAGAGAGAGAGAGAGAGGCCAGCCACCCAGTGTCTGCTTTCCAGCCGGCACACAAAGGCATAGCAGGTGCATACACAACAGAATATACAGCCCCCATTAGAAGATAAACACTGAAAAAGATAAGAATATCATTAGGTGCAGATAGGAGAACTGGAAATGTAAAACTTCCCAGGACACATATGAAACCTAGATTCAAAATTAAGATAAGGGATCTATAAAGACAACTTATATTCAGCATTAATGTTGAAGTCCCAGCAAGTTCTCATTCCTCTCTAAGGATGCCTCTTTTTGCAGCAGATGGAGATGACTACGAAACCCACAATTGTTCAAAATGTAGAAATAAAGAGACTGTGGAATGCCCAACCCCTACATTTAAGGGTCAGTGGAAGAGGGAGCAAAAGGGCTCTAAGAGCAGGAAGACCAGCAGGCCTGCTGTGGGACAGTACCTTCCAGACATTGCAGGGATGTCCTGCAGGCCTGCTGTGGGACAGTACCTTCCAGACATTGCAGGGAAGACCAGCAGGCCTGCTGTGGGACAGTACCTTCCAGACATTGCAGGGATGTCCTGCAGGCCTGCTGTGGGACAGTACCTTGCAGGGACGCTGCCCCTTAAGACCTTATCAACATGGCTGTCTAAACAAGGCCTACATACTCACCTCTCCAGTTGATATAGCAAAGTGGATGGCCATCCTTAGAAGAGCTACAGAAAGTCAATGGCAGCTGAGAGAGGAAGAACCAATTTTCTCCAGGATGTACCCTCTGATAGGTTACCCAATCCTGAGTGATCAGCTCCAAATACATGCACAGTACTAAATGAATTCAGTAGGATACGTCCCCTAGCCCCACATACACAGAAGAGACCGTGAATTTGAGAGGGGATGGGAGAAAAGGAGAAGTTGGAGATGGGACAGAGGGGGTGGAAACGTTGTCAATACGATTCATTCATGTATGAAATTCTCAGAACTTAAAAAAAAAACCTTAAAAAGAAAAGGAGCTAAGTGAATTGAAAGGTCTGCCTCAGGACCCGTTCACTGTCTGGCATGATGCGCCTAATATTCCTGGAGTTGAAGGCTTCCCTTCCAGCCCATTATGCTGCTGTGCTGTGGGCCACACCTTTTCTGATTCCTCACTTCTCCTGATAAAGCTCATTCTGAAGAACAACAGCAAACAGAAAACAACTTTAAAAGACATATTCCAATACAACATCAGCACAACTATAAACACATGCATGCCATTAACAGATTTTCATAAAGGTTTGTAAAGAACATAAAATAAAGCCCTAAAATTAGAAGATACATTCTGGTGGTTAGCTCGATGTTACAAAGTGTAACTGTTCCAGCTGGCTCACCTGTAAAAGCAACACAGCTTCATTCCCAGAGGAATGAGTTTCCAAAATGATCTTGAAATTATTATGGTGGAATAGACAGCCTAAGATTATCCAAGGCAGTGTTTGTGCATGACTAATAAAGGGTGTGGCAGAGGGTACCAGATGCTAGTGTTAAATCCAAAGCTCTGATGATTAAAATGCTATGAACCTAGGAAGACGTGATACATAAGGTCATTGGGACAGAGCCTGGATCCAGCAGGGCCCCATTCTGAAAACGCACCATCTGAGAAATGCCATTACATCAATGAGGGGAACATGCATGATTCAAGAAACTGTGGCCATAGCAACCGGCCCTCCATAGAGAAAGGGGAAGGTAGTTTTTCTGCTTCATCATTCACAAACAGACTCAATAAAACAGACTGGTATGAAATGTTGTCAGTCTTTAGGAAGAAAAGCAGAGACTTACTATGTCATTGGGGCAGAAGGCAAATCTTAGGAAACAAAATGCTAGCAACAAAGGATAAACAACCATCTTGAGTACCTTAGAGTTACTGCTGAGTCACCTAAGATACCATACACAAAGCAAAAGGGCAAACCACAAAGAGAATGGACCTGCAATGCCATAGCAAAGAGTAATACATGAATAATACAAAGATAGATAACCCCGCAGAAAACTGAGCAAAGATATGAACAGAAAATTCTAGATGGGAAACCAGATAGCCCATATGAGCATGCTCGGTCACATCAAGAATCATTAAAATAAAATTTAAATGGCAACAAATCATATTTCTACCCTCTAGACAGGAAAAATTTGAGTCTGGGCTCATACTCTCCTGGTGGGAGTGTACACCAGGGAATTCTCCAAGAAGCTGTTGAAGGTGGGGCTGCAGACGTGCATAGCTGTGACTCAGCAGCTCCCAGGGGAGCACTGAGGAACAACCTAGCTGCACTGCAGTCACCTGGGTGTGACGGGCTCATCCTCTCACATGCCCACCCTCCCCTCTTCCTTAGACGTTCTCAGCACTTAACTATTGCAAGCATGTTTTCTTACTTGTCGTATCACACATGCGTATCCTGCACATATGTTTTACTGACCTTTGTTGTTTTTCAGTGACACTTTCCCCATATACTGGTGTTCTATCACAGGGTTCTATACTTGTGGCAAAAATAAGGGATGAACTCTTCTGCATATATTGGTATAAAAAAACAAGAAACCAAAGGTATGAACAGCAGTCAGGTAGACCTCGACAATGGTGTAGAGTTTAGGGATACCTACTGGGCATGCAGCAGGATAACATGCGTGCAGTGTTCTGAAAGTGCTAGAAACATGGATGACACATTTTCGTGTTTCCACAATGACACAACAGCCAATTTACAAGGTCTAGTGATTTCAGTGACAGACATCTGCCATATAACCCAGTCAAGATGAGTTCAGGCTCTTTTATCCCATTCTTATTTACTAATAGTAACTCTCATATTAAATATCATATAGTAAACATAATCTGTATGTCTGTATGCATATATGTAATATAACCTCAGTGTCTATGTGCATATATGTGAGTTAAAGGGTGACTACAAGTTAAAGAGGCTGGGGCAGTGTTCGAGAGGGTTCAGATGGGAGAGGGAGAGAGCTACGGGGTGAAGTGCTGGTCAGATCCAGGTCCAAACTGGCAACAGGTGGACAGGCTTGCCAACAGCTGAGAACAGAGCTGAGTCAGGAACAGTGTCACTGGGAATCAAGCAATAGGTTGACATAGGACCAGATCATCACACTGTTAGGGTCCATCACGTCATGGGCTCCACATCCCTCACTCTGATGTGTGCAGTGAAGACCAGACTGGTTCTTTGGCTGGGCTCGCTGTGACTTTAATAAGCCAGTGTGCTCCTACAGCCGCAGCTCACCCTATCAGCTTACAGCACGGCTCCTTCTCTAGTCCCAGGACGAAGCGTTTTTCAGTCTGCACTTGAGGGCCCACGGATGGTGCTGACTCTGGGCCCAGCCTGAGGCTGCAGCCATCATCCCTCGAAATGGAGTCAAAAGGGAGTCTTCTGGGGTTCGCAGCCTGAATACCACTGTTCTATATAATGTAGCGCAGAGTAGTCATAGCCTGCCTCCATCATGCGCCTCTATTTTAAGGTAGTAGCCCTTTAGGAGAGAGTGGGGTGCTTTAGAGGTGGTTTTATACATAACCTTTGATTTCATAGACAGAACCTGATGGCGATTTGGCAAAATGTTATGTTAATAGTATTGGGTATCTGAAATGTTTTATACTTTTTGAAAAGTTTCAGATTCACAAACACAAGAGAACAAATACATTGTTAGGTTGCTCTTCTTATATAGAGTTGCCCATTTGTTTCTGGGGTCAAGATCACATTGGGAATATTAAATTCTCTGCCTTAATCCTCTGCTAAAGGCCACGTTCATTTCCCCAAGCAACTGCACACAGGTGTTTCTGGCCTTGATTATGCTGCGAAATGGGACTCTGTGGTGCTTTATTTAATCAGGGCTCCTATTTTCCTATGGGGATAGGATATAAATGATTGGAAATGAGCCCTTCCTGAGTCAACCCAAGGTCCTGTCCACTCACCATGGTGAGGTAATCATCCTACCATCAGATGGTGGTCAACCCGAAGTCCTGTCCACTCACTGTGGTGAAGTAGACATCCTACCATCAGATGGTGGTCATTTACTAGGCAAAAAGAACTCCAGTGCTGGAGTTGACGCAGACATTGATTAGCCCAGATAAGCTTGTATTGAATTAAGAGGGAGCACTTAGAAGGAGAGCCCTAGAGAGTCACAGGGAGCACAGGGCATTATAGAGCATTTTCTCCAATCAAATGAGCAAATGGAACAGTGGAATCATTTGATCCCAAGTCACTGGAACCATGTGGAATGGAAGCTTTCAAAAGGGATAAAGAGCATTTCCATGGGGTCTCAAGGTGGCTCTGATCTCTGGAAGCAGAGGTGGCCTGTTTGGGCATTTTAGTGACCAGATGTGTGACTCTTCCTGCGAGATGTAAACAAAATCTGCTCACAGCAGATCACGGATGGAGCACCAAGGGCACGAAAGAAATACTCTACCAAGTCTATTTTGGTAAACCGAAGAATTTATTGGAAGTACTTTTAGGAGTATGGACAAAGGGTTGCTTATAAAATGGATGACCTAAAAAGGGCCACATGCCAAAAAGTCTTACTCCAGCACAGGTGAGGACTTCTCCATGGCTGGATAGACAGAGCCCTCCCTTCAGCTGACGATACATTCCCTGCACATTCTAGCACCTTCCAAGACAATGTGCAGCTGAGGCAGAATTACATTTATCTGGGGACCCATAAAGGAGAAACTGTGTGGAATAACCCTCCAAAGTCCCTAAGTCTTTGGAATGCTGACAGCTCTACTTTGTTGAGCATTTCTTGCTCCAGCTAAGATGGCAATGGCGTTTTGGTTCAGAAGAGAGCACCCCACAGAATAAGAAGATGTACTTCCTCAATATAAAGTTGAGATGTAAGGCACCTCCATCTTTTCATAGTTAAAATGCTATTTTAGCCAGATGTGTCTATAGGCTTTCAAGTATTCAGAAACTGCATTTACTAAGGGTAGAGCCCTGTCCCTAAAAGATCCAATGCCACCACAACTTTAGTGACCATTATTGTCCCCATGGAGCAGACAAGGCTTTGAAACTCCTTCAAAGGCACTAATGGGAGCAGGTAGAGGCTGAACCACCCTGAACACTATGAACTGTATCACAGTGTCACTACCTCAAGCCCCTTTTCCTCGTCATTTTCCTCCTCCTCTTCTTCTTTCTTCTCTCTCTCCACCCCCCAACCGGAGACTGACAAGCATGCGTCCTTCTAACAGTCTGCTCATGAGATTCCCACAGTATCACCCTGCAGATGTCCTAGGGGAGGGAGCATTAACAGTTCCCTGATGTATCTGTCCATTCTTCCCTGTTCTTTCTTATTTCTTCACCTTCTACTTTGTCTCACAGCAGCTCATGAATATTTATGGCAAGCTCTTCCCCTGGATCATCAAGAACAGTTCCTTCTGACAGTGCCTAACTTCTGGCTCCTGTGTCCTTCAGCACTTGCTTGTAGGGTCACCTGGGCTGGACATTGTTTCTGATCTTGCCATCCTGCTGAGCCTTTTGTTACCTTCCCATGCATCCCTGACTGAACACTGTCACTGATTGTTTTCACACAGGTACCCACTCATTTGTGGGGAGGCTTTTTTTTTTAATTGAAAATATTTTTTTTCATATAGTATATTCTGATATGTTTTCCCCTCCCCACCTTCTCCCAATCCTTCCCACTTCTATACCCTTTCTTTCTATTTCTCATTAGAGTACAAACAGGCATCTAAAAAACCCAACAAAATAAAATAAGATAAAATAAGAACATACTAATAAAAATAAGACAAAACAAACAGAAAAAGAAAAGCCAAAGAAAAAGCACAAGAAATACACATATATACAGATGCTGAGACACACTGTACACACATAAAACCCATAAAAACAAAATCAAAAACAATAATCTATAAACAAAAGATCTGTAAGAAAAAAAAAGCCAGACCAAGCATTGTGAGACAATAACCTCCAAAAATATCACCGAGTTCGTTTTGTGTGGACCATCTCCTGCCGAGCGTGGGCCTGCCCTTAACTGTGGTTTGTATCCCCAGTGAGACTCCATTGCAGGAAACTAAGTTTTCCTTTGTGAGTGGTTATCAGCTGGAGGCAGCTTCTGAGCTAGGGATGGGGGCTGCGTCTACTTCCCCTCTCGGTGCTGGTCCCCATTTGACTTGCATCTGTGCAGGCCTCGTGCATGCTGTCACCGTCTCTGAGAGTTCGTTCATATGTGTGTCAGTCTTGCTATGTCTAGGAGGCTTTTCCTTAGTGTCTTTTGCCAAAGAGGCTTTCATTCTTGAGCCCGCTCCTCTCTGCTGCATGTCCCCAGGCATCCAGGCTGTGTTCCCTTCAGGGATGTGGCCCAGGAACCTCTGTCCTTTTACAGGAGTGGCACAGACCGTGACTGCACTTGCCACCTTGTGCTTGTCTGTTTTCTTGTTTTTGGTCATGTTAATTTTGGTTCCCTGTGGCCCTGTCTCTTTTTATGTAAAGAGAAGCTGTCTGTAACTGAGATCTGAGAGCAAGGGGATTCATGGGTAAGCTAAGAATGTTTCTGGAATTCTTGAAACAGGAATAAATGTTTTGTTTGATCATTTCCCCATCTCATTTTATTATTATTATTATTATTAATATTTCACCTGAAAGTGGAATTCATAACATTCTTGCTTCCTGTGAAAGTTTCAATTTCTGAGGGTATTGGCAAGATAGCTTGTATTTTTTTCACCTTCATTGTAATGCATCCAGTTATGAAGGGTGGAGTCTGGCCCATTCCTGTATTAAGAAGACTAAAATTGGAGGAAGGGAGGGAGGGGTAAGAACTGCATTCCTTGCTTTATCTTTAGCATTTACAAGAACCATAGAAATGCATCCCAAATGCCCAAAGCAGGAAGAGAGCAGTAAAATGCGTGTGTTCATAGGAAATTCCATGGCTATTAGCTGTGCCATGTGCTCTGGGAAGTGGGTACCTCTGGGAGGAGGTATTGGCCAGAAAGAAGGGGGTCTAGGGGTCAGACAGAAGACTGTCTATATGGTGGTTTGCTTCAAGACAGAATATTGCTATTTCTAGGTTTGGTGAAAACATCCCAGGGTTGAGAAGGTAGGGGAATTGTATTCTCCGTCAGCGTGTTCACTTTCCATAATAAAATGGACAGAACATTCGAGTCTGTCCCTTCTGTGAGCAGAGGGCATGGCACAAAGGCCAGGAGCAAGGGTTTAGGAGAAGGCTCCTCCATTTGGGCCTCAGAACTTAGGCCACTGAGCAACCTTGGATGCACTTGGCTCATGAGAAAACTCATGAGGATGAAGAGAAAAATGAACAGTAAGCGCAAGGTGTAAGGAAAGTCTTCGTACCTCCACTTCTGTCCTCTTGTTATCATCGGAATCAGCGAAGCCGGGCCTCCATTAGTAGGCAAATCTGCAAGCCAATGCCTTTGCCCTTGAGCCAAGTTCCAAGAACTTATTCTTCCCAATTCCCTACCCACCCCAAGTGATACACTTCCAAATTAACCTCCCAGCTGAACATGCCTTTTTGGGTTTATCCAGTCTGTTTTCACAAGTTTACAGTAAAAGAGTACCTCTCTCTGGGGGCTGGGAGGCCGCTGTCAGGAATCTGAGGTCTTGGGCAAGTAACCAGGCTTCCCCTCCCCAACTCTCCTGAAAAAAGACATGACTAGAAATCACTCTCCCGAGTTAGGTGGAGAACAGGAAATTGTTTTTCTCTTTACAAATTACAATGAGTTGTGTGCCACTGTTTTTAATGGGAACCATGTTTGTTGAAAAGAAAAGCTGTGACCATAGGCTGGGGAACTATGTGCATAGTTTGGAACAAATTTGACCAAATATAATCTGCATCTCTTATTTTCCAGTCATGTTAATATGGTGACTCTTTAAAATGCAATTATTCTTAATTTAATTAGTTACATTTTTCCATGAATTTGTTTATGACATTTTTGTGTTTCAGTTGAGACTCTCTTCCTTCCTTCTTTGAATCACACACACAAAAAAGCCCACCTCACATTATCAAATCCCATCTTTTAGAACCATCTTCTGCAAATCTTGAACTCCCTAATTATTCTCCAACTGTTGTGTTATAGTTAAGGGGAAGAGAGGTACGGGTTGTATGTTCCCAGCTCTCGGCTCCCAGCCCCCAGCCGCCGGCC
>JAQHUG010000023.1:12733027-12750800 GCA_028555095.1 Dicrostonyx torquatus | reverse complement strand
AAACATGGCCTTTCTGGGTTAGAGCTCAGTTGTTTCCACAAATTAAAATATCTTGGATTCCTTTCAGAGCCAAATAAATACTCAATTATGTGAGCGAACAAAAGAGCACACAAATGAACCAATTGAAAAGCAGTGCCCAGCAATCTCGAGTGACTTTCCTAGTCATGTAACTATGTAGCAATCACACACTAAACCCCTCTTCTTATTTTTAACTTTTATTTACTCACTGTTGCCTTCTTTTCTGTCTATGTGCAGTCCAAAGTGACAAACAGACGCCACTTCATTACATTATAACTATGACCCTGCAAAGTAGCTCTTGAGCTACTGAGTACCATACACAACTTACACTATGTAAGATGTTTGTTTCTTTCATTGTCGTGTTTGCTTTTTCAGAATTGAGGTGTTTCGAAGTCAATCCTGTAGGGATGTTTTGTTGCTCTGTTCAGTGCCTTGGGGAAAGTACATGTTCTAGCCCTGAGCTTTCTTCCTGGCATGCATGCTTCCTTTACAAAGTGGTTTTAGGATAAGTCTCCAATTTTTGTAGTAGATGCCTGTAAAGGTCCCCAGAACCACCTGCCGCTCAGTCAAGTTCTTCTGTTCTTATGTTTTGAAATCGTTGCTGAGAGAGTCAGTTGGGGGATGCAAAAGCAGGGTCTCTTAAGCATTTTCTGTGTTTTTTCTGCTCTTTCCTCATCAGTTCCCACCATGAAGGGGCAGTTAGGGGTGAGACAAAAGTAAGGCAGCAGAAAGAAGGCAAGCTTTGGACTGAAGACCAGACTGCTGTGGGAATTTACCTCTCCTCATCACTGCTGAGTGGAGGAAGCTCTGAGCAAAACCAGAGTGACTTTGGAAAAGGACTCTCCGTGACGTGATCTAACAGTGTAGAGCACCGAGCACTGGAGGTTGGGGATTTACAGTGTTCAGCCACACATTCCTGAAGGAGTGTTTCACAGGCATGTTCCAGGTTGCTCTATGAAAATTGTAAAGTACACTGACAGTATGGGTCAGTCATGTGATGTGGGTTCTTGATGAAGTCAAGAGCCATGGGAAACACAAAGTTTGTGGAGTGGCTGCCAGTGTCACAGAGTGCCACATTCTATAGCAAACTTTTGTATAAGTGACACTGCATTCTCAAATGTTGACAGAATGTGTGGCATGAACATATGCCAGTCTTTTATTAGCACTATCAGGTATCATGCTTTGCAGCAGTGGTAGTGTGAGCATGTGCTAATGCATTGGGCCAAGGCATTAAGATAACTCAGTGAGGCAGGCTCTCATATTTGATCAACTTGGGCTGCAAAGATAGATCTTATATGAAACAGAAACTACAGAGAGAGGGAGGGAAGCGGTGGGGTGGGGGATGGGACAGTTGTCCTGTATGTGGTTTGTGCACGTGCTGTCATAGTTCAGAGCAAGGTTTGGCATCAGCCAGACTTGGGTTTAAATTCTGTACAATAAAGCAATATATGCTTTTTTGATAATATAATTACCCTTCAGTATGCTCATCTGTGAAATGGGACTAAAATCCCAATTATTTCCCAGTCCTTGCTAAAATCAGGTAACATGGCAACACAGAATTGGTTACGTGTTCACTAAAGGGCTGTGGTTATATGACTGGGGCTGCTTGATGGACATGCAGTAGCCTGACAGAGAGGCCTCGTGGAGCGCTGTTAACATGAGGGTTGGTTCTTCCCAGAGATCGAGGTCTGTTACTGAGCACTCAGACACCAAGGTGGAGAGACAAACCTACAGAGATCCTCACTCCCTGAGCGGGCAGTTACATTTCGGAGGCCCAGCAGATACTCATCCATCTTTGTCCCTGAGTGCTCCTCTCACAGGTTGACTGGCACCATGGCTAATGGAAGGTGCTTTGCTCCAGAAGTTTCATAGTAAAAGAATACAACAAACACAGAACAGACCCTTACTGCACTCCCACCCAGCCACTGGCCTTTGTGCCCTAGGCGTCCAGTATCCACTTTTGTCTTTCTCACAGACCACGGGAGGAGCCAAACTTTACTGGTAGCAGCTGGCCAGAGACACCTGTCTCTGTTTCAAGAGCTTCATAGAGGAGAGTCATTGTTGGTCTTTGAATTGGTGGTTGTGTTAGATTTTCCAATACAGTTCATCCAAAGGCCACTGAGAATCTTAAAGAGGAAAGAGTAGAACAATGGGATTTCAAAGGTAGATATTTAAGGATTAAAAAAAGGGGGGATGATTGAATTGCTTTAATTTCATAAAGTGGCAGTTCCATAAAGAGCTATTGCGCTGGACTAGAGAAAAACTCAATGGCTTCGCCACTTGCAGAGGACCCAGGTTTGGTTCCTAGTACCCAGAAAGGGTGGTTCAAATTGCCTATACTCCAATCCGATGGGATACACTGCACTCTTCTGGCTCCATACACATGGTACACACAGAGAGAAGCAGGCACACACACATACACATAAAAATTCCAAAAATATACTTCAATATTTTCAGAATAACCATTATCTTTTTTTTTTTTTTTTTGGCTTTTCGAGACAGGGTTTCTCTGTAGTTTTAGAGCCTGTCCTGGAACTAGCTCTTGTAGACCAGGCTGGTCTCGAACTCACAGAGATCCGTCTGCCTCTGCCTCCCGAGTGCTAGGATTAAAGGCATGAGCCACCACCACCTGGCCAAGAACCATTATCTTATCAAATTATTACATTAAATACAAAAAGATGTAAAATTCTGCAATTACTTTGTGTATGTGTGTGCAGGCAGACAAATGCCATGATGTATGTGTGGAGACCGGGAGACAGCTTTGTGTCTCTCCTGCCATCATGTGGGTTCTGGGGATCAAACTCACGTTAGTCAGGCCTGGGAGCAAACTTGTTGACCCCTGTTTGACCTTCTTAAATAATTAGTCTTGAATTTCAGAAGTGGCATGTTTACCTTTCCATCTTCAAAGAGCCTTGGAAATTTCATTGAGTTTTCTATGTCTTAAAAGCCTCTGTCTTCCCTCTATCAGGAAATGTTTCAACTGAATCCAGAGGGAAGAGCTACAGAGCAACTAAGTGAAACAAACCAGGCTCCAAAGGATAAATACCATCTGATTCCCCTACATGGAGGTCCTAGAGTGGTCAGGCCAGAGGGACAGAAAAGGGAGTGATTATTCCCAGGGGCTTAGCAGGGAGGGAAGACGAGGGGTAGGTAATCAACTAATAGGTGCTGTGTTTATTTATTTTATGTATATGGGTATCTTGCCAGCATGTATGTCTGTGTACACACCATGTTCATGCAGTGCCCAGGGAAGCTACAAGAGGGCATCAGATCCCATGAAACTGGAGTTAGATGCTTGTGAGCTGCCATGTGGGTGCTGGGAATCAAACCTAGATGCTCAGGAAGAACATCCAGTGAGTGATCTTAGTCACTGCGCCATCTCTCCCACTTCTAAAATAATCTTAATATGGACAATTTAACTCATCTCTAATAGGAGATGAACGCCGATGTGCCCATCGCTCCACCTCTGTTGTGAACTAGTGCTCTCCTTTTCTTCCTGTCACTGTGGTGAAACACGGACTGAAAGCAGATTAGAGGAAGAAAGGATTTATTTGAGTTACACTTCCAAGTCACAGCCCATCAGGGCAAGATTTCAAGGAGGAGTTAAAACACTGGGGAGCACTGGCTCACCCACTAGCTGGCTCTCAGGTTCATTCACTAGCTGTGTTTGTTTGTTAAGACAGGGTCCCACTACGTATCCTTGGCTGATCTGGAGTTCATTATCTAGACCAGGTTGGCCTTGAACTCACAAAGATCCACCTGCCTGTACTTCCAAAGTGCTGGGATTAAAGACCTGTGCCACCACTGCTCAGTTTCACTAACTTCATTATACAACTCAGGATTATCTGTCTAGAGATGGTGCCACTCCACAGGGGCCTGGGCGGATGGGTCCTCTAGATCAACTGATAATCAAGACAAGCCCTGACAGACATGCCCACAGACAAACCCACATTCTTCAACTGAAGCTCCCTTACAGATGCTGGAGGCCATACCAAGTTCATCTATATCTCCATTCATTACTTTCTCCTGAATATTCTGAACAAATCTTAGACATCATACCATTTTATCCATACATGTCAATCAATGTACAAGTTCAAAAAAAACAAATGTTCTTGATGGCAATGACCAATATAACCTCAATGCCATGACTACATTTAAATGATTACAGTAATTACTCAGTAACCAGTTACTGGTGAAGTTTTACTATCTTGTATTTTTTCAGTTTGTTCAAATCAAAAATCTAAATAAAGTCCATATGCAATGAATGGGCCCATTTTCTCTGTCGTTTTGAATCTGTACACTTTATTTTTCTTGTCCTTCCCACTGCAGCGTCATTTGTTGACCCCACTGGCCTGTTTGTTGCTTCCCCTGCTTGGACTTTAGTCATTGATTCTTAATGGCGCCACATAACATGTTACTCTATCCCTCAGTTTCCTGGAAATTGGTAGGTAGATCTGGAGACATGCTCGGATTGAGATCTGTGGTACCCATTTTTTCCATTAACTGCTAACAGTGCTGCCTCCCACTTGGACACCTCATTGTAAGGTCCCAGCAGATNTGCTCGGATTGAGATCTGTGGTACCCATTTTTTCCATTAACTGCTAACAGTGCTGCCTCCCACTTGGACACCTCATTGTAAGGTCCCAGCAGATGAACCTCCACCTTTTCATCCAATGAGGCAGTTGCGTCCTCTGACTCCTTACTCCTTTAATAGCTGAAAAGCTGAAAAGAAAAAAACTCCCTTTGAAATCTGGCTATCAGATTATAGAAATAAACACTTGTTTTTTTTAACTTCTTTAAACCTTGTATAACTACCTATTTTTGCCTTTTTTAAATTTTAAAAATATTTATTTTATTTTATGTGAGTGGGTGTTTTGTCTGATGTATATTTGTGCATTGCGTGTTTACAGTGTTTGCAGAGCTCAGAAGAGGGCATTGGATCCCCTGAGACTGGATTGCAGATGACTGAGCCTCCAGAAGATCAGCCAGTGAGCGCTCTATCCACTGGGTCATCTCTCTACTCTCCTAGCTCCCACCCCATTTTGTTGTGAGACAAAGTTGGTCCTGTAGTCTAGGCTGATCTTGAACTCACTACCCTCTTCCTGCCTTTCTAAGTGCTAAGATGGTAGATGCGTGTGACCATGCCTGGCATTAACTAGCAGTTTTTTTAAAAATGATGTTGGGAAGGATGTGAATTAGGGATCTGAAGAGACGATTCAGTGATTTATTTGCTGCTCTTGCAGTTTACGGAAGAAGTTTATTTTGGCTTACCACTCAAAGGGACATGAGTCCGTGATAGCGGGACCGTGGCAGCAAGCAGCAGGCATGGAGGCAAGAGACCAAAGCAGAGAGATTGCTTTGTCAGGTGCAAACAGGAGCCAGGGAGAGCCAGGAAGTAGGGTGAGGCCGTGCAATCTCAAGGCCGCCAAGTGACATTCTTCCTGCAAAAAAGCAACAGCTCCTAAAACTCCCCAAACAACCAACTGGGGATCAAATACTAGCACTTTGGGGAACACTACATATGTGGAACCTAGATCTTTAAAAAATACAAAACACGAAAGTAAGAGGTGGTTATTTAGAAAGAAGGGAAGGAGGTGGCTATGAGCCGAGTATAGGTACAAAGGTGTCATAATGAGGGGAGAGGATGTAGTTTAGCAGGCAGACTGCTTGCCCAGCGTGCATGCACAGCGCTCTGGATTAGTTTACCAGTACTGTGTGGTTTTACAGACCTGTAATCCCGGCACCCAAGAGGTGGAAGCCAGAGGACTGGAAATTCAAGGCCATTCTCAGACACAGAGTTCTAGTCTGAAGGACTCGAGATCCTATCTGAAAAAGAAAAATAAAAACGTAAAGAAAAGGTCACAGCCTGTCCCATAATTTTGTATAATTAACATATACTAATTAAAATTTTAATTGGGGGCTGGAGAAATGGCTCAGCGATGAAGAGTACTGGCTGCTTTTCCAGAGGACCTGGGTTTGAGTTCAAACGCCTGCACAGTCTAACAGCCATACCATAATCCAGTTCCAGGGCACTGACACCTCCTTCAGGCTTCTTCAAGCACTACATGTGATACACAGATATACAAACAGGCAAAATGCCCACATACATATTTTTATTTGTGTGCTGAGTGGTTTAAAAGTTTTTGTCATATAATCTCAGCTTATTTGCAGAGGACCTAGAACAGACCTTTGCAGGCTCCGTGATTGCTTCTTCAGTCTCTGCCAGCCCCTATGAGCCCATCTTAGTTGATTCTGTGAACCATGTTCTCTTGACTTTTTAGACCCCCTCTGGCTCCTGTAATCCTTCCTCCCCCTCTTCTGAGGGGTTCTCCAAGCTCCGCCTAATGTTTGGTTGTGGGTCTTTGCTTCCGCTACCATCAGCTGCCAGAGGAATTCTCTCTGGTAACAATCGGGCTAGGCAGTGAACTATTAGTATATCAGAATATCACTAGGAATCATTTCACTGACTTTATTTTTCTTTACCAGTTGTGTTTGGTTCTACCCTAAGTCTCTGGGCTATCCAGCTTCCAGTTCCTGGCCACCCAGACAGGATGTCCCTGGGAAGCCTGCTCTTTTCTGAAGGTCAATGAAGGAGCAGTGTGTCTGGGGTGGGGAAACTGAGAGGAGTGGAGGGAGGGGATGATGCAGTTGAAACGTATTGTATGAGAGAAGAATAAGCAAAAGGAAAAGAAGAAAGTAAGTTTTTATCATACAACACATTTTGATCATATTTTTCCCCTCTACCAACTCATCCTAGATCCTCCCCACCTTCCTTTCCAACCAAATTCACTTTTCTTCTTTCTAAAATCATTAAAGCAAAACAAAACACCCAAATCAAAACAAACAGACCCAAAAGACAAAAACTAAACAAAAAGCAAACAAATAAACAAAAACTAAAACAAAATATGTAAACAACTCCCCCCATTGAAAACGTGGGGTCTGTTTTGTGTCTTAGTTACCTCTGATCATGGAGCTGGTCCTGGAATGTGGTCCACAGACCCAGTGACATTCCACGGGAGAAAATGAACTTTCTCTCTTCCTGTGTCAGTGGCAAATAGCCTTTAGGTCAGGGATGCCCCTTCCCCTTTAATATGCTGGGGTTTTACTTATACAGTTTTGTGTGTGCTGTCATGGTCTCTTGGTGATTATGTGTGCATCCCCACTGTGTGTCCAAAAGATGCTGTTTTCTTGGATTTACCACCTTAGACTTTTATAATCTTTCTGGCTCCTCTTCTTCATAGATCCCTGAGCCTTGAGGGGAGGGTTTTGATAAAGGCATCTCATTTAGGGCCGAGTATTGCAAAGTTTTTCATATTGTCCAGTTTTGGGCTCTCAGGTTATCATCTACAGTAAGATGAAGTTACTCTAATTAATGCATTGATCTGTAGGTTTAGTAATATGTCATTAGAAGTCATTTTCTTGCTGTCTTCATTTAATAGAATGATAGTGGTGGGCTTCCCTCTAGGGCACATGACCTAAATGTCCTCAGGTTCCTCGACACTTTCATCGGTTCTGTCTCATGGAGTGAGCATTAAATTCATTTTTAAAAAGTGGGTGGTTACTCTCATAACGTTTGTGCCACTGTTGCACCAGTATATCTTGCAAGCTGTTATTTTTTTTATTTAAAAATTCAAAATTTAAAATGGTTTAAGTGATAAATGGATTCCTTAGCATCCTTTTATGACTATTGTTGAGTTTCTTTTTCATATAATAATGAACCTCTAATTAATGTGTTTTAAGCTGTTATATTTAAACTTTTATTAATATTTAAATTGCCTGTCTTTGAAAGCTTTTTCAAGTTCATTTCTTAGGGTCACTATTGCTGTGATGACTATGTTCTCTTGACTTTTTAGACCCCCCTCTGGCTCCTGTAATCCTTCCTCCCCCTCTTCTGAGGGGTTCTCCAAGCTCCGCCAAGAAACCATGACAGCACACACCAGGACCAAAAGCAACTTGGGGAGGAAAGGGTTTATTTGACTTACAAATACCCAGTCACAGTCTGCTGAGGGAAGCCAAGGTAGGAACCCAAACAGGACAGGAATCCAGAGGCAGGAGCTGATGCAGAGGCCATGGAGGATGCTGCTTCCCATGGTTTACTTAGTCTGCTTTCTTATAGCAACCAGGACCATCAGTCCGGGGTGACTAGTGATTTAAATATAATTGGCCCCCAGAGACTCATAGGGAGTGGCACTATTAGGAGGTGTGGCCTTATTGAAGTAGTTGTGACCTTAGAGGAAGTGTGTCAATAGTGGTGGGCTTTAAAGTTTCAAGCGACCAAGCCAGGCCCAGGAACTCTCTCTCATGCTGTTGCTGTGGATCGTGATGTGAAACTCTCAGCTCCTTCTCCAGTACCACGTCTGCTTATGTGCTACCACACTTCCCACAGTGACGAAAATGGACAACATCTCTGAACTATAAGCCACCCCCAACTCAATGTGTTCCTTTATAAGAGTTACTGTGGTTGACACTGAGAGCAACAATGAAAAGATAGGGCCTCCTGAAACTGAGAAGCTTCTGTAAAGCAAAGGGCATGGTCAACAAGACAAAACAGCAGCCTACAGAATAGGAAAATATCTTCACCAACCCCACATTGGACAGAGGACTAATATACAAAGAACTCAAAAAAACTGGTCATCAAAAGAACAAATAATCCAATAAAAATAGTGGGTTACAGACCTAAACAGAAAACTCTCAACAGAGGAATCTAAAATGACTGAGAGACACTTAAGGAAATGTTCAACATCCTTAGTCATCAGAGAAATGCAAATCAAAACAACTCTGAGATTCCATCTTATACCTGTAAGAATGGTTAAGATCAAAAACACTGATGACAACTTATGCTGGAGAAGATGTGAGGAAAAGGGAACACTTCTGCATTGCTGGTGGGAATGCAAACTGGTACAACCCCTTTGGATGTCAATGTGGCGATTGCTCAAGAGAAGTAGGAAACAACTTTCCTCAAGACCCAGTAATACCACTTTTGGGTATATATCCAAGGGATGCTCAATCATGCCACAAGGACACGTGCTCAATCATGTCCATAGCAGCTTTGTTTGTCATAGCCAGAACCTGGAAACAACCTAAATGCCCTTTGACCAAAGAATGGATAAGGAAAACGTGGTACATTTACACAATAGAGTACTACACAGCTAAAAAAAAAAAAGACATCTTGAAATTTGCTGGAAAATGGATAGATCTAGAAAACATCATATTGAGTGAGGTTACCCAGACCCAGAAAGACAAATATAATATGTACTCACTCATAAGTGGCTTTTAGACATAAAGCAAAGAAAAAAAAACAGGCTACAATTCATAATCTCAGAGAACCTGGACAACAAAGAGGACCCTAAAAGAGACATATGTGGATCTAATCTACATGGGAAGTAGAAAAAGACAAGATCTCCTGAGTAAATGGGAGCATGGGGACCATGAGAGGGTTGAAGGGGAGAGGGAAGGGAGGGAGGAGGAGGAGAAAAATATATAGCTCAATAAAAATAACTAAAAAAATAAAAAAGAAATACATTTTAAAAAAGGAGAATTGCAGTCGGGCAGTGGTGGCGCACGCCTTAAATTCCAGCACTCGGGAGGCAGAGGCAGGTGGATCTCTGTGAGTTTGAGACCAGCCTGGTCTACAAGAGCTAGTTCTAGGACAGGCTCCAAAGCCACAGAGAAACCCTGTTTAGGAAAAGAAAAAAAAAAGGAGAATTGCTGTGGTCATGATGTGTCTTCACAACAATAGAAACCCTAAGACAGTGACAGCACCCACAGTCGGTTAGTCTCTCTCATCAATCACTTAGAAAATGCCCTACAGTCTGCCTACAGACCCATCTTATGGTCAACTGAAGTTCTGACCTCCCGGATGACTGCAGCTTGTATCAAGTTGACATAAAACAAGCCAACACAATATCTGAATCTTCTCCATGTGGCTTTAAGTACTCTGGCTACTTTCTCTTTCCTGACAAGTAGTTTTTTCACACATTTGTAGCTGCAGCCTGGACTGGCCATCTCTCCAAGGCATTCTGGCTGCTCACCATAGAAATTGCACTTAGAGATTCTAATCTGGGTCTCAGGTGTTCGCTGCTGGTGTGCTCACTGTTAAACCTTCGCTCCTAAGCTCAAAAAGAGTCAGACCATGTGGTTAACTTCTTTCTCTAAATAAGAAGTCTGCACACTTTTTCTTTCTTTTTCAGCATTCTTAACTCATCTCACATTCTCAGGACTTGTAACTGACATTGATTTTTCTGTAAATAGAGTCCATCTCCCCTCCTCTGTGGACAGATGGCTAATAAAGCAATATGGAAAAAAACATCCTTTCAAAGTTACATTAATAAAACTCCCATCTCCTGAAGAAGCAAAACATGGTCTAAGTAGATCTGAGGAAAGGAAATGCAGCCACATTCCAGGACGCAAGGTGGGTGGAAGACAAGCTCCTAGCATGGCCAAATGGGATCTGTTCAGCTGGCGTCAGCTGCTCGGTGCTGAGTCACTCTGATTCTGCGTCAGGCTCACACTGTGCTGCGGCACTGCTACTTATTTTCCCTGGGGTTCCTACGTGTTTTATTTTTGTTGTTGTTGCCAGAAGAAACAGTCATACCAAGCTGATCACAGAGGTCTAGATTCCTATTTATAGACTTTCCTAAGGAGACCCACTTGCATTTCAAATCCCTGCACGGTAGAGTCCCTTCAAACTCATTTTTAATTTTGACTTTTTGCTCTGTAGATCTGCTGCAGAGTTTCCAGCTAAGATTCATTTTGCTGCATTCCTTTATGTCATTGATTTCACTTTTTCCTAATCTCAAATATTCCTTATTCTTGAATTCCTATTCATCTCTGATGGGGTACACCTTCAAATAAAATTTGTTTATTTAGTGTGTGTGTGTGTGTGTGTGTGTGTGTTGGTGTGTGGGCGCATTTCCTGGGGGTGCACATATGTGTGCATGCCAACCACATGTTTTGTTCCTCAGAAGGTTCCCACCGTGTTTGTAGATAAGGATCTTTCACCAAATCTGGAGAGCATCAGTTTGACTAGACTAGCCAGTCAGAAAGTCTCAGGGGTCTGCCTGTCTCCATGTCACCGCCATTTGGATTACAAGTGCATGGGGCTATGCTCAGATGCTCTGGGTTCTGAGGATCAGACTCAGGTCCTCATGTTTGTGCAGCAAGCACCTTCCAACAGAGATTTAATGTTTATGGAGGATAATGTGCTCACTGGTGCAATGGTGGCATGGACATTACGGGGTTAACCAGTTCCTTTGTGATTGGATTTGAGGTTTCTGTACAGAAGGGACCCATGCCTGGTACTGGATGCTTGATCAGAAGCCATGGCCTGGGAGGTCCTAGGCCCTGATGTGGAACCTATTTCCATTGTTTTGCTAAATGGGAACGTTATCATGCTGCCTTCTGAACAGTTATGTTTATATCCACAGGCTCATACTGTTTTCACTCATGGTCAGAGAGGCTTCATTTTGCAGTGAGCATCAGTTAGCGAAGAGACTCATAACTGGTCAAGATGTTGAGAACAAGCGACAGTTGAGTGCTCTACCTTAAAGAAGACATCTATGTAACTCCCTCTAAGGCTTAGGGGGACATTTTGGAAGAAGGGTCAGGGTCTAAGAGTCTGAGGATAAAGAGGGATGTTGTGAAAATCTATCTTTTGGACATGACATGGCTGTTGTAGCTATAAACTCACAGTAGCTGTGGTACCTGCAGAAGATTTGCAAAAGCAGGCCTGTTGTGGATAGGGGAAGGGATCATGAAGCTTTCTTTACCTATAACTGAGAAGCTAGTGGTGTGGTAATTAATAATTTCTGGAAGAGAGGGAATCATTTCTTCGGAAGTATTGCCACCGATAAGTAAGTAACCACACCCATACACATGCAAAGCAACCATAATTAAATTTGGGGGGCTGCATTGCATATTAATTATATATAATTTATATTTAATATGTATAATATGAATGAAAGTAGGAGGAGCATGTGTTGGAAGAAGGTCTTCAGAGGGAGTGGGAGGAGCTACCATAGCAGAATTCGGGTATGAATATGATAAAAATGTATTATGTATATACATAAACTTGCCAAAGAATAAATATTCAAAAAATTTTTAAATGAAAGGATTTTTTAGCTGAAAAATTTTATGAAAAATAGACCTTTTGGTTTCTTCCTGCTGATGTTGCTTCTCTTTTCTATCTGATTGACAGTTTGGCTGGGTATAGCTCTCTTATCCACTGTTGACAACTCTTTGCAGTAGAATACATAGCATCCAGTCTCCTTCTCCTTTTCCTTCTTTTCAAAGCCTGAGTTGATTTAAATATGAAGGTCAGTGTTGTAAAGACTGGCGGGTACTCTTCAGCCCTGGACTATGCCTCGGCTTCTATTCTCCTCAGGGACTGATTTAAGAATAGGTTCTGATGTGAGGACTCTAAACTGTTGAGACCACAAAAGGGAGAATGAAATGTTAGAAGAAGGAATCTGGCTGTTGGTGTCATTGAGACTGAGTTAGCTAATCTTTAAAATAAATTACTTTGCATTAGAAATGTTTGAAGTTCTTAGTTTGGGGACAGCCTGCTCACTGCTCACTCTCTCTCTTCCTTCCTCCCTTGCTCTCCTTCTTCCTGTCTTTCCCTATCTCTCTGGGTTCCTTTCTCTTCTTTTTCTTTCCTTCCTTCCTCCCTCTCCCTCTTTTCTTCTTCTGGCACTGGGGACGGAGAGTGACTTTTCCATTTTAGACAGGTATCTATCATTGAGATATATCCTCATGTCTTTGGTATTTTTTATTTTGAGACTGCACCTCGTCAAGTTTCACGGGCTGGTCTTGAACTCACTTTGCCGTCTAGGCAGGCGCTTCCCGCGCCTCCCAAGTGCCCGAGGTTATAGGTATGTGCCACCGCGACAGCGTCACCTTGTGCTTCACAGTTATAATGACTCATAAATCTTTCTTTGGACCGTGACACCTCAGATTGGCTAACCTTTATATTCCAATGATTTGGCCTAGGTCTCCAATCTCTTATCCATGGAAATATAAGAAACTCCTGTACAATATACCTGATAGGTTTGCACAACTGAACAGGCCTGATGAGAAACTACCTCATAAAATCCCGTCACATACTTCTCATAGATACAGCGGTGTCATCGCCTCCCCTCCCTGCTGTGGTAATTCCGGAACACAGAGCCAGTTTCACTCTGTAATCAATGTGCTGGCATTTGTTTGCATAGGACCAGCTTCTGTTAATGAGCAGAGTTTTTTCTTGCTCAGAGAAAGCCAACAAAAGTGCAAACTCACAGTATAGGAAGATGATAAGGAAGAATTTGAATTGCAGGAATTTATTTTTCAAAGTTTCCTGCTGTGTTCTGTTATGCCTAATGCTCACTGAAGAACATATAATATATAGTCTCTAAAACTAAACCAGAACACCACACAGCTAATGAATAGTCTAGGTACTACGCATTTGTTTAAGAAAAGCCCTCTGTCATGGAGATCCGAAGGAGCCTGCTTCTTTGGAAGTGGCATCTGCCTTTCTCTCTACAAGGGACTTTCCCAAGGTGGGGACATGCTCAGCTGCTCTAAGTTTTTCCACATGGAGGCCGTAGTCATCTGCAGTTATAAACCATGATTCTTTGACACGCAAATCCCAGATGGTGCTTTGAATTCAAGGCCCATATTGAGCACAGATTTCTGCAACATGTGGTTTAGTTTTTTCCTTATTGTTACTCAAAGCATGTTCATTTTTGGATGAAAAAAGGAGATAAATATACAACAAAACCATCACCCCAAGATTCTTAACATGTTAGCAATTTTTTCTAATTATGCTCATTTATATGTAGAGGGTTATTTTATTTTATTTACAAAAATGAGACTGCAAGCTTGTGACTGCATGATGTCCTATGTGTCCATCCCAAGCACGCCATGGCTCACAGGTGACCTGAACATTGCTCTCTGACCAGGCTCATGCACCCAGTACATCAGTTAATTGGTGTTCAGAACTCGAAAGCAAGAACAAGGGGGCATGGCATAGAGGAGCTACTGTATGTGAATTGCCAACTGCTCACCTTGTGCTGTCCCTGCTTCTCACATCAGCCCTCAGAGATGGCTCTTTTCTCCATCTTTGGAGATAAGGAAACCAATTTGGGCTGAGAGGAGATTAAACTTAGGTTTATTTAGCTCCAAAGCCAGTTTTCCAGGGCACCATTGGTGTACTCCTGCCACCATGACCTCCATCTAGATCAGAGGGAACCTGAGGTAGAGGCTGAACAGAGAGGAGATACTTCCACCGGGGGAAAGACGATGGAGATGAAGGTGAGTTCTGCAGCCCAGTGATGGTTCGTGATAGGACGCACACAGGCTACATTCTGTGAAGAGGCAGTCACCAACGGCTGGGGCTTGAGCCTAGGTGGAAGAGGCCAGATGCTGGGTAAAGCTGAGGAAGGCTAGGCTAGCCCAGGGAGAGCCTCAAGGTTGGTGAAGGTTGGACTAGGTTGCCTGTCTCCCCAGAGGAGTTCTTCAGAGTAGTCGGGTTTCTGTCAGCATGTGCTCCATAAACCAAGGGAATTCATACAGACTGACAGTTAAGTAAGATCACTGGTTCAATGTCCCAAATATTTATACTTTAATTCAGTCGTAGGGCTGGAAATACAAAGAGAAAGCCGCCAACTTGCAAGCACTTTAATGGGAATCACACCAGAGAAATGAACGACACAGCAGCACACGGGTGACCAGGAATGAACTAAGGGAAGTGAGTGTCCCCTGAAGGAGATGCGGGAGGAGTAGGAAACAGATGCCGGCCAGTCCACTCATGAAGGAAAAGCAAGGTCAAGCGGCAGGCGAGATAGCAGAGGGCCTCAAATGACTCCAGAAGAGAGCAGGGCTCATGAGACTGGGGACTGTTGAAGCAGGGCAGAGCCCTGATGTGAGAAAGGAGGCTGTGCTAGGGACCAGTCAGTCCCAGGGAGCCCTTCAGGGTTCCTGAGGGGAGTTTGCATGAAGAAGGCCTCTTTTAAGAATTCTGAGAAAGAACTGTTCTGGCCTCAGGGACAAAAGGAAGACATTGTTAGGAAAGCCAAGGAAAGTATATGATCTCTAGACAAGCTGGGAGGTGCAGGTGTCCCCAACCCAGTCCTGGTCCTTGCTCAGAGGCTCTTTGGACTCCCTGTGCTAGTGGGAGAGGGGAAGTGAGCTCCTTTAAGGAAAGGACTTGAGTGTCCACAAATGCCATTAAAACATTAGTAGGCCAGCCTGGGTGGCTTGTGAAGAGAAAGGCCCAGGAAGTACGCCAGGCTCTGTGTAAAACTTTAGCATCAGGGACAGGACACCTCAAGAGACCTACTCTGGGCTGATGCTAGGCTCTGTCTGGGCTAGGCCGTGCAGGCCACTTGGCTCTGATCTGGACCTGGGGAGAGACTTTAAGGGCAGCGAGTGCCAAGGAGAGGACTTGTGGTGGCTCATCGGACACCTGTTGGGCTGAATCAGGCTTCAAAGAGACATCAGAGCTCTCATTATAGACAGGGACACAGAAGCCAGATTATGGGTTCCCATTCCAGCCCCAGCACCTCCCTGCTTCAGGCATCAGGAAGCCGGTTTATCTTTCCTGTCTTGTTTCTTCATCTGCCACATGGGATAATGATTTTATTGATTGTCACTGTTGTTTGAGACAAGGTGTCACTGTGTAACCCTGGTTGATTGGAACTAGAGATCTTCCTGGTTCAGCCTCTTGAGTGCTGGGTGGACAGCAGGCTTATACAGCCAAATCTGGCGAAGTCAGGACTCTCGCTCTGGGGGTCGGTGGAAAGGGCTGACTGAGTGCTTCTCTCATCACTGTCCCCCTTACTCTGAGGGCTGAGCCTGTCGTGGCTCAGCATCTCCCAGGGCTTCCTTCCCCCACCAAGGTAGGGAGCAGCTAAGCCACTGAGGCCACCACTCTTTTCCTACTTCCTGAAGACCCAAGGACAAACGCATGCCTACATGGACCACAGGAAGACACAGCACCCCACACAGCCAGGACATATGAGTGGGGTAGCTCAGACAGAAGAGGAGGCACCCTGGTGGAGATTCTCGCTCGACCTGGACCCTTCTCAACCATCCTTCCCCTGCAACTTCAAAATGGTTTATTTTATCCCTTTTGAATTTGGGTTCCAGGAATATTTAATGGGGTGTGTCAAGTCAAAACACACATAATTTGTAGTCTCTCTCCAGATGACACAGGGCAGGCTCCTTTAGCCAAGCTTGTCAGCTGCAGCAGCTGGACATACTGACTTTTGGGGTGCCCGAATGCTTCCTCTCCTTTAGCGTCTTCCTAGGTTCCCCAGGGCAACTTGACCTATGGCACAGTAAAGGTTTCTGAGTGGTGAGAGTCTGAGGTAAAAATGAAACCATTTTCCTGTCAGCTGGACTGGTGACAGGATTTACATGATCTCTGAGGGAGGATATGTGAACCTGCAGAAGCCACAGGGTGACAGGAGTATGGAACACTGTAGGTTAGCCCTTCCCTACCAAGTGGTTCCGGTTAGAGAATGCCTTAAGTCTCCTCTGGGCAGCAAACCAACTCCACCCACAAGGGACAGGCCTTGGAGTCTTTCTGTTTCCACGTGGGCGTGGCGGCTCACAGGCCCCAGTACATGTTTTTGCCTTCCTTCTTTTTCCCGGAAGTTTCACAATCTTGTTCTAACGTAAACAATATTGTCAGAGTTCTGTGGCGCCTCGAGAGTTTTGCTGAGCAGTGACGATGGCTGAGGATGCCATGGGGCAGGCCTACATCACCCTGGGCTCGGAAAGTGGCCGGTGAGGCCAGCCTAACTTGGATCATTTGTCTCCAAGTATCAGGGGATTTTCAAACAGCTGCGGAGCCTTCAGTTTCCAGAAGGAGCACAGCGCTGGCTTGTAGGAAGAATGACTGCCACATGTGCTCCACAGCTCAGGCCAGAGTTTCTGAGGCGCTGGGTGTGGTGGCCTTTCCTGCTTGGGTCTGCTGTGTCCCCACTTCCACCCAAATGGTGACACCGTTCAGAACCAGTGTGAGACCCCAGTGTGAGATGGGGCACACTTGTGTACAGGACAGTTTCTTCCTGCTATTGCTCAAGAAATGTCCCTCACACTGTTCTGTTTTAAAGGCATAGTCACTGGCTGGTGACACTATTTGGGGGTTATTATGCCGTAGGAGGTGGGCCTTATTTGTAAGGTGTTAGCTGCAGGGCCTTTGATGTTTGTACTTCCCTTTCTCTGTTTCCAGGTTCCCCTGGAATGTGAGCAGCCTCCTCAAGGAGGAGGGCCTGCTTGTGCCTCTGAGATGCTTGGAAGGCCGCTGGTTTGTCCTGGCCACCCAGCTAGCTTAGCCCCGAAATAACCACACAGAAACTGCTTGGCCATTAGCTATAACTTCTTATTGACTAACTCTTACATATTAGTTTAACCCATCTCCATAAATCTGTGTATCGCCATGTGGCGATTCTAACCGGTGTCCATCTCAGGCTGAGGATGCATGGCTTCTCTGACTCTGCCCTTCTTCCTCCCAGCATTCAGTTCTGTTTTCTCCACCTACCTAAGTTCTGCCCTATCAACTAGGCCAAGGCAGTTTCTTTATTCATTAAGCAATGAAAACAACACATAAACAGAAGGAAACTCCTACACTACCCAGGCTCCCTCCAGTCATGACAGAGTTGTGGCTCCTGCCTTCCTCTCCTGGGCAGGCACAACTCCTTGAAAATGAACCCAAACAAGATTTTCCTTCCATAATTTGTTTCTGTCAGCCAGTTTACACAGAAGAAAT
>JAQHUG010000023.1:12703714-12716875 GCA_028555095.1 Dicrostonyx torquatus | reverse complement strand
CATGGCAGAGCTCCAGGACACTCGCACAGGGTTGTGAACCCCAAGTTCATGGCAGAGCTCCAGGACACTCGCACAGGGTTGTGAACCCCAAGTTCGTGGCAGAGCTCCAGGACACTCGCACAGAGTTGTGAACCCCAAGTTCATGGCAGAGCTCCAGACACTCGCACAGAGTTGTGAACCCCAAGTTCATGGCAGAGCTCCAGGACACTCGCACAGGGTTGTGAACCCCAAGTTCATGGCAGAGCTCCAGGACACTCGCACAGAGTTGTGAACCCCAAGTTCATGCCAGCAAATTCCGGCTGCCTCACTTGGAATTCAAGTCTTCCAAAACATGGCCCAGCTTTACTTTTTTTTAAAGAAAAAAAATTTGTTTTTATAAGTATGGGTGTTTTTTCTGCATGTGTGCCTGTGCCCCATGTGTGTGCCTGTGAAAACCAGAAGAGGGTGTTGGATCTCCTGGGACTAGAGTTACAGACGCCTGTGACCACCATATGGATGCTGGGATCTGAACCTGGGTCCTCCACAAGAGCAGCCTGAGGCCTTTGAGGCCCTAAGCCCTGATGCGTCTCCCTTCTGTCTTCCATGGTACAACTGCAACATAAGGATAAGGAAATCTGACGCTTCTGATTTTTTCAGAATGTTTTTAAGCAAAACATTTTGTTACCTGTGCCACGCGGACAGACCGACGGCATCACAGGCTGATGGAATGCACAGCATCTGCTGCTGTGCCTCTGAGAAGTGGTCCATCCAGCCCTCACAGGCCCTCAGGCTTCCACTGTGCCTAGCACCGCTAACCAATTGCTTTCTAATCTCAATCCCCTACTCTCTAGTTTATAATTTTACTTTTTCAGTTAAAGCCTTGCTCCAGACGCATATCACTATCTCTCTCGACTGAGAAGCGTTCCAGGGGACATTCTTAGAGTGCAAGCTCGGCTCTCCCAGATAGTGCTATCCGCGTTGCTCACAATACACACCATGATGATACACCAGCCATTTGTCCTTTTCCCATGTGTACGTGTCTCGTGTCCGTATGTACAAGTGTATGTGCTTGTGCATATGCGTGCACATGCACGTGGAGGCTGGAGGCTGATGCTGGATGTCTCCAGGAACTTTCTTTTCTTTGAGGCAGAATCTCAGTTTCACTCAGATCTGTGACCACGGTACAGACACATCAGTCTCTGTACCTACTGTACTCTGTACATACCTACACCCATCACACAGGCTCAACGATGTGAAAACAGGAAACGTAAATATCTCATAAAACAGACTCCCAAGGCACCCTGTTTGTTTGAGTTAGTTTTAATTGCCAACTTGACACGCCTAGCGTCATCTGAGAGGAAAGCACAGGCTGAGGAACTGCCTAGATCAAATTGGCCTATGAGAATGTCAATGGGGGATTGTCGTGATTATTAATTGATGCAGGAGGTCCCAGGCCACTGTGAGCAGCATCATTCCCTAGACAGGTGGCCTGGGTTGTACAAGAAAGCTAACTAAGCATTGACCAGAGATGGAGCCAGCAAACAGTATTCTTCTGTGATTTCTGCTTCAAGTTCCTGCTAGAGTTCCTGTCCTGACATCCCTTAATGGTGGAAAATGTCCTACACCAGGTAAATCCTCTCCTCACCTAGGCTGCTTGGGTCCCAGCAACAGGAAGGAAAATCACATCAGTACATTCTCCCTGGTTTCCTTCCTCTGCTGGTCCTGCTCCCCCACCCCTTCCCACTGTAAACCCAGAGCTACAAGACATCAAGGTAAGTCTTCAAAAACTATTACCAAAATATTGAACTAACTTGCCCATCAGCACTTTCGTTTTGTGATGTCACCAGGGTTCCAGCTTTGCAGAGCAGGAGGTGAGCCGCCATGAGTCTCAGCTGCAGTTTTATGGATAGAGGAGGGCTGGAAAGGCCTGGAGCTGGTGCAGCATGCAGTGCCCCTTCTGCGGCTAGAGCTCTCTGCATTGGGGAAAGAACACGGAAGTAAGTTGGCAAGGGAAATGAAAACTTCCAGAATGAAGAAAGCTCTCCCCACACCAGACGCTGCTGGAAAGTGCAGAGTCTAGGAAGAGACTGTAGCAGGGTGACCTAGAAGGGAATGAGCGTCACCCTCTAAGAAGCAGGCAAACTTATAACATGATGTTGTAACATTGTAACATGAAGTTATAATACATGGCAGGAGAAGTCACTGTAAGGTTGCAGAAGCAAATTTGAATCCAAGTGTAGGCCGATAAGATAGCTTAGCAAGTTCAGCCTAACAACCTGAGTTTGATCCCTGGGACCCACTTTATAGGAGAGAAGTGCCTCTTGCACACAGTCCTCTGACCTCCATACAATGCTGTGGCATGTGTGCCTACACATACACATGCACAGAAAATGAATAAATAAAAATGTAATTAAAAATCTAACTTAAAAACAAACGAATGAACAAACATGAGTGAGGGGTCTTCAGAATATCCAAGTACCAGGGCTTCTTTCTCCACTCTTCATATTCTCTTCACATCCACCTCGTTCTTCTTCAGGTTTCTCAGCTTCACTGGTCTGCTGGAGAAGTAAAGGTGCTATAAGTCCTTTGGGTGACCCTGATAGCTGCATTTATAAAAAAAAAAAAAAAAAAAAAAGACTGAACTGCCATTCTTGGCTGGAAACCGCAAGTTCTAGACTCATGGCTCGTATTGTGTCTTTGGGACAACAGTAATGGAGTGACATGCTGTGTCCAGGCTGTGGACAGGAAATCCTTAATCTTGGCCTGTGGGATACAAAGGTAGAGAGGAAGGAGAGAGTTCTTGCTTGGATATGAAATAACCACTCTGTCTTAATTTCTATTGCTGTGAAGAGACACCATGACTACCGCAACTCCTGTAAAGGAAAACATTTAATTGGGGCTAAACTCCAATTTCAGAGGTTCAGTCCATTGTCTTCATAGAGGAAGCCTGGTGGCATACAGACAGACATGATGCTGGAGAAGGAGCTGAGAGCTCTACATCTTGATCTGAGGCAGCAGAAGCAGCTGTGTCTCACACTGGGCATAGCGTGAGCATGAGACCTGAAGGCCCACCTCCACAGTAGCACATTGCCAACAAGCCCACACCTAACTCCAGCAAGGTCAGACCTTCTACTAGGGCCACTACATATGGGACAAGCACTCAAACACGGGGACCTATGGGGGCATTTCTATTCAAACCACCACACCTCAAAGTTCTTGTATTCAGCTTGATTTCCAGCTGATGAGCTGTTGGGAAATAATTGGGTCCTGAGATCTCTGATCTAATCAATGGTTTAACTCCCTTATAGAGTCAGTGGAAGGAAGTAGGTCACTAGGAATGGAGTGGTGTCCTGGAAAGATATACCTTGCCCCTGACCCTCCTTAACTTTCTGTTTCCTGGCTACACAGGCGTGAACAACTCTCCTACACCAGGCCTTCCAGTCATGATGCTCTGACTTCCTAAAGGTCCAGAAACACAGAACCACACTCCTGTGGGCTGGAACTTCTAGAACTATGAGCCAGAACAAATCTTTTCTCATTGAAGTTATTGCTTTCAGATACTTTGTCTCAGTGACAGAAAGTCCCATGGACAACTTTCATTAGAGAGGTTGTTTAGAGTTGGAGGTCCTGTCTCAAAGGCTTGTGAGGTTTTTTTGGTGGGGAGGGGTGTTCATTTGTTTTCTCTTTGTTAAAGTTCAGGCCTCTATCAAGAATTAAGAGTAGAGGAAAAGCCAGGCTTTAGAAGATTTAGCACTTTATCATTTGAGATGAGAGGGCAGCAGGATGAGTGAGCAGCCCGGAGAAGAAGCTGAGGGCAGAATGCATGATCTTCTTAGTTGGCATCATTGGTGGCAAGCTTGGCTATGATTCAATCTCCTGGGCACAGTAGCAATCAAAATAAGAGTCGGGTCAATGTGAAGTTGGGGGATAGAAGCAGAGGGGCTGTAAGTGCAAGGGTAAAAGGAGCTGAGATAAAGGGGGGCAGAACTGGGGAGGCCATCTAGTAGTGCTGCCAGGGTTGTGTCTCAGCCATGTCTTTTCAGATGCCAGAGACAAGACCTTCATTAATGTGCTGGCTAATATTTTGCCAATGGGATATAAGCCAGGGTCTTCTGGGAAGAAGGCACCTCAAATGAGAAAATACTGCAATCAAATTGGACTGTGAGCAAGTCTGTAGGGGCATGTTCTTGATTAAACAATTGATGCAGGAGGGCTCAGCCCACTGTAGGCAGTGCCACCCCTGAGCTGGGGGTCCTGGGTTATATAGGAAAACAGGTCGAACAAGCCACGAGGAACGAGTCAGTAAGTAGAGCTTCTCCATGGCCTCTGCTTCAGTTCCTGCCTCCTGCATCCTGCCCTGGTTTCCCTCAGCATTGGACTGTGACATTAAATGTAAGTCAAATAAAAACTGCTTTTGGTCTTGGTGTTGACCATAGCAGGGCAAAGGACAGGTAGGGTGAGCATGTCTTGTTGGTTGTGTGGAGGAGCTGATGCCCTCTCAGACAGGCCTCCTTTGGTTATCGCAGGTCTCATTTGGATGCTGAGCCAAAGGTTCTATGCACATCTTGGTTTGTGTGGAGGAATCGGTGCCCTTTTCATCCGCACATCCTTTGGTTATCATATGTCTCATTTGGGTCAACTCTGAAGCAACTGAGGAAGATGGCCTCTCCTGGATGCCATGTCTTTGTGCCTCTCAGGCCCAGACCACGTACGCCGTCTAGAGAGAATAAAGCTTAGCTCTCGCTTCCTGCCCCTAGATTCTACCAGTCTGTGGAAGGGCTGTAGCACTTGAAGACTTGGTGTCTAAATTAGAAGGACCAACCAGGTGACTCTGCCCTGGCCTGACATGTTGGCTTCCCTATATAGGGAGAGGCTGCATACACTTGAGGCAGGGGGAACACATCATTGTGAGCAGTTGGTGTGAAGACTGCCTGCTCTCAGACTGGATTTCCTGAGGTGTTCTGATATAACTAGGTGCCCTGCGGAGCCAGGAAGTCCCAGAAACTGCTCAGAGGCTCTGATCACTCACTTCGGATTTTCTTGGTGTATAAAAAGTAAGGGCCATGGGGGATCATCTTGGTACCCTTCACAGGGCAGCCAATGATGTCTCCTGTGAGGTTATGTTCAGTACTGGACTCATGATCTCATAGGGATGGCTCCCCAGGTCACACTGGAGCTGTGCTGCATCAGAAGCACTCAGCTGGTGGCCTTGATCTTGGTGTGCAAACTTCCACAACAGCCACAGTAGCTGGTGAGGAGGAGAAGGAGGTTGGCTGGAGCTGGGGGAGGGATTTTTCCGGCCTCTGACCTGTGGTCACCTTATACTCTAAAGCAGAAGGATTAATAACTAGGGTAATTTTACATCAGTCAAAATGTGACTACAGATGTGGGCTTATTGGGTGAAACAGCTAATCCCTTCTGCACTTGGCTCACTTAGGAAATATGACGCCTGGGCTTGTCAAGGCAGTGTTTTCAAATGGGCCACTGTTGTGTGCAGGCCTCCTCTTCAGGGCTAGTGGGCAGCTGTTTGGGATTGTCTGGGTCCTCTCCTATTGGGGGTGTGGTGTCTTCTCAGAAGATTGAGGATGGAAAAGGAGGGAAGGGGACTCTGTGTGTTAGCAGTGTGGGGGCTCTGGGCTAAGACGGAGGGCAGTTGACGGGAAATGCCAGGTGTTGGAGTGGGTGGGTGCACAGAAAAGCAGTATGGAAAAAGGCTTTGGTATGTCTAAGGTTTGCTGAAATCTAAGACCAAAGTCCTTGAGGGACTGGAGTGCAGCACGAAGAGGGAAAGGGGTAGAGGGAAGGGGTGTACTTGGGCATACCAGCAGGCACCCAGGGATTTGCAGTGCGGTACTGTGGGAGGCGCCGAAGTCAGGAGTCCCAGCGCGGCTGCTGCTGGAGCAAAGATAAAAGGCTTTCCAGTCTGCTCAGTGCTGCAAGAGTAGTTCCCTGGGCAGCCACCCTGGGGCGGGTAACTGGAGCAGCACAGCTTTTCGAGGGCTGAGGTTTGGGTAGAGGGAGGGAGCCGCGTGGGGCAGACGATGGGCGGGGCCGGCGCAGGGAGAGGAGCGCGGCGCTGGAGTGAGGCGTGGCCTCCTGCACGTTCCCTTGTCCTGTGCGCCCGCCTGTGCGCCCGACCTGGGGCTGGGTGTGGCCGCCCACGCAACTCGACCCTGGGTGGGCCTTGGGAACACCAGCGCCTGTTAAGAGCGGGTATCTAACTAGGGTGGGACCGCAGTCGGGGGAGGTGAGGGGGATACAGAATTCTGTCTGCCTGAGCCCAGAGCTCCCCTACCTTGCGTTGCGGTCCCAGGCTGGAGAAAGCAAGACTGAGTAAAGCCCCATTCCAGAAACTTTATAAATGCCCAGGGTTCTTGGAATACTTTAGAAAAGCCGAGTGTCTGACACCCCAAACGCTTCTTAACGGGAGACAGCACCTGATGGGGGTGGACGATGGGGTGCAGTCCTTGTGGGGTGGAGCCCATGGTGACTATGGACTTGAATAAATGCCTCCTACCCACTTTCCGCCTTCCCCCCTGTTTCTCTAACCCTGTGTTCTCATATAACAACCCCACCCCTCCCAACCCAGTGTGTGGAGCCCAAGATTTCTCTCTTGCAAGGCAAGGTGGTTCACAGAGACGGGGCTTCTTCGGAGGGAAGAATTTGGCCTTCTGGGCCAGCTTCTGGGTCTAGAGGCTCCATTGCCATGGCAACAAGTTCTTCCCGTGGGAATAAGGAAGTCCCGAAAGTGGAGCAAATTGGAAAGGGGCCGCCTGAGTGCCAGCTGGGGCTCTCTGCCGGGCGGGAGAAGGGAGGTGAGGGCTACCGTGTGGGGGCGGGGGCTGCTGAGTCTGATCCACAGCCCTAAGCTGGATGGGGCAGCATTTTTAGAGTCAGGTGGAGCCACACATGCTAGGCATGTGACACGAGGCACTCTCTTTTGGGCCGGTGAGCAGATGTGCTTGCTTAGAACAGCAACTGGCAAGTACTGGCCTGGGCTTGGCGGCCTTGCTTCAGTGAGATCCAGCCTCCAGTAGGTGGTGAGATACGGAGACTGATAGCCCTAGACCATTGAGAGACAGTTGAAACTATGGAGTTAACTCTGTATGGAAAAGGGCACTGAGTTCTTTTGCAAAACTTTTCAAGTTTTAAACGTTTTAAAACCATAAGTTACAGTTTTATAAAACTCTCTGGAAAAATATAAAAAGGTGAAAAAGACCTACAACCACCCACTGAGAACTGTGATCATGTAGCCCAGGCTGGCCTGTCTCCCAAACCCCTACTTCTGCCTCCTGGGTGCTGGGTCTGCAGCATGCATGCCCTCACAAGCCTTCACCTTTCTGGATTCGGGGTAGAAAAAGATTATGCTGTCCATGTTTGTGGCTTGCATTTTCTCTCAACATGAGGAAGGCATGAAAAGATGAAGAAAATCTCTGCCATCTTCTCTAGTGGCATAAGATACGCTGCTGCCTCTAAACAAACAGAAATTGCTGCAAATTTAACTTGCTTCATGAAGTTTACTCTTCTGCTTGGTGATCCATACCTGAATACATGTAGTTCTGAGTGCTCAGTCTGTTAGATTAAAATAAACTTCTGGAAGTAGAATCAGAAGGTTAAGGGACACAGGCATTTAAACATTTTGATGCATATTTTTCTATCTGGAGCCTGTGCATTTTTCTCAGGAGCCAGCAGTTTGTTTCCACCCATATTGAGAATGCCAGGGAAAGGCCCATTACACACTAATTCCTCACTTCTAATGCAGCTCAGAAAGCACTCTGAATAATGAACAGGCCCCTGCTGGGAGCACCTGGGGCCCAGTCCTGCAGGAGGCCCTCTGGGGGCAGGAGAAGGAGAGCACCTCTCACAGTGCCCCTCTAGGGACTGCAGGCAACATGCAGCCTTCCCTGTCCCCGCTGCTGGTTGGAAAGTATGGCAGGTACATTCTCAAGTAGGTCAAGGGGATGTGGCCAGAGCACCTCAGCTACAAATGAATTATGACTCTTTCCCCGAACCCATGCCAAGGGGTGAGGTTAATCCAGGACAAAATTGCATAATGGGTTAAGATTTCATTTGGCCCTTCACCTTCTCTCTCTGCTCCCTAAACCTTCTCGTGGTGCCAACTCCGGCTGCTCAGGATCCCAAATGATTTAACTCTTCAGGGCATGGTGAGAATGTAGCCATCTCAGCAGCGTAGGTGGTCAGAAATAAGATGTGCAGTTCTCCCAGGCACAGAAACCAAAGGGGAGAGAGACTCTTAACTGAAAGGGTTCTAAGAGGTAGCAGCTGAAGGCCTTGTTCCTGGGGCCACATGAGCCTGAGGCCTGTGTGCCCCCTGGTTATGTTCACACTGGAAAATGCACAAATGTCCCTAGTTAAGCTGTGGGCTGCTTGTCAACATGACTTCCACCTCCTTGATGAGCTACATGAGCGCCTGAGCGTGGATGCCATGGTCAGATGGACTGTTTCTCCGCTAATGCCATCTGGGAGGAACAAAGAGGGTCCCTTCCCATATCAGCTTTATTTGTCTCCTGCACAGCCCCTCCCGCCAGCCAGTGTCACCAGTAGCCATCTGCTGGCCAGTTCTAGGGACCATGTCTCAGTTCTCACTATCGCTCTTGGCCATATCTGTTTCCAGGCGCACCATTTCGAAACTTTGTCTTTTCCTGGCCTCCACAGACCTGGTCCTCTGCTGGGCCTGTCTGTCTCCTTGTCGCAGGGCTTCCCAAGCCCTTCAAGCCAAATGAAGGAGTGGAACGAGCACAGGCTTCAGAGCCAGAGCAACTGCGTTTGACTCTGGGCTGCATCGTTTATTAGTTGGGTAAACTCTGTGAGCCCCAATTTTCTCCACTGTAAAATGCAGGGCATCATGATGCTTGAAAATAGTGTAGATAGGAGGCAGACCCAAGTTCATGGTTACATGGTAGGTGACTCTGCTGCATACTATACAATGACCCGTTGCTTCCCTGCTCACCTCTGGGTGATGGGCCAGCTCTACCCTGACTTCTCTCAACATCTGGTCCTTGTCTCCACATATCTACTAAGAATTTCTGTTTTTGATGTCCTGCCACAAACCAACCTGTCACCCTTCCCTCTTCAAAGCTCCTTGCCAGGATTTCCATGTTGCAATTTTCCAGATGTTCTGGCTTGAGAGGCTTTCTGGAGTCTTGAATGCAGACATCTCTGTTCGTTCGAGGTGATAGTGGCTGCTGATAGAGGGATGTCAGGTGTGGTAGAATGGTGTGGACTTTGAAGGATACGGTCCTACAGATGAGGTCCAGAGAGACAGAGGCCAGGCTGGAGATTTCATCCATGGAGTCACAGGCTAGTCCCACATCCCGCTAAGTCAAGACTGGAGTCACTCTATCTTCCAAACAAACTGACCAGCCTCTCCCAGTGATCCCCTTAGTGTCTGGCCTTTCCTCACCTTCCTGCCACCAGGCATGGACACCCCAACTTGATGTATCCTCTTTTGGCGGTTCCTAGTTATTGTGATTTTGGCTTTCATCCCAGCCCGGGAACAGCTCTTACTAAGGGCAGTAGGGGACTCTTCTCGGGCTAGTCTCTTTACTCTTCCTCAGTTTGGGGCCCTCTCCACATATAAGCCTCCTTTAGCCCTCTAAGTGTCCTAGTTTCTCTTCTGGATTTCCTCCTCTCTTCCCTTTTGACCCGTGCTATCTGCTCTAACTTCTCTTGAATACTGACGAAATTCAGGTTTCTTTCTATGTCAGTAACTTTTTTTTTTTCAAGCTTCACATTCTTGGTGACCTCATTCACTCCTGTGGCTTAGAAACTATTTCAATACCACTATGTAGGTGATTCCCAAATATCTGTCTCTTGCTTGCCTTCCCAGATAGTGATTATTAATTTAAAATATCCTTATCCTCCTGCCCAGAGTTCCCATTCTGTACCCACCACTTACTAGCAGTGTTTGTCACTGTCCCCTGCATGTGGTGTGGCCAGATGGCTGTTGAAACATTATTCTGGGTATGTTTGTTTCTGGATGGCCTGAGGTCTACTAGGGACAGTGGAGTGAACAGTCAGCTGGCAAAGGATCCATTCCAGACTCATCAGCATTGCTCTTGATCCCAGTCATTGCTTGAGTGTTTCCTAAAGTCAGGGGTGGAAGTCTATGATTTACTGAGACTCTTAGGCTGAAAGACAGGCTGGATGGGACAGAAAGTACTCAGCAGGATGGTGACCTCAGCTGAAGCCCAGCCACAGCTTGATCCCTGGCGTTCAGGAGCATCGTAGAACCTATGCCACCCTGAGGCCCTTTGTAGGTTCTGTGTTCCCGGAGGGTGTGGGTGTGACTGCTCTATGAGGCAGCTCCCTAAGAACAGATGATTTCAACAAATAGCACATGAACACTCCGGTTGCCTAAATTAGAAATCTAAGGGCCATTTCCCTCATCTTCCTTTTCTTCAGCCTTCCTTCTGTCCAGTCCTGTCACTCTCCAAGATTCAAACTCAATCTCCTAATTGCTGTTTACTCTATGTTTGTGAAATTACGTTTATTTAGTGTGGTGGGGGATTAGAGACCAACCTGCAAGAGTGGATGCTGTCTTCCAGCATATGGGTCCTGTGGATTGAACTCAGGCCATCTGGCTTGGCAGCAGGTACCTTTTACCTACAGAGAGTCATCTTGTTAGCTCCCATTTAATCTTTTCTGTTTGTGGTCATTATCTAAGTTGACATCACTGCCTTCTACTTCCTATATTACTACAACAGCTCTTCTGAAACTGACTAGTTAATTATCTGTAGATAATAGATAATAGGCAGGCAAATTCATCTTTCTAAAATCCCCATCTTTTCATGTTACTTTCTTTTTTAACTCTTCCATGACTTGCAGGAGGTTTTAGACTTTGTTTGAGACAGGCTTATCTTGAACTCTCTAGCTGAGGGTCACCTTAAACTTCTGATCTTCCTGTTTCTACTTCCCAAGTAAGAGGATGACAGCTCCTCACCAGGCTCAGGGCTCTGTGCATGTCAGTCAAGCACTTTGCCAGCAGAACTCCATCCCCAGCACTGCACGGTATTTTAAATGATCGAAACCATGCATGACCTTGGTTCCACTCCTCAATCTTGGCTCACCTTCCACTCTTGACTTCAAGCTACAAGGATTGTTGTGGTTTTAATTAATAATGGGGTCCCCAGTAACGGGTCCCCAGGGTCTAGACCACATGGTCAGGTCTCCAATGGTGGCGGCAGGTCCCTAGCTTGTGTTGGAGGCCACGGAGGCAAATGGCGGTGGGCGGCGGGAGCATGAGACCAGACGGATATTAAAGTTAAGCATTTATTAAGATGGATTATGGAGGGGAAGAAACAGAAGGGGAGAGAGAGGGAGGGAAAGAAGGGGAGAGAGAGAGAGGAAAGGGGGAGCGGGAGAAGGCCATCTGCCTCTCCTGAGAGCAGTGGGTGACAGAGAGAGAATGGTCCAAGGGTCTGCAGAGTTGCAGACAAAGAGGGAGTGGGCGTGGCTCACCCTTAAAGGGACAGGAATCCATTACAAGGATCACTTTCAGCTTCTTCCTTGACTTCTTCTGCTTCCTGCCCCTTTACTGTCTCTCAGCGATTGCCTTGCCTTTCCCTTCCAAGCTATCATGTGCCCTTCAGACTCCCACCTTCCTCCTTGCTCCAGATGCCCATAACCCATTGTACCTCCTCATCTTCTCTTTCCTCACATGGCATTAGAAGCTTCGGTACCGGAATCCCTCACTATGACAGCACTAAATTTCCACCTTACTTCTCTCTATACCTTTCCTTCTCTCTCTTCCCTCTCACCATTTTCTGTGTTTTTAATGATAATTTTCCTTTCATTTCCTCTTCTCTAGCAGATTAGCAGGAATTCATTTGATATCTACTTTTAAAAAGTCGTGGATTGATCAGCTGCTTGTCTACCTGAATCACAAGCCTGGTGGCCTCAGGGGTGGTGCTTATATTTCTATCACTGTATAACCAGGGCTTGGTGCAGAGATAGAGATGAATGGAAGTTTCTTCATCTGAGTTAAGACATGAGTAGTAATATTCTCATTTTTTTGCTCTATTCTGAGTGCTAGCACCTGTGCCTTCCTCCTAGTAAATAATTAACATGTATATTTATACATATGCAATATGGTGTGTGTGTGTGTGTGTGTGTATCTGGGGTGTGTGTGTGTGCATGTGTATCTGGTGTGATGTGATGTGTATGCGTGTGTGTGTGTGGGGGGGGTAACCCAAGCCTCATACATGTCAGGCAAGCCTCCAGCCTCAGTCAATAATGAAATAATAACAGTATCTTTTTGTTTTCTTGATTTTTTTAGCTATGCTACAAATCTTTGTTCCTATTTTTAATTTTTTATTCATTTTACATATCAATCACAGTCCCATCCCCCAACCTCCATCCATCACTAAGAAAGGGTAAGACCTCCCATGGGGAGTCAACAAAGCCTGGTTCTTCAAACTGAGGTAGGACCAACTCCCCCACCCCAGCATCAAGGCCAAGCAAGGCATCCCACCATAGGGAATGGGCTCCAAAATGTTAGCTCATGCACCAGGGATAGATTCTGGTCTCAATGCTAGGGGCCCCACAAACAGACCAAACCACACAATTCTGTTACCCACATGCAGAGGGCCTAGTTCTGGTTCCATGCAGGCTCCCCAGCTGTCCAATCTAGAGTCCATGTGGGTTTCCCCATCATGATCTTAACTCCCCCTCCCCTTGCTCATGTAATCTCTTTCCCTCTTGTCAACTAGACTCCTAGAGCTTGGCCCTCTGCATCTGCTCCCATCAGTTACTGGATGAAGGTTCTATGATGACAATTAGGTTAGTCACCAGTCTGATTACAGGAGAAGGCCAGTTCAGGCACCCTGTCCACTGTTGCTAGGAGTCTTAACTGGGGTCATCCTTGTGGATTCCTGGGAATTTCCCTAGCACCAGGTTTCTTCCTAACCCCATAATGACTCCCTCTATCAAGATATCCCTTTCATTAGTCTCCCACTCTGTCCCCACCCCCGCAAACCAACCATCGGGTTCCTTCATGTTTTTATTCCTTATCCCCTCCCCTTTACTGCCTCCCCCGAAGTTTACCCAGGAGATCTCATCTCAGAGTGATCCGTGGATCCCTCTTAGATTTCTCCTTGTCCCCTAGCTTCTCTGGGACTGTGGATTGTAGCCTGGTTCTCCTTTGTTTTACATCTAGTATCT
>JAQHUG010000023.1:12657068-12682797 GCA_028555095.1 Dicrostonyx torquatus | reverse complement strand
CTTCTTTATCTGTGCAGGTCCCTTCCTTTGCCTTGTGCTTGTGTTGCTGGGAAGATGACTCACCCCCTGCTCTTTCCTGTCCAATGCTGCATCAGCCCAGGCTCAACCAATCTCCTCTCTGCTGCATCCCAGGTACCTATGAGCCTTGATTCTACCTAAACACACAGGGCTATCGATCTGGATCAGCAAGGACGGTGTTACTTGGTATTTGTCATGCATTGTGATCGTCTTCATCACATTTTCCCTTTAAGATCGTCATTTACCCTACTGAGGCCACTGGGACATCAAGGTCTGGAATGCATAAGACACACATCGGAGGTCACAGCTGGGTCTTCTCTTTCAGAGATGAAACCCTAGAGGCCCCTTTTCATCCTTTCTCTCCCTGGAATAGCAACAATTTCTCACACTTGTAAAGTTTTAGGGCTCAGGCTTCACCTCAGCCATCTTTGGCCTTGGCCATCCTTAGCTGGGGCTGAGGTGGACCCAGTACACCTGGAAGTTCCATGTCCTCAGCAAGGATAGGAGTGTTAAGTAGCAGAAGGTTCTTCAGAGTATTGTCTGGCTAGAGAAGAGACTTGTGCATAAAGTGGTTCATTACAGAGTGGGCTCAATTTTAGACATTCTAAAATCTTCCTTTGTTGTAGGTCATCTATGGCAAGCTTGAGACTTACTGCAGCAGAAGTGAAGGCCTGTGGCTCATGATTCAGTAGTGACCTCATTTAAAATCCTGCCAGCTTTTTATGCCAGTATCTGATGGCCCAGATGCCCAGGGCTTTCAAAAAGCTTCACAGACTCCAGAGGTAAGATCTGTAAATGAGGGCTCCCACCAAAGATTTTATGAACATGAGGTAAAGTACCTGGGACCATATTGCCACTCTGAAGAAGTTTCTTGTGTGTGTGTGTGTGTGTGTGTGTGTGTGAGAGAGAGAGAGAGAGAGAGAGAGAGAGAGAGAGAGGGAGAGACAGAGAGAGACAGAGAGAGAGACAGACAGAGAGAGAGAGAGAGAGAGAGAGTCTCTATTGCATCTGCTCTCAAGCTCAAGATGAAAGGAAGCTGCTTTGCCTTCAAGCCAGAACATGATGGTGTTTAGTTCAGTCTGAAGGGGTCATTGTTATGGTAAAAGTAAAACGGTGCCATTTCCCAAGTGGCAGCAGTGGGAAGTGGGCCACGAGGAGCAGCAAGTCCCAAACAGGGAGCCGCATGGCGGATGAGAGACCGAGACAGAAAGGCACGCCATGCAGAGTGAGGTTGGATATTTATTTAGTGAGTTATGGAAGGGAAGAGGGAAGAGGAGAAGAAGGGAGGGAGAAGGGGGACTAGGAGAAAGAGGCAGAGAGAGAGAGAGAGAGAGAGAGAGAGAGAGAGAAGAGAAGAGAAGAAAAGAGAAGAGAAGAGAAGAGGAAAAGGAGGGGAGAAGAGAGGAGCCATGAGCTCAGACTGGAAGCCAACGGAAGATCTGCCTGCCTCAGCAGATGGGGGAGGGAGTGGGCAGGGTTTGTCCTTCAAAGGGACAGGACAGATCATTACAGTCATCATACATGCAGGCACTGCTGGCAGCAGGAGTCTGACCTATTTGTAAAGACTGACTCATCTGTGGGCATGAAAGAATGACTGGATTTATGGTGCTGTGTGTTGACCCTGATGGGAGCCGGCAGTTGGGAGGTGTATGACATTTCCTGAGAAGGTCCAGAATGGGCATCTGAGTAGGGCCTGGTGGGAGAGAAGCAGCTGGGTAAAGGAGGAGGATGGAACCAGGCTGGAGGAAGTTAGGGCATTTCCGCAGAGAAAAGCGCAGGTAGGACAGGACCTGCTGATTGCAGGCTGCAGAGCCTACAGTGGGACAAGCATGAAGCCAGCAGTAATATCTGCCATGCTCTGAAAATGAAGGCCCCCAGGAACTTCTAAGCAGATCCAGCCAGGCAGGCAGCAAGCAATTTCTTGCTCATTACCAGTGTCCAATCACTGACACACAGGACAATGCTGATACAACCCCAACAGATCTTGCTGAGTGATGGACATTGAACCTAGGAAAGAAAATGTTCGGTGATGTGGGAGTCCCCTCTGTGTGCTGTCATTATCATTATTGAATAAAGAAACTGCCTTGGCCTGTTGATAGGGCAGAACTTAGGTAAGCAGGGAAGACAGAACTGAATGCTGGGAGAAAGAAGGGCGGAGCCAAAGAGACACCATGGAGCCACCAGAATCAGACGTTCTAAATCTTTGCCGGTAAGCCACTGCCATGTGGCAATACACAGATTACCAAAAATGCGTTGAATTAAGATGTAAGAGTTAGCCAATAAGAAGTTAGAGCTAGCCGGGTGGTGGTGGCGCACGCCTTTAATCCCAGCACTCGGGAGGCAGAGGCAGGCGGATCTTTGTGAGTTCGAGACCAGCCTGGTCTACAAGAGATAGTTCCAGCACAGGCTCCAAACCCTGTCTCAAAAAACCAAAAAAAAAAAAAAAGGAGTTAGAGCTAATGGGTCAAGCAGGGATTTAATTAATACAGTTTCTGTGTGTTTATTTCAGGTGTAAGTTATTTGGGAATAAACAAGCAGGCCCTCCTACTACAGTTCTGCTTCCTCTATCCTAGAGCCAGGGCTCCAGAACAGGGCCACACCACCCGGGATGCTCTGGTCTAAAAGAATAGCATTCATTCTTCTGGGAGGTTATTTGGTAATGGAGACTCTAAAACAGACTCATATTGCATTAGTGTCTTATCACAGCAGGGTTGGGACCCAGGCTTTGAGGAGTAGCCTTGTGTCTGCAATATCATGATGATCTTTAGACTCAGGAGAGAGACTGTCTTCACTCTCTGGAGCCTTTGCAGCACACACAGAGGAGTTTGTGTGAGGGTCTAGGTTGTGGGGGAGGAGCAGAGAGAAGAGGCTGAGACCTGAGTCTTTCTCCTCAGCCTTCCGGTGTCTCCCCTCAGGGCAGCAGAGCAGGAGTGAGGTGATACCTAGGCCTCCACAACAGCCCTGCTACTTGTCCAGCATGCAATTATACTGGTTTGCTTTTTGCTAACTTGACACAATAGAGACACATGAGAAGAGGTGCTGTGGAATAACCCTTTGGTCACCATGAAGATTTGTCACTGTGATTGGTTTAATAAAGAACCTGACCAATAGCTGAACAGGATAAAGTTAGGCCTGGAAGCCAAATTGAGAATGCTTGGAGGAAAAAGGGTGGAGTCAGGAGTCCCCAGCCAGAGGCAGAAGGAACAGGAGATGGATGTGCCATGCTAACAAAGGTACCATCATATGGCAGAGCATAAATAAGGATATGGGTTAACTTTAAGGGCTAGTTCATAGTAAACCTGTTCCTTTATGGCCTCTACTTCAGGTCTTGTCTTGAAAAGCAGGTTCCTGTCCTGATTTCCCTTCACGATAGACTGTAAGCTGTACGGGTCCCAACCTGCTTTTGGTCATGGGTTTTATCAAAGTAATAGACGATGAACTAGGACAGAAATATATACCAGGATCCTGGGGGTACTGCTGTGACAGCCCTGACCATGTTGTTTTGGGAAGGATTGTAGAAACCTGGAAGTTTGGGATAGAAAGGCCATTGAGTGTTAAGAGCTTACTGAGTCATTGTGGGAACTTGAAAGATAAGAATGTGAGCCGTGTAGATGATGGAGGGTTGGCTTGTCAAGTTTCAGGGGGAAATTTTAGATTTAAAGATTCTCCAGGGACTGCTTATATGATCTAGTTGAATTAAGAATCTGTGGTTTCTAGTGAGCTAGAGCTGAAGAAACAGCTGTTGTTAACGAGAGGCCAAGCCCACTGGAATGGGTTATAAAGCTGGTCAGCGGGAGCAGAGAAGTCAGCTGTGGTTAAGAAGAGACCAGCACCACTGAGTTGAAATCTTCTGGAAGTGTTTCCTCAGGGTCAGCAGACAGTAGCTATGGTCCAAAGGGTACCAAGGCAGCCAAAACTGATGATACGTAAGCCTCTCTTCCATGGTGCTGGCTTTGGCATCATAGAAACTGTAAAACTGAAGGAGAAGTATGGAAAGAGGTTGAGGCTTGGCACCATGTGGCACAGCTGAAGTCTTTGAAGAGACCAAGAGAGGCCATGTGAAGGTGCACCCTCTCAGAACTCCAGGATATTGGAGCTGCCAGGACCGTAAGGTGACCACCAAGAGACACACAGGCACAGGGTGGTATGAACCAGCAGGTCTCAAATCTAGAAATTAGTGCCCCAGGATATCATGTCCCTGCGAGCCTGGTTCTTCACCTGCTCTTTCAGCTTTGCTTCATTTATACTTTTCTCTTGTTGCAGGTTTCTCTTAATTCTGTGGCTGAACCAGCCTGTCTCCTTTTCAGTGCAGCTACTGGCTGGGTGGTTTCCAGTTTGGAATGGGTGTGCTGAAAACATTTGCAGACTGAGTATTAAGTAAAGGGATTTTTACTTCTCTTGGGCAGATGCTCATGTGTGATGCTGTGAGATTTGGAGGCAAGCACATATTTAACTCTTTAAGGCAATGTCACAATTTTCTGAGGCCACGTTGTGCAGTGTATGGAGGGGCAGAAAGGGTTCTAGCTGAGTCTCAGTGGTGTCTGTCTGGCTCTGGCTTTAAATTGCCATTCTCTTCGTGATTGATGACACTGAGTTTCATTGGGTTCATTTGCATCTGTGTCCCTTCTTTGGTGAAATATCTTTGTAAATATATTTTCCACTCTTAAAATTGAGTGATTTGTTTTTATGAATTTTGAGAGTTTTGAAATATATTCTGTGTACAAGTTCTTTATTAGACATGATTTGCAAATATTTTCTTTTTGTGATCTTTTTAAAAAATGTCTTTTAAAAACTGTGTGTGTGTGTTTATGTGTGTGCGTGTGTGTGCACACTAACCTGTAAGTATGTGTATTTAGAGACCAGCACTCTCTGTTGGACCTCTTCCTCTGTGTCCTCCATCTTAGTTTTGGAGACAGGGTCTCTCACTGAATCTGGAGGTCACTGACTGGCAGCCTGGCTGGCCAGTGGGCTTCACCCCTTAGTGCTGAGGTTCTAATTCACAGGACCACATGCAGTTTTTACGTAGGTGCTGGGGGTTGAACCTCAGGTGCTCATGCTTACAACTAGTGACTTCCTACTGAGCCAGCTCCGCAGTCCCTTCATGTTATCTTTTGAAGATCAAATTTTGATGAAATCCAATTAGTAGTCCCTCCCTTAAAAATTAGGTTTTTAGCATTATGCCTATCACAAGCTGAGGTTACCCGACCTCCATACAAGAGCAGACCCTTCAAAGGAAATGTTTAACTTTCCAACTGCTGTAGATAGGATCACCTGCCAGCACACTCACCAGGACACCCCTAGAAATGTCAGCCAATCAGGGGTCCTGAACCTCAGAAACCCCTCACCCCACCTCTACCACTATAAAACCCTATTCTAACTGAGCTCGGGCTCTCCGTTTATTCCAATACGTTGGACATACGAGCAGACCAAGTTTGCAAACATACTTAAAATAAAGGCTCTTTGCTTTTACATATGGGACTTGGTCTCCTTGTTGGCTTTTGGGGGACTTCGTAGATTTGGGTATAACACATGCCATGGTCTCAAAATTTTTTAGGCTATGCTTTTTAATTTTTCTAGAAAGTTCACCGTTTTCAGTTTACATAAAGCCGCAGTGATTTTTTAGATGTAAAAATGGTTCACAGTTGTGATTGTTTTAAGAACCAGTAGATAAAAGAGTTCCAACGTACTGGTGTCTCTCAATGACAAGGTGAGCCTACATTCAGCAGACCTCACACAGGCTATAGTCGGGTTGCAAGTTCAAGCGGAGCGGAGGGAACATGTAGTCTACGGAGTAAATGTTTTGCTGAGATGCCACTAAAATGTATGTTACAAAACTGGTGCACTGACATACACCTGTAATCTCAGCACTCAGGACCCGAGGCAGGAGGGCTACCAGCTTGAGGCCAGCCCGTGTTTGCAAGGCGAGACCAAAAAAAAAAATATTCAGCACAGAATTGGGAGGAATACATTTTCAAAAGCAGTGTAGTGGTTTATTATCACCTCCTCAGCGGTCGACTCTGGCTCTGTTAATTTTGTCTATGATTTATACTGAATAAGTGTGTGCTTTGGGGACTCAAGGAGGCCCACTGTGTAAAAACCTGAAATAATATCTGTGTTTTCAGATTTCCAGAGCCATTTTATGTAAAGTATATATTATGTACTTTCTGATTTTATTTCTTCTTAATTCATTTATTTCTTGTTTGATTTTTTAGGACAGGATTTTTCTGTGTAACAGCTTTGGTTGTCCTGGAACTCAGTTTGTAGATTGATCAGGCTGGCCTCCAACTCACAGAGATTGACCTGCCGCTGTCTCCTGAATGCAGGGATGAACAGTGTGTGCCACCACACATGGCTTCAATACTGTTCTTAAGACCTCTCATCAGTTAATGCTGGTCTATTTTGTAGTCTTCAATGCTCCAGAATTCAGTAGTATGCATTCCATGTGGCTGGTTTATTCTTATAGCAACAAACACTTGGACTTCTTTGTGTTCCTGACACTGCAAACAGCACTGTCAGCTGCTGTGGAAGGAAGAAGGAAGGAAGGAAAGCCTCAGAGAGTGTACCCATGGGCCGGGAGGACGGGGACTCCTCATGTCATTCAACTCTTCTGTGCAGTGAGTGGTTCCCGCTCACATTCTCACCACCTGCCCCCTGCTATCTAATTCTCATATGCACTTATTTGGCTGAGTTTGTGTGGGAGGGTCCACCTGTATTTCTGTGCTTTAATTGGTTAAATAAAGACTCCGCCTGGCTTGTAAGATAGGTCAGCCCTTAGGTGGGAGGAGTAGACAGAAAGGAAGTTCTGGAAGAAAGGAAGTGAGTCAGTCACCATGAAGCTCCCACCCCAGATCGAAGTACCGTAGATCCGTCCGGTAAGTCACCCACCTCGTGGTGACATACAGACTTTTATAATGGGTTAGTTTATGAGGTGAGGGCTAGCCGGGAAGAGGCTAGAGATAATGGGCAAGGCAGTATTTAAATGAATACAGTCTCATGTGGTTATTTCGGACATAAGCAAGCAACCAGCGGCTGAGCGGGCCAGCAGCTGGGGGCTTGGGAGCCAGGCGCTGGGAACACAACACACACCTCTCCTCAATTTACAACAGTTGGTGCCCACGTGGCTTGTTAAATCCACTTAAAAAACCTTAGGAGGCTTTAAAAGGAATTCTAGATAAAGTTTAGCATAGCTGACGGCTTGCCATAGCTCCTTTAAGAGAGACTTCCTGACTCAGCAAAGCAACACTGCGGCGGCAGTTTTAAAACAGGGCTTTCTGTCAGTGCCGCCGGCTCAAACTCCGGCTATAAAGCGTTTCAAAGGCTTTTGTGGGACTGGATGTTTGCGTGCCTGCTAGGTAGCTGAGACCATGTCGTACCAGGGCAGACGGCGGGATCAGGCTTAATCAGGCGGGAGAACATGGTGGATTTCTGCAGTCATACACAGAGGTGTTTCCAGGCTGCGCATTGCTCTGCATAGCAGATTCAGCTGTAACTCAGATAAAAAGCTCATTCTCCGGGTTGGAGTGCTGAGTTTGGCTCCTGCCTGAAAGGAGGGCATTGTGCACTGTGACTCAGAGGCACAAACAGCCCTGCCATGCTGTTGGTGCAACGTGCATGGCTCGGAGGCACAAGTGGCTCTGCCATGTTGGACTAGGTGGAGCAAGCAGGAAGTACTTGCATTTAATCTGTGACTGTTGCATCTTAGAGTCTTAAGAGCTTAGCATTTTAAAAGTAATCCTTGATACTGAAGAATTACAGATTCATAATATTACAGATTCAGACATAAAAGACCTATAAATTGGTCACAGTGTTGTATGGATGTACGTAGGCTTGGGAGAGAAAAATAAAATAATTAGAGAGAGAGTAATAAAATAAACAATGCCTTAAAAAAAGGGTAACTAGGCTCTGAACTTCCTGAGACTCTGAGATCACATGTGTGCATTGTGCTACAAAGATTCCTTTTCATTTGTTTGCTTTTCATTGATTTCTTTTTGGAAGCTGCTATTTATACCCCTTTTCTAAAGTCACTTATGGGGCTTCCAAATTCTGTTTCTTTTCTTGCATATTTACTTTCTTGTTTCTGTTTTGCCTTGTGGTGCAGGAGATTGAACATTAGTATTCTACCATGGAGCTGTGCCTTCAGCCCCATAGCTTCTTATACATCGGTTCTGATTTTAACATCTTTTGTGATAGTCATTTTTAATTTTATGTTACTAAATACATCATTTTTACTTGATGTTTTGTTCTCAGGCACTAGTTAAGATAGCTTTTCCTGCATCAGGTCACAAAGACATCCTCCCACATCTCGTCCATTGGCCTTGAGTCTTCTGCTTCTTGCACTGCATCCTCCTCTGCAGAGATCGCCTCACTGCCTTGTCATGCCTTGTCACCTTCACAAATGCAGAGGGAGTCAACATGCTCCCAGCCCTCCCCAGCAGACCACTTCCCCATGGCCTCCTCCTGTAGTACTTGGACTCTTCCCAGGTCAGCTGCCATACAGATGGGTGAGCTTCCCCTTTTTCTCACTGGGCTGACTCACTGAGCTGACATGCAGGCTTATCTACCATAGGTGCCCCTTGAAGGTGCCCACAGTTCCTGGCTCGGTACCATTTGTTAACACTCTAGCTGTGTCTGCTGGCTGGGGAGAAGGCAGAATCACTGAAACCAGGAGACAAATGTGAAAACATGGAGTAAAATCATTGAGAAAATGACAATTTTACATCATTGGTGCAGAAAGATTGCCAGTGGCCTGTCCTGGTTGGTGACTCATTCTCAGCAAGTCCAGGAATGGCTGCAAACACCTGAGGTTATTGATTTTGGTGTTACCATTATATCTTAGCAGTAGGTGAATTCACAGGTACAGAATCCACAAGTCAAGAAGGTGACTAAGGGTTTTGGTCTCTTTTGCATCTTTTGCCTGCTGGTGTGATCCAGTGTTGTGTTCTGGTGTCTTTGAAGCAGATTGCTACCCAGCAGCATGCTCTTCTCCAACACCCTCCCCATGTCCTCCTATGTCTTCAAACTTGACTTTCCTACTTTGTAAACTCTTACTTTTCCAGAAATTACTTTGCAGTTTTGAACTCCTCAAATATGCAGCTGGAGCTCTGTTAAGCATCATATCAAGCTATAGATGAAGAAAGAAATAACTGACTTTCAAGTAGTAAGCTCCCATCTGTGAATATAATGTGGCTCATCATTTCAGGGATTTTATTTTACATCAGTTAAAAACACAAACACTTTTCTTTTATATTATTGATTAGGTGAATTTCTAGGTCCTTTACAGATTTTAAAAATTGTATCTTGTTTTTATTATATTTCTTTGTAGGCTTTCATTGGCAAAGAACAATACTATTAATTTTTGTGAATTGATATTTTATCTTGCAATATTGGTGAATTCTCTTTAGTTACAAATGATTCATGTTGTTTTTTTGACTCTTTGTATCAGTTTTTGGTTTTGCTTGGGAGGTGAGGCCAGGGTGAGCTTCTGAGAAGTATCAGGGATGCTGGCTGAGTGGCTGGCACTTGGCACTGTGAATTCCCAGGGAACTTGTCCAGCAGCACTGTCCCTACTTGGGGAAGAAGGGGAGAGTGTGGCCAAAGAGAAACCATCTCTTCTTACCCTTCTAGCATAGGATTGACTCAGCTCTTCTGTCCATTCGCCTGTCTCAGGAGCATCCCAGGTCTGGATTCCCTCCCTGATGTTCTTGTCTATGGGGCAGTAAGATCTGGGGTCAATCTGTTTTGCCAGTTTACTCTATTGCTATTATTAGAGTAAACTAACATTACCTACATCAATTGAGAATAAAAGAATGAGTTTAAAATGTTTACACAGACTTTATTCTTTCTTCAACACTTTTATGAATTATATTAGTCTCAAACTTCTGAGTTAATTTATTTTGTCACAAAAAAAACAACTCTCTCTCTCCCTGCAAGGCAGGCCTACCAGCAGTGAACTTCTTCAGTTTTCAAATTTTGTTTAAATTTAGCTACCCCCTCCAATACTTTTTTATCCCACTCTTGATTTTGTTGGTTTGCTTGGTTTCTGAGGAGAAACTGATGAGGTCTTACTTCTCCTGTCCTCTAGGTGAGCTGTCTGCTCCTTCAGCTTCTATTCGCCTTGATCTTTGATATTTTGTGATTTGAAAATATGTGTGACTGTATGTGATTTTGGTATTTATCCTACTTGGTGTTCTCTGAACTTCCTGGATCTGTGTTCTGATGTCTGACATTAATTTGGGGAAATTCTTAGCTGTGATTGTTTCAAATACTTCTTATTTCCACAAACACATCTTATGCCTGTTAGTTTTGAACTGGGACACCTTTTGAGGTTAGTTCTTTTTTTTGTTTTTGTTTTTGTTTTTCGAGACAGGGTTTCTCTGTGGCTTTGGAGCCTGTCCTGGAACTAGCTCTTGTAGACCAGGCTGGTCTCAAACTCACAAAGATCCGCCTGCCTCTGCCTCCCGAGTGCTGGGATTAAAGGCGTGCGCCACCACCGAACTCTGCTTATAATTTGGGGAAATTCCTAGCTGTGATTGTTTCAAATATTTCTTATTTCTGCTATTCATATTTCTATCCCATCCAGTGGGATACGAACGGTGGTCCCTGATAAACCCAGGGGAGAGGAATGGAAGAGCAAGAGACATGAGAAATGACGGCAAGACAGTATTTCTGATCAAACAGCCTAGTTATTATTTCTCAGAAGCTGTTATATAGCAAATGGGCAAGGGGGAGGGGAGGTGTGTCAGGTCTGCTGGAATTCAGGCCTGGAGACACCCCTAGCTGATAGGTAAACACCGAGGGTCTGTGATTGTTGACTAACAAAGGAAAACGCTAATGTTTTCTAAAATCCCGTTCCTGAAGGTCTCACTAGGCTGATGTCCTAGGTCCTGAACTAGTAAGTGAGGTGAATATCTTACTTGTGAACTTAAGATGGCTGTAAACAAAATGCAGATCTCAAAATACAGGTCTTTGCTTTCGGCATATTCCCACTTACACATCTTATGCCTCTTAGTTTTGAACTGAGACACCTTTTGAGGTTAGTTCTAAGGGTTTCTAACTCTGCTTTCACCACTCATCTGTTCTTCCATACTGAGGACTTCCATACTGAACGCCTTTGCATGCCAATCACAGGTACTTTAAGTCACTGTTCTGGCTAACACTCTGCATTCTGTCTGCCTCTAGTCTCCTGAACTGTGAGTTGCTTCTCTTTCTTATTCTGCCTTGTAATTATTTCTTGACAACTAAGCAGGATTTGCTGAGTGAAGTAAAGTCATGTAATCTCAGTGCCTTTAGTAACAGTAGGTGGAGGGAGGGGCTTCATGGCAATAGTATATGTGGTGTGTGTGTGTATATATATATATATATATATATATATATACACACATACAATGCGCACGCGCATGCACACACACACACACACACACACACACACACACAGACGTTACAATGGAAGCATAGGCTACAAACCCAAGGGGGAAAAGTCAAGAGAATAAGGGGTGTGATTCGCTGTTTCAGACAGGTTGTTGTGAAGTAATGAGTTTATAAAAGACGCTCCCAGCACACTTAGCGCAGATGGTAAATGAAGAGCTTAGGGAGGAAACTTCGCTTGGTTTCAGCACACGGAATTCCTCTTGACTGGAAACTAGGGATTCCTCTGCCACCAGTATGCTATCTTTCCCTTAGCTGAAACCTTCCGGTGCCACAGGGTATTGCCCCTCAAGCAGAATCCCAAGCACAGCTCCCTGTGATTGACGTGGGAATCTTGGAGCCCAACAGTCTGTGCTCTCTGTCTGTTTTGTACTTTTCTACCCACCACTCATGATACACTGTCATGAGAGTCTCCTTCCTGTCTCCACCCTTGGCAGTTCTCCAAGATGAGCCAAAATGAGATGAACCATGCTTCCGAAAGCTTTACTGGGCTTGCCTAATTAAGTTAACTCAAGTAAGTCCTCCCAAATATCACCCTAGGGGTTGGAGAGACAGTTCAGTGTTTAAGAGCATATACGACTTGTAGAGGACCTGAGTTTCATTCCTAACACCCATGTCAGGTGGCTACTGGACAGCTCTGATATCCTCATGTGCACCATAAACAAATACACCCATATGCATAGTTACATATAAATAGATCTGAAAAACAAATTAAAGCAGACCTGTTCAAAGAACCTACAAGACTGCTTCCCGAAGAGTCACAGCAGAATGCGCAGGGCCCTGGGAAACTTACCACGTGCCATCTGCTCATTTTTCTTAGCCCAGCAGTTCCTAACTAGGCTATCTGGCCACCAGTGTGCCCCTTGACTACACTTACTGAGCTGCAGAGGAAGGTTTGAAAGCATCTTTCCCTGTACACTCATCTCTGTTTTCCTCCTTTTTATTCATCTATTTACTCACTAAATAATTGTTTGCCACCTATAGGATGTAAAATAGAAAAAAAAAACCAAACCTGACTTCAACATTCAAGCTTTGAGAGATGCTTAAAATGCAGCTGTGGAATTCCACAGTAACAGCATTCATTATATTTCCTCCCATGACATCATCAGAGAGGTATTTACGTGGCATCAAGAAGGCTCAGAGGAGAGAAGGCACCTTCACTCAAGGCCTGTGTAGTCGGGACAAGAGCACAGTACAGAGTGTGTGAGGGCTCAGTTCAGCCCTGGAGAGGCCCATGGAGCATACACCACCATGCAAACCTAACCGCCTGAAGGCAGAAAAGGGCCAGTGACAGAGTGGGCCACCAAGAGCTGAAGGTGATTCTTCAGGCTGTTGGGAGTCACTGAAGGAAAGCCAGTGTCAGAGCTGTCCCCAACCTCCTGGGGGCAGCCTGTGGAGAGTACAGTCTCTGGCTCTATAATCAAGACAGTCCATCAGGCCTGGTGGAGACCAACCAGGTGCTTGTTGCTGGGTGAGTTCATTCTGTGGTTCTCTGCCCTGGTGGCCATCAATTCATGGTTCTCCACTGCAAAAGCTTAGGTCTGGTAAGTGTCTAGAGTAATTCTAGAATAGAAGAAAGAATTCTAGGTCTGACTAGTTTATTAGAAAGGACACAATTCAGGAACAGACAAGAAGAAGAGGTATGCAGAATTAGGACTGGGGTGGCAATGAAAAGCTCCACACCTTCTCCTGCGCATGACCTTCCAGTATGCGATGTCCTAGAGGACACTCAAACTGTATCTAATCCATACCTGTCTGTAAGTCTCTAAATACATGTGCACAACACACATACACATGTATACACATGCATACACTCACATGTATACATGTGCATACACATGCAAACATATAGGCACACATACACAATATACATGCATTAAGAGACACACACATCCACACCAGAACACATGCAGGCATACATGCACCTACCTCAAGACTACAGCTCTAGGACCTGCCTCCTTTCCAAGTGTCTAGCATGGCCCCATCGGTTCTGTGTCATATCTCTCTCCGAGGTTGACTGGATTACGGATTTCGTCCTCATTAGTCAGTGAAAGATAATCACTGACCACAACTACACTAACTACAGCAGTGCGAGCATCATCACCATCATTTGCTTTCATTGGGAAAAAGCTTATTAGAGGAAACAACTCACGCAGGATTTCTAATGATTTTCTATTGATGAAACTTAAACACTTTCTAGTTACTTATTCTGAGGAGCTGCATTAGGTTGAATAGGATTCCACACTATTATTGCTATAATGAACTGGACTCTTGAGGGAAGCATTTTATAAAATTACCCTAATTCTAAACTGCTGTCTTTCAGTGCATGGCCATCTCAGTCACAGAGAAGGCAGGTTGTTCATGCCAGAGCAGCCCTGGGGCAACCCTAGAGCAGGATTAGAAACTGCTCACTCTAGAAGATGGTTGAGATTGCTGGTTTTGTGTCAACTTGACACAGGCCAGAGTCATCAGGGAGGAAGGCGCCTCAGTTGAGGAAATGCGTCCATGAGATCCAGCTGTAAGACATTTTCTCTCAATTAGTGATCCCACCATCCCATTGTGGATGGTGCCATTCCTTGACTGGTGGTCCTGGGTTCTATGAGAAAACAGGCTGAGCAAGCCATGGGAAGCAGAACAGCAAGCAGCACTTTGCTTCTGCTTCAGTTTCTGCCTTCCTTCTCTAGTGAACAGTGCTGTGGAAGTGGAAGTCAAACAAACCCTTTCCTCCTCAACTTGCTTTTTGGTCATGGTGTTTCATCACAGCAATGAAACTCTAAGACAATGGTTCTAAAACTTGGCTCTGGGCTGGGATGACTGCAGGAGGAGCTGGGCACATGTCGCCTGTCCACGCTGGTCTTTCATGAATATAATAGCCCATTGTCTCCACGTCATCTCTGGCATGGAGATAAAACTGAGCTGCCTGCCCACTGTGCAGATCAGAGCTCTTCTTGGCCAAACAAAGCCCGGGACTGGTTTTCAGCAACAGGCCAGCATTTTCTGGATATCCAGATGATAGAAAATGTAGCTTGTAGTCAGCCTAGAAGACACCTAGATTGAAGATACTGCATTCTTTTCCCACCTTCTATGACTGAAAGACAATCCCACGCGTCTCACGGTGTTACTGACCAACAGCAATCCCAGCCCAGACCACCCCAGTGCAGCAAGGCCTTGGACCACTGTGTTCAGAATCAAAGTCTGTTTGAGTCTCCTCCTACTTAATGACGAAATGAGGGTTCTGTGACACTGACATCTGAAGCACAATCTGCCCTCCAATGCCCTCCTAGTATTCTGACCGCACTCATTCTTGCAGGTAGAATAGTAAGTGCTGATCTTTAGTTATCTTAGCTTAGACACGTCTAACAGCTGGTGGAGACTGCCTGTTTAAGCCAAAATCAAACCTTCCATAATTACACTCCTAAGCTTTCAGCAATGATGTATTTCAAAGGGAAACTGAAATGTGCCGTGGCTAAATGAGATAATCATTATGTAAGCCACTATTAAGCTGAGAATGTTTTTTTCTAAGGATTAATTTAGTATAATTGACTTGTTTCCTTTTAAATCAATAAGAATAGACTGTTTGGGGTACAATATTCAATGCTGGCTTGCATTCAGGAGTGGCTATGTCTTTTATCTGGTGGTTAGGTTTCCCTTGTGTCTATGATTTCTAAGAAAAAAGTGGGTAAGAACCTACTTTAGAATTGGCTTTATTGAGCTATTGTGATTTGCATATGCTAAGACTCGCCCAGTTCAAACTTAAATAGTTGATGGGTTTGGGAAATGTACCACCCTTGTGTAGTCCTTGCATCCTTGGCTGCCTTCATTCACACTGTCATTTTACTGAGAGGAGCCTGTTGACCTGTCTATTCCATCACTGGGCTAACTCTGGGCAGGCTATTCTGACTGCTATGAGCACTGTCAGACAATCCTTCAGGAGGACCTGTGTTTTCCTATCTTGGCTGGATATCAAGGAGTGGGTTGAACTTCACTAGATGGGTAAGTTTCCAGAGGGGTCATGGCATTTTAAAGACACACGCAAATGTTGGCTCCTTTAGACCATCATTTGGTGTTGCTAAGTCTTCAAAGATTTAGTCATTTTGTTGGGTGTATAGTGGTATTTAAAGGATGGTTAGTCTCCTCTAAACTTAGCGCATGCACACGCATTCACTCACATGTGCACACGCATTCACATGTGCACACACACACATTTAACAGCTTTATTAATACAGCACATGCAGCACAGTGACCCACTTGGAATGTAGTTAAATGGATTAGTAGAGTTGCCCAAAGAGCACCACAATCTAGAACATTTGTTATTCCGCAAGGAAGCCGTATCCACAGGGTTAATCACCATCTTTCCCAGCTTCCAGTCGGAGGCAGTTGCAAATCCTTCTCTCGTATAGATTTCCTTGCTTTTGGACATGTCATACATGGGGCCAGAGAGTGTGTAGATTCTGTTAGTAGTGCCATTAATTTAGCACAAGTTCATCCAGTCCATTGCACATGAATGAGTATTTTATTGTAAGTAACAGTCGACTCAGTTTTACCCCCAGTTTCTAAGCTACAGTTCTGTTACTGTCCGTGTGGACGGGTATACACATGTATGTTCTGCAAACAGTTTATCCCAGTCTGACTTTTAGTTGCCTTAATATCATTTAAGGGCAAAAGCTTTGAATTTTGATAAAGTCCTATCATCATGCTTTTATTCTGCTTCGTTTTTCTTATCTAGGATTATCTTTCTAACTCAAGGTCACACAGATCCTCATCTTTTAGAGGTTTAGCCCTTACAGCTCATCTCCAGCTTTCTTCTGGACTTGTTTGGAGGAACACATCCACTTCCTGAGGACTTAATGCCAGAATAACCTTTTTCAAAAATTCATTTTTTTTTTTTGAGAATAGTGGCTGACTATGTAGCCCAAGCTGGCCTCAGAACTCGTTTTTCTTTCTTCAGCCTCCTGGGTGCTGGGATTGCAGGAATGGACCACATGCCAGTCAGTAGGCCCAGCATCACATTTTGAACAGTATTTCACCACTGCACTCTTGGCACTTTTGATGAAAATCAGTTGGCACTGTGTGTGGGTACTGGCTGCTCATTCTGTTTTCTTCATCTGTGACTATTCTCATGTGCAGTCAACTGTTTTGAAGACGGTAGCTTTATAAAACTACAAATTCCAAGCCCTCCATATTTGTTTCAAAATGATTTTCTTAGTTCTTTGTTCTTCCACAAACTTTCAGCATGTGCTGACTATAACACACTGCTGAGAGCAGCATCACACCAATGGTCCAGCTGGACAAACTGTTGTCCTTAAGAGTCCTTCATCTTCTAAATCACGAACGTGGAATTTCATTTTTTGTTTATTTTTAATTTATTTCAAAAGTACTTTGAAATTTTCAGTGTTCAGGTTTTATTTGTATTTTGTTAAATCATCACTAAATATTTTAGCTTTTACAGTATTGTGCCTAGGTGTAAATCCCCACATCTAGGGCTATTTAGAAGACTATGACTGAGTTTCTCATGGCTTGTCTTTCCTTTCCAAATCCCTTGTTTCCTATGAAGACAGTTAGGTGCGACAAGTTGCTGCAGTCTGTGTGTAAAGGACAGAACCAGACTTGAGGGTTAGGAGCAAGCATTCTGGCCTTGCTCCTCATCCAGAAGATATAGGTCTTTCACACTGAGTGTTTTACTTGGGAAGGTTTTGAAGATGCCAATTATTACAGAGATCACTTCTTATTTCTATACTGCTGGTGATTTCTGACTTGGTGTTAGTTTTTTCGATGTTTCTCCTACTAAGGTAATCAGAGTCTCCACCCCGTCAGTCTTACTGTTAATGGGAGTTACACTATGTGGCTTTTGGATGTTCCATGAATCTTGAAGTTCTAGAGCAAATTCCACTTAATCAGAATACACTTTCCCTTTTGATAAGGTGTTCAAAGTAACTTTCCAATATTCAGTTAGGCCTTTGTATTTTTTTTTTTTTTAGAATTTGTGTTGAAACACCATTGCTGGCTAATCTGAGCTTCCCATGCAAGTGAGGAAGCAGATGACCTTGTCAGAATTATTAAAAGTTTCTTAAATGTATGAAAGAATTCACCAGTGGCACCATCTTGGCTAAATTTCTTTTGAGGGAGGCTTTTTAGCTGTCAATTTAATTTCTTTATCATTTGGGTTGATGAATGAGTTCTGGTAATGAGGGCCTTCTAAAAAATGTGTCTCTCACCTAAGCTGCCCGATGTAGACATGGAGTCACTACTTCCTTACCTTCCTCTGTAAGGTCTCAGATGGCCTCGTTTCTTTTTCAGGATTGGCAATTTATGTTTCTCCTGCCTTCCTGACCTGTATGACTACAAAACTATCTTTTTCAAAGGCTACTTGATTTACATGGCTTTTTATGTCATTGTTTTCTCTTTTCCTTATTATTGGCCGTCTCCCGCTTCGTTTGTGCCCTCCCTCTCATGGTTTGAGGTGGGGACTTGGATGAGTCTTTCTCTTTCCTGTTGCCAATATTTAATGCTGTGCATTTTCTTACATGTATCACTTTAACCGTGTGCCTCAGGTTTTGACATAAGACACCATCATTTGAGAAACCATCTTTTCTATCAGAAACAACATGTTTTGGCTTTATAATATTTTGGGAGATCTTAAAAAGTATCTATTACTGATTTATATTTTAAACATTTATATGGTGTGTTTATGTGTGCGTGCGTGTGGGCACGCATGGCATACATGTGGTCAGAGGACAACATTAAGAGTTAAAAATTTTTTTCTTCCACTGTGGGTTCTGGGGATGGAAGTCAGGTCCTCAGGCATTTTTGGTAAGTTCTTTTTACCCACTGAATATTTAAGGGAACCTTCTATTCCAATCCTCTTAAATAAGAGAGTTCTGCTATAGCCTATAAATTTTTTTTCATAAATGGCCCAGGAGTTGTTGGGGTAAATGATTTAATACACAATTGTCCTAATATAGCTTCTACTGATCGTAGGTGCAATCCATTAACTTTCTCTGTCAACTTGACTACTTCCATAGTACTTCCCTTTTAAGTTTGCATCAAGACTGAGAAAAATCCTATGTCTCCACCTTCAACTCTGTCAGCCTGTGTCCCGCTCTTTGGGATATTGCCTATCCTTCCTGTCTAGGGCTGGCTCTAAGTTTCTATGTGGCCAGGAGAATCCATCTGCACAGGAAATGTGGCGCAGGCTGGGCCAGACAGGCCTGCATGCAGACCCTTACTCTACGGACAGGGCATGCAGCTTTTCTGTGCATTTTTAAGGCCCAGGCAGCAAGCCGATGTATGAGGGCGTGGCTGCTGCTTTTCACGCTGTGGGGGAGCAGTAGGAAGAACTGCCCCTTGACCACGCCTAGATACCATTTCCTCATGGGCCCGATAGCTAGATGGGTGAGGCACCGGGCTTGCCAAGCTTTACCTTCATAACCAGTTGACGCTCCTAAGAATGGCAGTTTAGTATTACATGCCCTTTTACATTACATTTGTTTATGGGGTGTTTGGTGCTAGGGATGGAGGAAATCAGGCAGCCTGATGACAAAAGACATAGGGGAAGTAGGACCCTGGCACAGGAAGATGGGGAGCACTAAGGAATGTGCAGCTCTGACACGGGAAGTGACTCTGTCAGTATTGGGTCTAACAGATTTGAGGTAGTCCCACCCTCAACTTCCAAAGCCTGTATGTACCATGTACCATGAAACTGAGCACCAGAGTAACAGCTAGAAATGAGCTCTCTACACAGCATAACAGAGCAGATGAAAAGGAGCAATTTGTTACATCTCCCATGCCGAGTGCCTAATAAGACCACAGGCAAATTGTGAGAATCATTTACCATACGGTTCTCAGTAAGCACAGTCGGGCCTTCAAACTGCAGCTTCTGTGCCCATTCAATGGATGTCTGCTGTAGCAACTAGTGAGAGGTGTCTGCTGGGCAGTGGGCAAGTGAGGGGTGACCGTGACATCAATGACAGGACAGGAGCTGATGAGAGGGGTACAAAAAGCAGCAGAGCACAAGCAACAATATCGAAACTCAGACCCCCACAGTGCCCCAAGGTGATAGTGCCAACAAACTCAGACCCCCACAGTGCCCCAAGGTGATAGTGCCAACAAACTCAGACCCCCACAGTGCCCCAAGGGTGAGGCCCCCCGGGCTGTGGGGGGAGGGCTCCAGAAGAAGAGGCAACCTCTACAGAGGGCTTCCTCAGGGCCATTTCTCCACAGGAAAAGGCAAACTTGGTGCGAAAAGTCTAAACTACTTAGTGCCAAGAAACTCAGCTCAAGACGTATAGGATGTGATGTCATTTCATAGACAATTTTCCCAAGAAAATCTCCACAATGATCCAAAGAATGACAAAGGGTCAGGCTTGTTGATGCATTTTATTGTGAGCTGGGGAGTCTGGTAAAAAACTAGAAAATGACCATGGTGTAGTAAGGAACTTAAAGGAAGAGTCGGGTTGGTAGCTTACATACATGGACACAGGAACAAATTGGCACAACATGTTAAACATTGTTTCCAACACTGTTTACAGAAGGCAATTCTAATTTGGCTTGCTAAGGGAATGAGATATGGCTGGGTTAACTCTTAACAGAAGAACTGCAGAGCGTCATGCTATGAGTCACACAGTGAGTTTCAAAGTGTAAGAGTTTCATATTAAAAACTGGGTAAAGGGAGAATGACTTGATTGTAGTTGTAAAACTAATACATTCCCATTTAAACTCTGCTCTAAGCCCAAGGCGAGTATAAATGTTAACAGAACACTGTTAAATCAAATCTCAATGCACGAGAACCAATTGCATCTCTACTTTAAATCTTATCAACTTTCCAAAATTTCATACTAAAATATATTATTGTATTAATACAAACTACAGTATTATACACTACACTGTGTAATAAATAAAGAAATATAAAAATAAGACACATAAATATAAAAGTTTTCTAAAACTAAAGGTACGTGTCAGTAAGAAGGGTATTAATACTGCCAGGCTTGAAGATGTACAGTACAAAAATGCTGCACAGATCTAGAAACTAAAAGAAACAAAGTAATACTGATAGGTAAAAATCAGCTAATGTTGTTCATCAACTGGGCCCATAATAACTAACACCTGGAACGGTTGTGAGCCAAATACCAATGGCTTATCCATGTCTGACACGAAGGACATGGATTAAGTAGTTTAGAGAATTTCCCTTTTGTTTCTGTAGAGATTTCTGAAAGTCAATCAACATAAAATGAATGCTGAGAACCAAATTATGAAATGTCCCAGTGCTTCAGTTTCTCTGACAGAGTCAGTGGTTTTGAGTTTTATTTGGGAATTTTAAAACATCAAACAAATCAACAAATGCTAGTTATTGTAGGCCACACACTGAGTGAAGGCAGTTGGAGCCTCGGAACACTGAGAATGGCACTTAGAGCACACAGGTCTTGCTTAAGGCCAAAGGAGACACAAGGCTTCCTCTAGATCCTTCATAGTTGCTACCACACGCACACACAATCACGAACACTGATTCTGCCGACTCTGCCGTCCTTGCCACGTCAACACTGTTCGTCCCTGCAGTCAGAACTCAACGACAACCTTTGAACTCCACTGACAGTCACATGAGTAAGAGACTTCCGTTCTTCTCTCGGCTGCCTCCTTAAGGCTAGCAATGCATGTTCAATGACAACATGGCGTCTAACCAGAGGTCCTACCTCCTGACTGACTTGGTGACAGGCAGTCAGCACGGCCGGAACCGCTTCCTACTGCTCTGTGAAGGGAATTCTGTAGTGCAGAAGTTCTCACATTTTTAAAAAAAAAACATAATAAAATACTGAAGCGGATTTAGCATATGTTTACCAATAAAAAATTATAAAATTTCTCCCATTGTACAGCTTAAGAATGAACCAACGTAAGAGTGATAATACTGATAGCCATGCCAGATGCCCATCCAGCTTCCTGTAACCTGCTAAGAAACCTCTGTCTTCTGAGTCATTAAAGTTTTCTAATCTGCTTCATGTTACAAACTTGTTCCTAACTTTGAAAACTGCATGAAAAATTACTAGGTCTGAGGTTCAGGCACACCCGGATTTTTTTTTTTTTGTATTTTGTTTTTGTTTTTTTTTTCTCAGTTCTGACATTACACAGTAGTGAGCAGGAACCACAGCACAGGGGCCGTGTTTCCATGAAAAGCGTGGGTAATATAGAGCAAATTTTATTACCAAGTAGAATTTCCTTCTAGAACTCCTAGGCCTCATTTGTCTTCTCTTCTGACAGCTGCTCACTGCCCTTGCCTGCCTTCTGCTCTAAGCTGCCTGCCTGCGGAGCTGCTCCATCCTCCACTGCACCACCAGTCTCGGCTGCCGCCTCCTGCGCAACTTCATTCACCTCTTCCTCTTCCTCCTCCTCCTCTTCCTCTTCCTCCTCCTCCTCCTCCTCCTCCCTCTGTGGGTTTTCACATTCCTTTTCTTCCTGCAATTCTTCCATCTCTTTATCCTCCTCCTCGTCTTCCTCCTTCTCACTGTCTTCATCCTCCTCCCTTGTCAAACTTTCTCTCTCATCCGAGTCAGCCTGTGAGGGAGACGCCCGCGCATCAACATGCTCATTCATCAGGACCTCGGGCCCAGCCTCCTCCTGCTCCTGCTCCGCACTGTCTCTTTCCTCGGCTTCTCTCTTGCAGTAGGAGTAGCGGTGATTCATGTGCTGAGAGTAAGACCCCGAGTGTGAGAAGCGCTTTCCACACTTGTCACATTGATAGGGCTTTTCTCCAGAATGCAATCGCATGTGTTCAATCAAATGATGTTTGTGTTTAAATGCTTTTTTACAGATTCCACACTCATGAGGTCTTTTACCTGCAAAGTAAGAACACAGATATGAAACAAAACAGTGACATAAGGGAATAAAGAGCTTGTGGACATGAAGTAACATTCAGGTGAAAACGGACGGTTACAGTTTCATGTTGAAGAAACTAGCAGGTCCCAAACTGTACTTATCAAACTATGGCTTATCTTTTATATGTGAAAAATTCAAAGGCTATACACACTGTGCTTTGCGGATAAGTTCAGTGGGAAGTACATAAGGCCGAAATGCCAGAAATACATGCATCAGGACCACAAGGCAGACGGCTTAGGAGCGAGGCTCTCACGAGCCATGGGTGGTAAGCACAGAAGGGCAGGGAATCCCTGTTTCCAATGGTATTTTAATGTTTCATGTATCTCTTTACTTATGACCAAATTCACATAAATATAGTTTATGTACTAAAGTTCTTTGGAAATTATCATATCTAAGATTGCTTTGGCCCCAAGAAGGGCAATCTTGCTCCTGATGAGTGGGTGCAGACTTGAATAACCCTGCAGGGGCAGCAACAGCTGAGGCATCACTGGGACTGGCTATCACTGACCCCAGTATCATGAGGAAGTCAGTCCTCGACAGTGCAGAAATGACTTTTGATATCTCTTTTTATAGAGAAGATGTTAATTTTAATTTTAGTATTTGCTAATATTTAACTCTTTTTAAAGAATAAGGGGGTTTTCTGATTCTCTCAGTGAAAACAGCTAGAGGGCTGTGCTCAAAGGCCTTGTTAGAGAGGCCCAGGTTCCCTACCTGGTGCTACCTTTTAACTCCAAAAACTGCCAGCATGCCACCTGCAACATACAGATTGAAAAAGAAAGACCACACTTCTGTATTTCTTCTCACTAGAGGGAGAACATGAGAGGTATCTGTGCGGACACTGCAGCTAAAATGGCTGAGAAGGGCCAGGGAATAGAGGCTGGGGATTAGAGTTTAAGATTAAACCAGTCCTTCATGCAGCGATGCATCTTGTTGGAGAGAAACTGGTTTGCTGTGCAGTTCTTATCAGCTAGGAGTCTGGTGCTAAACTATCAGAATTATGTGAGCTTTCTGAAAGCAGTTCAAGCTGGAGGTCAGCCATGGAGGGGTTCTCGGGTCACAGGAATCTGCACATACTTCCTGAATGGATTTCCCAGTCTGCAGAGACACTTGTACTGAAAATGACCAGTGTGGCTCTAGAGAGAGGGAGCCGGAAGGCCAGGTTGGCAGTTTCCTGTAGAAGCCCTTTAGTGAAGCATGCTGGAACTGGCTGCCCTTGGTCCCTACTGCAATCACTCATATTTATCCTGGGCCAGAGCAGAAAAGCAGCCTTGGGCAACAAGCAAGTGGGGGCGACCGGGAGGAGTGAAACATCAGCTAGGATGCTGGGCTTTGACTTTTATCTTTTATCTTTTTTAATCACTAAAAATGAAAACTCCATTCTTGGCTCACAGGCATTACAGAGATGAGTGGAGCCTTGTTTGCCAGTCCCTGGATAAGCCTAGGGTTGTGTATTTTGTGGAAAATTACAGAATCTCAGAGTGGAAGGGAATCTTAAAATCAAGTTCAGCCTCTTATACAGAAATTTTATCTAAAACAGCAAAGGTCTTTCATTTTAAAACCTTCAGATGAGCTGGAGGTGAGCCTTGAGCCAGGATGGATGATGTTCCTCACACATCTGCTTCCTGAAGTTGGGTTCCCTCCCTGTCACTTCAGCCCACTGTCCCCACACTGAACACAGCAGAAGCTGAACACACACAGCGAATGCGGTGTTAGTGTAGGAATGAAGGAGTGGCTTACACACTACTTCCTGTAAGAAGACTCGAGGAAGTGGAAACCAAAAGGAGATTCTGAAAACGTCAGATGTTGCTTCAGTGTTCTTTCTGTGTAACAGATCACAGGCACTTGTAGGACCTTGTGCTTGGTCCACTGACATACCTGTGTGTTCATATTTGTGTCTCAACAGTGAGCTGCTCTTCTGAAATATCTTGTCACACAGGTCACATGCATACATCCCGTTCTCTGTCTTCCGAGTCTTCTTTTTGGGTGGCGTAGAGTCAGAGTCGTTCTGGTCCTCCACGGTGGAGACTCCTTCTGAGCTAGTGTCTTGCCTTTCATCCTAAGGGTGCAAAAAGAAAAAAAGAAAAGAAAGAGAAAAAGAAGATTAAATTTCAAATTAAAAGACACACAAGAGACAGGGTCAGTGAAACAGCTCAGCTAAAAGCACTGGACACCAAGGCTGATGACCCAAGCTGGATCCCTGGGATCCGCATGGGGGAAGGAGAGAACTGCCTTCTACAAGCCGTCCTCTGACTTCCATGTGTGAGTGGTGGACGTGAGACCCCACACCGCCCATAAATAAATAAAGGAAGGAAAATCAGACAATGCACGGGAGACAAACTTCATGTGAGGGGGTTGCTTCCAAAACCCCGACCCCAGGAACGAGACGCTACAATGACACTGCACATAGGCTCCCAGGGGCACTAGTTCATGCTGCAGAGAGGACACCAGAAGAAGGCGGGTCAGGGGACAGCAGCCACATTTACTTGGTCCTGGAAGCTATGATTTCACAGCAGCTTTGAAGAAAGGTTAATCACGGACGGAGCTTTCTAATTCATCGTTCATTTACAACTTCATCACTTGCCATATTTTTCATAAAAAGTCTGGGCTTCATTAAGTAAATATTAAGACACAGTGTTTAGAAAATGTTTAAACTGTGCCTCCATTCGGGAGGTCTTCGCACCAGCTGCCTTGGTCTGACAAAGAAAGGTTTGCTTTTAGTCCACACTTTCTCTGGAATAGAGGAGCAGTGTGAGAGGGTCTGTGAATTTTAAATAGGAGTAGCTGCCTGTCAAAGAGAACCCTTACAATTCTCATAGAAGGAGCAAAATACAACACAGCACCTCAGATGGTTTCGGGGAAGGCACTTTTCTCAATGGAATAATCTTGCAGAGCCTGTTGCAGACTTAGGTTAGCTAAGAGCTTTGTGTTTTCCCTAGAATCTCCCAGAATTCTGCCTCTAAACCCACTGATTTGCCTGTCACTGCAGCTGCCAGTGTGGAAATGGCTCCACTTTACAGCTCTTTGACATAGACAGTCATTTGAAATGGTAAAAGCTCTGTTTTCTTTAAATTCAACGTGGGTCAAAAAGGGCTGGAAGACGGCTAAGTAGAGAAAACCCTTGCTCTGCAAGCATAAGGACTTGCTTTCAGAATCCTAGCACACATGTAAAAGCCAGGCAAGTGTGACACTCATCTGTAACTAGGGTGTATGTGAGTGTGTGCAGACAAGTAGATGGTGGGGACTCACTGCCAGCCAGTCTAGACAAAGTGGTAGGCTCCAGATTCAATAAGAGACCCTGTCTCAAAAAAATAAGAGTAACTGAGAAGGACAGCCATTGTCAATCTCTGGCCTCTACATGCATACTCATGGGTAGATACAGCTGTATATACAGTAGTCTACATTTTACACACACACACACACACAC
>JAQHUG010000023.1:12638914-12656703 GCA_028555095.1 Dicrostonyx torquatus | reverse complement strand
AAACCAAAGCAAGCAAAGAAAACCCATCTAGAGGAATGTACACAAGGGAAACCCATCTAGAGGAATGTACACAAGGGAAACCCATCTAGAGGAATGTACACAAGGGAAACCCATCTAGAGGAATGTACACAAGGGCCCACAGCCACACCTCACCAGTAATTATGACTGAACACCCCATTCATAGCCCATGAATGCAGGAGCTAATAAACTCCCAGCACACTCTGTTTAACCAAAGCCTCTTAAGAAAGGTGTTGGTATACAATTCACTAGAGAGGCTTTCCTGGTGTTTTACGGTGGACAGGAACATGACTGTTTACTAACTTATCAATTTGAGAATTCAACTAGAAAACCAGAAATTTAATTAATGAGTAGTACAACTTTTATTCTTTTAAGCTCAGTGTGTCTCCAGCTGAAGTCTTTACACTATTTTTCAGAGGAGAAATCACTTTCAACTGTAGGTGATATCTCCACCTCAGACTAGTAAGCAAAGGAAGGCATAGTCGGCCACACAAAGAAAGCAAATCGGTTAAGTTCCTTTCAAACACGAAAGTTGACACTACAGTGGATGGAGCTTTCTTTGCTAGAAGTAGCTAGTCCTTTACTAACCTGGTTTCCATTTGGCTGGATTACCTTCACCGGCGGTTCCTGCATAGCAGGGCTGACTGTAGTTGAGTATGTATAAGCCACCTGGGGAATCAGAATAGTCTGCTTGTTGGCAGCGAGTGCACGCAAGCAGGGAACACTGTTCTGGTCAGCAATGGCCACGATTGTGGGTAACTGGGCAGTGACTGTAGGAATAGCAATATTTATGGGGTTGGCACTTGGTGGGATTACATTTACAACTGGTTCTGAGTCTGTAACACAGTTGTCCTTTTGTGGCTCCTTTTTTGCACAAGACAAGTTCAAGGGTTCTTCCTGGACAGAATAAACACTGTTCTGGTAAACACTACTGATCGTCGACCTTTCCAGTAACTCTCCCTGCTGCTTTGGTAGTGAGAGGTCAAGAGGTTCTACTTGGGGCTCCTCCTGGGCACCGTCTGCCACACAAGAGTAACCCTGCAGGTTCCTGGCCGAGGAGAGGTTCAGAGGGGATGGGGATGATGTGCAACTTCTGGAACCATTAATGGCTGATCCTCCTGGTAAAGCCGGGGAGCTAGTCATCTTGAGGGGGCTCTGTCCACTTGTGCTGTCTTCCTGGGGCTCATTTCCATCTGCAGGTTGAGGCTGCTCATCATTCTTTGCAGGGGTGTTTACTGTGCCTGTTTCTGGAGAAGGTGGTTCAGGAGACTGCCCTGGAATCTGTCCAGCTTGCATCTTTTCAAACCACTTTTTAACCACATCCAGTGGTAGGTTCACAGAATCGGCAATCTTTGAGAGCTCTTCTGCACTTGGCTGCGCGTTCAGAGCATAGTAGGCTTTTAAGAGTGACAGGAGGTTCTTTAAAGGTGGCTGACTGGGAGACAAATCGCCATCTCTGGCTGATGAAGCAGAGGACTCTGGCTTCTCGACTTCTGGGGCGGGGGCTGGAGGCTGGGCAGGGTGTCCTGGGTCATAGTGCTTTAGTTCTGGAAGTGCATTGAGGTCTCCTGGGCAATCATCACACAGAAGGCAAGTGCTAGCATCTACAGCCCCATCACAGCTTTTGTCCTTCTCTGACTTAACAGTGAGGTCTTCTGGGAACTTCTCACTTTTGCAGCTGTTTGTAGGGACTGGGTTTTCTTTCTTTAAATTCTGAGGAACAACCTGAAGTTGGCTAGGCTGCTCAAGACTATAGTTGATGATAATTTTGGTTGTTCCATCTTGATCAACTAAAGGAAGACTGATGGCAGAAATAACAGAATGGCCGCCCTGTTGGACGGATGAAGCAGTGACTGCTTCTTGCTCTTTGGATGCAAGACTGGCTTGATTATTCTCCAAAACTTGCCGAATTACGTTACCATCTACTGCCACTTTAAGTACATTCTGAATGTCACTTAAATTGATACTTATGGGAGATACCAAACCAACTGTTGGCAGAACAACAGCTTGCACCACACCCTGAGGAGAACTGGTCGCCTGCAATTGGCCACCACCACTAAAAACCCCGTTTTGTAAAGGGGTTGAACAGTTGATTCCTGAAGCAACCACTATGGGTTTGAACTCATAATCCACAGGTTCAGTTTTGATTTGGTTTACAGAAAGCGGTTCTTGAAGGGGCTTATTCTCTATCTTCTGCCGTATCGGTGGGCGTGTGGGACTGCCTGGTGATGCCGAAAGAGATGGCGAGGAACACTGTGATGTCTTGAGTCCTGATCTGGGCCTCCCATTCACAGGCATCAAGCTAATACACTTCTTACTGCTTATGTGTGAGCTGTAGGAACCCGAGTGAGAAAACCGTTTCTTGCAGTTTGGGCATTCATATGGCTTCTCTCCTAAACAACAAAACAGACCCATTATTGAGTCATCACATTCCCACCCTGCCCTACAGTAAAATATAGCAAGACTCTCCTGTGTGCCCATAACATTATTTACAGCATCATTTCAAGTTCAAAACCTACAGAAATGTTAAAAACATGTAAAGTAGAACCTTCCTCTGAACAGTGTGCTAGCCAAGCGGGAACCTTCTAACATGTGCACAGCATTGCAGCCATGCTCTGTAACTTTCAATAATGCTCAGTTATCAAAAGGAACCAGTCTACTCTTTTGAGTAACTTTTCCTTATCCCATTTCATCAATCTGTGTGATGTTAAAACTCCACTTGAGCATCTGTAGAAGAAATTAATGTTATAGGAAAGAAAAATAAATGTAATCTCATTTCAGACTTAACAAGCATGCATGTCCTTGATTGATAAAAATTCCCACGTCCTTGCGGCTCCATTGGAAAAATCTTTCCATTATGGGGAGGAAACCTTAACAGAAGCATTTGTAACCACTGACTCCTCCCCCACACCCAGAGAACAGGCTCTTGTGGGGAGTGCGGCCCAAGACATCAGCTTAATTTCTCATGCTAGTGGGTATGGCAAAAGTTTGTTTTTATATTCAAACACATTAAATTTGGTTAAATCCAACATTTGTGCGAACTGACAGGAAAAACAGCGTGAAGTCAGAGAAGCCTCCCTTGAAATGCTGGCTAGAGTATCCAGGACAGGGACACAAGGCCATCACATACACTTTAGGAGAAAATTTTGAGAAGTACTGAGATAAAGGCAATATTGTCACACAAGCCTAATTTTAAAATTGTGATTTTAACTCAGTTACAGTCTATTAGCTGTCCAGCCATCTATCAGAGCACGGGTCACACGGACACTCAGACACCATGAGAGACTTGTGGCTCCTTAGGAAGTGCAATGGCACTGATCTCTCCAGTGTTACCGAGAGCACTGAGAGGTCAGTGTAAGTGCTGCTGGCTGCCACTGCCAGTGTGCGTGGTGCTTTGGGTCAAGGCCACAAGCCGAAAAAGCTGGAACCCACCTTCTCAGCAACATGCTTATTTGAAGGAGCAGGTACTAGCATTTCAAGGGATCTTTCATTAGGAGTATTTGCATATTTGACCAAAGTCTGCATAAACTGTTTGGTTAGCTCAAGGCAAGAGTCCTGGGGGCACAGCCAGGCTGTTTCCCACAGAATGGGTTCAGATTCTGGGTCCATCATACACCACTTCCTTACTCTTTCCAAACCTCGGGCTTTGGCAGATAGACATACTCTTGCTGGGCTGCTATGAAGGTCATGAGATTACACAACAGAACTTCCAGCACGCTCCCTATAAACTGCAGTGTTTCACTGAGAAAGCAAGTTTCCCAAGGGACAGCCTGAGGGCAGGGCCAGAGCTGCTGCTGCGCATGCTCAGGCCTTTCCTTGCTCTCCCTTCTGATACCACACACAACAAGGCTGATTTTTTTCTTTAACAAGCAGATCTTCTCATCCACTACATGCTGTCTTCAGCTCCCCTGTATACTAAGGAAACAGGACCCTTTACAAGCTTTCTCGGGACAGGGTTCTTAACCCTTACCTGCTTACTATCCTACCTCTGGATGTTCCTGAGTTTATCAAAATTTTGCCAACAGGCTGCTTGGAATAGGATTCAGCACTGCGAACGCTATCAGATGGACGTGTACAGTGGCCATGAGATAAAGGCTGTGTGCCAATGCAGCTCTGTTTGACAAGAGATCATCTCTGTCCAACTGCTAATGACTTGATAACAGCTTGAATGAGTCACAGCAGTGTTTCCCCACTAAAGAAAGAGATAGGGAGACAGATATGTGACACTACAGTCGGGGAGGCCATGGCTCAGAGCTGGGATGCTGCTGACGGAGCTCAGCTGTGTCATGAACTAGCCAAGCAATCTTGGAGAAGTTAGTTAAGCATTATGAGCCTATCTGTTTTTATGAGAAAATTTGGGATGTAACAGAATCTATTTTATGGGGCTATTTGAGACCTAAGTAAGTGTCAGAACCTATACTTCATCGCTGCGAGGAAGGACGGCACACAGAATAATTATTCTAGACCAAAGTTACTACGTTGGAACGCTGGCTTCTAGCTTCAGAGCTTTACTTAGGCTTACAGCATGACCCAGTTTACTGTGGTTACGGTTTGCAGCCAGTTTAGCCTGGAGTTCTGTCAGGAAGTGGCACTACTAAAGCAGAGCTACAGACTGAGGAGAGGGGTGGTTTGCAGGCTAGAATACTGAACCCACAGAATGAATATGCCAGTACTCTGTGGGGGGGTTTATATCTGAGCCGTGTGCTTTTGTGCTTTTGTCTTACCTGAGTGGAGACATGAAAGTCTGGTGGGCACAGCTCAGCTCCTAACACAGCAATCTGCCCATTAGTGCGCACGGGTCTGTTCATTAGTGCACATGGGTCCGCCCATTAGTGCGCACGGGTCTGTTCATTAGTGCGCACGGGTCTGCCCATTAGTGCGCACGGGTCTGTTCATTAGTGCGCACGGGTCCGCCCATTAGTGCGCACGGGTCTGTTCATTAGTGCACATGGGTCCGCCCATTAGTGCACAGGGATCTGTTCATTAGTGCACATGGATCTGTTCATTAGTGTACCCGGGTCTGCCCAATTATACACATGGGTCTGCCCATTACTGCACATAGATATGCCCATTAATGCACATGGATTTGCCCAGGGTTCATAGCTAAAGCTTTATGGTGATGAGAACAAAGTAACAATCCACCTGAGGGAAGAACTTGAGTTTGGTGGGTTTTTTTTGTTTTGTTTTAAAGTTTCAATCCATCATTGTCTGTAATTTTTTTAAAAGCTAAAGAAAATGGATCCAGTGGATGTAAGTCCTTCCCACCAAGCCTGGTGGCTGAAGTTCGATTTTCGAGACCCAAATGGGAGAAGGAGAGTGCTAACTCCTTGCAAGCTATGTTGCTGTTGTCATGGTGCCTGGAACAGCAATGAAAACCCTAACTAAGACACTGACTGAGACAGGGCTTTGATCACCAAGCAGGATTTCTCCATTCATTTCAATGTCTTGCTTCTAGATATCTGGAATAAGCTATGCATCCCAACTTTGTTCCATTAAGAGAGATGATAAACACTAATATAAAACTACAGCATAAATCTAGATCAAGTTTTATCTTATTTTTGTTCTTTAACCCCAATTTAACCCAAATTTTAACCCTAAACTTCATGTTTAGCTCACATTTCAAATCATCTCTAGTAAGAAGGCAGATTATACACCATGAGCGAGCCTATTCCATAGCATAGGGTTAAGGAATAGTTCACTGTACATTAGCACACTGCAGGTTGCAAGAGACACTCTATACATTCTAGAAACATTAATAAATAAATAATGAATAAATAAATTAATTAAATATGTGAAGATTAAAGTTCTCTTTGAGCATCTTGCTTGAGCATATATATTACTGAGGGTTAGTTCAATTATCGATACAGTGAAAGTTCCAGAAATGCAATTCCAAAAGACAGAGAACTACCATCACTCATGAATCCACCTGACAACTGCCAGGAAGATCCATCCGTGAATTAACCATCTTAAGGTAGACAATACCAAACACCACGTTCTCACATTTGTTGGCTGATGGTTTTGTCACTAAAATTACTTAATCAAAAACATATCTGAATTCAATCAAAAGAACAGATTTTACAGTGTGATGTGGGATTGTCAAATTTTCTTTATAAGCTTTGTCATTAAATCTAGAAAGCAATGTAAAACTGATGTGGAATAGAAAGATAAAGATTCAGGAGAATATGTTTTTCTTTTAAATCCTAACTTATGCTACTTAAGCTCTCTAGGTCGATACTATCTCCCCATGAATTTTATTAAGTTCCTTTTTTACTTTTCGCATGTAAATTCTATCTTCATTTATATTATATTCACATAGGAAAATGGTACTTGCTGTATTATATACTTTAGAGGTTAGATACTAATGAAACATCATTCAAATGAAAAGCAGCAAGTAATTCTTACCCCTGTGGAACGTGTTCTAACATGGCTGTCATGCTGTACAGGATGCAGGAAGAAAGCGCGTACTCACCACTGTGGATGCGTAAGTGCTCCTTTAGGTGGTGTTTGTATTTGAAAGCTTTTCCACATTCAGTGCACTTGAACTTACGATTACCCCCAGACTGCGTCACATGTCTCTGCAAGAAAGAACTGGTGTTTTACATCTCACACCCCAGGTGAGTTTGATGATTTCATTGTTTGTTACAGGCCTGAAGTCAGAGCAGTCACAAATACAGAATATTTCCCAGAAGTAGAGTGGTTTGTGTTTTATTAGGATCTAGGGATGGTCTTGTCTGTACTCTAGATTAGAGTTGGCAAGTTTTCTATAGAGACCCATCAGTAGAACAAGGACCTCACTGGAGTACCAGGCCCATTTCAATAGGATGGTACAGCTCTTATGTTTGATGATTCCAAAACATTCCTTAATCTGATGATTTTGAAAATACTTCGTTTTCATTTTAATTTGGTTTATATCAGTTGTGTGTGTTCCCTGATGTTAGGATTTTGTCCTCTTCCTTCTTAGGTCCTTATTACTGAAGTAGGGCTGACATAACAGAGATGGAAGTATGTATTGAGCACATACCGTGTAAGACTTGGAAATGCTCATCCCTTAGCCATCATATGATTCCAAAGGCCTGAAAGGTCAACATTTCTGAATGGTTTCCAAGACCTCTCAGCCATCCTTCCTCACACTGCCCCCAAAGCCCCTTCACAGCTCCTTTTAGTTCACACCCACCAGAAAAATCCTTATACAAGTGGCTATCATAGTCACTGCAGATTCTAGGAGTTTGTTTTCACAGTTTTGCTTCAGCTTTGCTGTCTATCTGTTCTTTGGCAAGGGCCCTCACCACTGAGCCAAGATGGTCCCAGCTGTAGCAGAGTGGGTCTACTTTCAAAGGTCACATGGACAGCTCTTTCACTGAGCCTTGTCTGTGCTATGGTGCACCAGTCTCTAACGCAGAAAGCACCGTATGGTGCTATGGGTGCTCTCCCTGGTAAGCCTCCTCAGCAAGGTCCAGGAGCAGGTGGTCATTTCCCCAGGAACTCCTTCCTTCTCTTCTGCTGCCTCCCACGTTCAGTGTCAGGTCAGTGCTGCAGACTCTGGTCCTCTCCTGCCTCACTACCACTCTCCTCGTAGTACCAGATTTTGTGAGTGATGCCAAGGTCCTGAGCAAACAGGTTGACTGTTTCTTCTTTTCCTGTTGACTTTTTTTTTTTTTTTTTTTTTACAGAAGTTATCCTTCAGCTTAGCAAAGGCACAAAGACTCTGTGAGACAATGACCTCTATAAAGCTCCTATGCAGCGTTCTCCCAAATGCAACAGGTCTATGTTCATAATCCTGTGATGTAAGGAGCTGGACATATGCTGAAGCTCAGATCTGTGTCCCGGCATCCTGTTACACTGTTACTTGGCTTGTAAAGTTAATGTCACATAGGTGGTAGCTTGCCTGCTGGTAGCTGACAGTTCCCAACCAGGACATTGTAAAAAAAAGAACAATTACTAAAGATCCTTTGATTTTAATCTTGAATATAAAGCCCACACTTTAAGTGTAATTTATAGTTAAAGCACTCAGTTTATACTTCTAGAAAACATACATGGTGACAGAATTAGATTAAGCCATCAAAGTTGACTCCTCAGGCTAAAAGTTCTCAAATGGTATGGAGGATGCAGCTTCCTGACTACTGCAGACAAACTGCAGTATTTTATAATTAGTATAGTTACCACCTCCAGGAAAAATCAAAAAATTGCAGCCTCCCCTTGATTTAGTCAGTGCTGAAATCATGTGGTTTGAAGACAAATATTTATTTTCCTACACAAAACATGTTGACAGAACACAGCCTGGAGTCTTTCAGACTCAGATACTTGTTATGGTTTATGCAAAACAAGTTAGGATGGCAAGGCCCTTCCCTGAGAAGAACACTCGCTAACCACCCCTTATCTCTGTAAGACTGTGCACAAGGCAGCCTCCGTGCATGCCCTGTGAGTACCCACAGGCCTCCTTTCCCAAAGCTCCCTGAGTGTGGGGAGGTAGCTGCCCTGTTTCCTTTACTTACTTGCTCTCTTCCTGACTTATGTGACGTCATGTGGCGTTCCAGCTGGGTCCTGTATGCAAAGGTGTAACTGCACAGGGAGCAGCTGAAGTTGTCCTCATTCTTCTCATGGCGATACTTAATGTGTTCTTTCAAAGAGGTAAAGCGCTTGTAGCCTCTATCACAATATGGGCAGGTGAGCAGCTGGGAGAATGCGTCTGGTGTTCCTGTGATGGGAAGAGATACTGTAACTTAAAGCATCCAAGGAATATGGTCAGCTACCACCAACCTGGGCCACACACAGCGGCAGTGCTGCTCACTTTATGTCTGCCCTCAGACAACAGACACTCATTGCCATTTATGAAAGAAAAAGCTTGACAATAAATATAGGTTAAGATGCTTAAAAGTTACACAGTAAGCAAATGGTGAACTTAGCATTCAACCACAGCTTTCAGATCCCCTGTCTCAGAACCCTAATTCTTTCCCTTTTTTGTGTTTGGTTAACTGAAGAAATACAAGTAAAATTAGGATTGAGTTACACTGGCAAGCGCGCGCGCGCACGCGCGCACACACACACACACACACACACACACACACACACACACACACACACACACTGTATGGGAGCTATTGTGAAAAGTCTGCTCATGACAATTCCATTGCTTACTTAGTACTAACTCTTTTTCATTTGAAAACGACACCTAAGTTACTGCCACAAGTAAGTAGCAGTTTCCAAGGTTCCTGGTGTCAGGTGTGATGACACGACTGAGCTCAGACCATAGAGGGTGTGCAGACACCACAATGGAGAATCCATTACCACTTTATCACTAATCTCAGTAGTTTCCTAGATTTTTATTTTTTAAGAAATTAGTTTATAAGTGACACATTACTGTAAATAAACTCTCTATTTTCTTCAATTTTAAATTCTTCATAGAAAATAGGCAACGTAAGGTAGTTTATAATCTTCAGATGCTTCATTATATACACATACTGCTTTACGGGAGTTCCAGTCCATATAAACTAAATGTCTTACTTAAAGACAACTCTATAGATGAGAGATTGAAACCCTAACTCTAAATGACTAGTCAAATATGTTGAAATATCTAGAAATAACCAGAGCTCCTAAGTTCACTATGGCATCTTTAGCTGCTAGCTAACAAGACCACTTGATCCAGAGAGTTTAGTTAGGTACCATTCTAATGCAGACTCTTCCTTTGGAGAAAGCCATATTTTATTTTACACAAGACAATGGGAAACTAGCATTTTGGGACCTCTCCCTTGCCAGGATGCCCAGTGAATCTGACTGATTCTAGAAGCGGTAACAGCAAAAGGTAAGATCTGCTGTTCTTGGTGTTTGCTGGCATGGCAATGTCCCATGGTTCTATTAGTCAAACTGCTCTTCCCCCATGCCAGGGAGCTATGCACCCTCATTATGTGTTACAGTTTTCTTCATGATTCGTCTGTACAATTAGTAAGTAAACTGTTCATGGGCTGCTCATGCTATTTGGATAGCAGTTATTTTCTTAAACCAGTGTATTGGATTCTCTTAAACATGAGGTATGGATTTATTCTTTTTGGTCACTAGCAAAAACAATAAAAAGTAAATGTGAATGTGTTTTAAGAATCATAGAATGAAGGAACAAGGGTGGGTTAATCAAAACTATGGATATATGAAAAAGTCTTGTGGAAAATATAGTTTATAAAAAGAGTCTGAACAGGGGTAGTCTGTACAGGAGGACAATGCTTCCTTAGAAGACATGGATGTTAAATGAACCATAGTGCTAGGTGTTGATGCATTATTGGTCTGGGAGACCTCAGGAGCCCCAAATACAAGTTATTGCCATTATTCTTGTTTGCCCAATAGAACTAGATGGTAAAACCCTATTCCTGAAGACACCATACACTTTGGTTTCAGGACATACAGAAATCAATCTCAAACTTACTGGGAAACTTCCTGCAGGCTAGCTAGCTATTATAGTGCTGGAAGGTGCTACTATGTAGGGGTCACTAGAGAGGAAAAGCTGTCAATCAACTCACTCCCTGGTAGAACCTACACATTATAATACTGAACAATGTGCCCACTGGAGAAAAAGTCACATGGCTGCTTTGGGGATAATCGATAGCTTTCTGAGGCCTTATTCATAGGAGGGAATTCATGTCTAATACTGACAAGCTGGGCAAAAGCCTGTGGTTGGGGTGGTCGTGGGTACCAGGTAGGAACCCACTAGCACTACTTTGCTCTCAAGCAGCTCTGAGTATTTCTGCCCATACCACCAATTAGTGCTGTGTTCAACCTTTGCTGGAAAAGCTGCTTTTTGTGGCAGGCAGCAGTAAAATGCAGAGACTCACAACCAATCAAAGTGCTGAGAATAAGTGACTGTTACATGCTCAACCCGAAACAGTACATTAATATCAAGCCTCCTGAAGCGCATGGAACAGTGTGGAGCGGAAGACTGAGGAATGTACGCAGTGCAAACAGGAAGGATGCTGTCAAATGCTGTCTTCTGGTATGACATGGTCACTGCTCCCATTAAATCACAGTAGTTTATATACATACTTGATGTGGGAGTCCCCTCTGTGCATTGCTTGTATTGGTTAATGAATAAAGAAACTGCCTTGGCCTGATAGGGCAGAACTTAGGTAGGCAGAGAAGAAAGAACTGAATTCTTGGAGGAAGAAAGCAGAGTCAGAGAGACACCATGAATCTGCTGCCAGAGTTAAGACATGCCGAAACTTAGCCAGTAAGCCACTGCCATGTGGTGATACACAAATTAACAGAAATGGGTTACACTAAGATAGATATAAGAGTTAGCCAATAAGAAGTTAAAGCTAATGGGCCAAGCAGTGATTTAATTAATACAGTTTTTGTGTGGTTATTTCAGGGCTAAGCTAGCTGGGTGGCTGGGATGAACAAGTGGCCCACTTCCCTGTAGCAATTGGTTACACATACTCTATAATTCAAATATATATATGTATATATAAATTCATATATATGTATGGTTGTTTATATACATACTCTATAATTCAAATACTTTACTAATTCAGAGTAGTAAGCCTACCCCCTGACCTTTAAGGATGAACATACTAGGCTGATTTATTATTTATGAAATAAATCTGTATATTTGTATTTTTCTTTCATTGAGGCTTTTTTCAAATTGTTTGTTATATGAAAGTTTTACATATATTCAAATAGGTTTAACATTTTTTCTGTTTCTCTTTCATTTCTAATATAACCTCCTGCATCTTGGAGTGAAATGCAAACATATTAGAAACAAACAGTCAGGAATTGAGAGCAGAAGGAGTGGAGTCTTCAAGTATTACAACAAGAGTGACCATGGGTTCTCTGAGTGCCCTAACAGAGCACAGAGCACTAGTTATTCAACTGAATCACAGAGACCCTTGAGTTGGCATTACCTTCTTCAAATATACCTGCTTAGCAGAGTAGAGGAACAGTCCCAGAATACCCTATGTTTACTTCCTTTATCACAGATTTCATTACAGGAAATCCTGTCCATTCTAGACTGAACCATACATTTCTTCTCATCACACCCTCCCCCGATTGGATCTTATACAGTTTGGCTTTGAGCTCACGATACCCTCAGCTCTGCTGCCCTCATGCTGGGATTCCATGTGTACACTGCCACACTTGCTTCTTATTCTGCTCTTTTCTTAGGGTCGATTGTGATTTAACAAAGATACAGTTGACTCTCGATTCAACAAGAGATACAAGTCTGTACATTTGACTATAGCATCTATTTTTTTTCTTCCTTCATTGTTTTTAGATAAGCTCTCATGTAGCTCAGGTTGGCTCATGTAGCTTGGGTTGGCCTCCAGCTTACTATGCAGTTAAGGATGGCCCTGAACTTCTGATCTCCTAAGTGTGGCATCACAGGTGTGTGCCACTACACTTGGTTTATTTCATGCTAAGGACTGAACTCAAGGCTTGGTGCATGCTAGGCAAGTCATCTACCAACTGAGCTATGTCTCGGCTCCTTGTTTTCTTTTTTCATGCCATCTTTTCTCAATTCCCTCAAAAAAAGTACAAAGTTGATTGCTTGAATATTAAGCTAAATCTATCCACTCCAGAAAACTGAAGAAGAATTTAGGAAATTAACACTCAATGAATCCTGGAAAATTGCAAGACCCTTCCTATTCTTGGTACAAATATGACATCAGATCACTTATAGGAACACTTATATGTGATTTGCATTTGTTTATTATTCTTGGAAGGAAAGATTCCTGTCTCTAATTAGGAGTTCTGAACATATTCTGAATTGTCCCTTCAGCCCTCTTTACTCCTTGTGAATTCATACTTAAGTGGATGAAAGCACACCCCGAGAACTACTGCTCCAGTTTGAATGCTCTCAGCTGGACCACCCTATTTCACTTGCTAAAAGAATATTAACAAACAAACAAAAACAATCAAAGGACAGAATGGGTCAAATTCCTCCTCACTTCTGCCAGCAGCTTCTATTTCAATGGGAGGTGATACAGGCACTGAAGAAGTGCCTGATGGCGGGTCAGGGCCTGGTGTGCATCCAAGAGCAGCCAACAACTCAACACTGTACTGATTCTCTTGAGTACTCATGACTTTTTGGTTCTCATAGTGTTCCCTTTAGTTGAAATATGTGCCTGTAATACAGTAACAGAAATAACAACCCTTTAACTTGAGAAAGAAAAGAGCATGCTAAGCTGTCCTCACCATTTTCGTCTTGACCACTGGCTTCTGGTGTGCCCTGCCGCTGGTCCTCATCAGGCGCCTCAGGGTAAATGATGGCCGTGTCTTGTTGGTGCAGGAACTCTTCCACATTAGGGTCATGGTTTTGCTCATTTTCTGCATCTGAGTCACATTCATCATCTTTTACTGAAAGAAACATACTCTCTATAAAAGGCTATTCTACCACAAAATGATTTTAACATTTTTCTAAGAATTTACTTATCTTGATAGAACATACCTGAAAGCTAAAAACGTATTCTACTTATTCTTGCAATCTATTCAGTATTTGCTTTATAGATCTCAAGTGCCATAAATATATGAAATTCTCAAAGTCCCTCTTGAGTTCCAGAGCCAAACTTCATTCCATCTCACTAATAGCACAACTCAGAGAAAGTAATGTGAGATGTGAGATAACTGTTTCTCACTTAATGATAAACCAGGGAAAAATATATCTTAGTTGTTTAAGTTCACTCCTTAGTTACCTAGCATGAAAGTTACCTTGACTCTGACTCATACCCACATACCCCAGCCTTTCAATTTGGTTGTGTGATTACCTAGAAAATCGACTTAGTAGTCATCTGTAGCTAGACATCTAATAGGAGCCAAATGTATCAAATCGGTAAAACTTCCTTCTTGGCTTCTGCCCCAATAGTGTTTAGTTTAATCATGGTATTATGGTGGGGACCTTCTTCTTGAGTTCAAAGGTTTAAGAGAACCCGAGTGTGTTCCCTTTGGAATGGTGACCAGGATGCCCTGAGACCTCTAAAACAGCTCTGCCACTCCATGGTCCCTGTTTCCTTCATGGCTCTAGAGGACATCGTCTACTCCATGCTGTGACTAACGAGTCCACAAGAACCAAGGCTCTTAAGCTAGACCTCATATAGGCTTCAGGCTAGTTCTATAAAGTGTCCCTTCCTAGTAGACCAAGGCTGACCCTGCAAGACTGGATCTTCTTAGGATGAATCCTGTCTAGGACTTGAGAACCAATGATACAGTTACAGTTGTCACTAGCTTTTCAGCTTTATTTATTTTGCTTCTCAGCTTTTTAATACAGCAATCATTTATCATTTCTTGTACACTGGGAACTGTATCATTTAATCCATGACAGTCAACACCACATCACTTAGCCTTTCCTGTATTGTACGGTTTCACTCATGTCGGTGACCATCAGACAGTCACTCATCCTGCAGGAGGATGCTTTGCAGAGGTAAGCCAGAAACTTCTGGTTACAGTTCCTCAGTGTCATCTATGCTTTCTGGGTTCTTTCCAATGCTTTACTTTTCATAGGAAAGGGAGAAAAGGGCGTGCTCCTTCTCGTCCATTGCTTTAACAAGGCACCCTCCAAGCACAAAGTTAACCAAAGTGACATAGAAGCAAAGCAGGTCTCCCTGCTTACATGGGTTCTGTGAGGTGTGATGCATGTGACACCAAGTGTTGGGGTTCTAACCTGGGAGCTGAAGCCAACTATGTAACACTACAGATAGAGGAAGGGGGTGACATATTCTTGTGATGCCTTCATGAATTGATCCCTAATTGCTAGCCAGGAGGCTGCTAGAGGGGACAAAGAGCATTCTCAAACATCATTCTTAGGGCATTGTGAGCTGGGATTTCTGAATAGCTAAGGTAGTTCTCAGCAGTGGCACTGACACCTGTGATGCTTCAACTCATCACATTCTGGATACACTCATGAAGGTCATTTAGATTTTATGTTATCTTATAGATTAGTATCTAGAGTTAGATTTGCCAAGATAGTTACACCTATTTTTCTCAAATAGCTGTGAAAATTTTAAATTTATTTTATAAAATGGTAATACTTTCCATATCCTAGTAGCAAAACTAACTATCTATCTATCTATCTATCTATCTATCTATCTATCTATCTATCTACTATAGTACTTGCGCAGGTGTATTAGATGTCTTTATCACACCTGGGCACTAAAGTACACTGTGTTCAAGAATTTACAAGCTTAGTTTTAGGCTGACATGAACATTTTATCTATCTATTTTAAGTGCTGGGGAGTACACACGATGAAAAGGTCAAGTGTGAAGCAGATCTATAACTGTGTATATAACCATTAGAGTAACGGGAAAACTCCTCAGCATCCAGTGATAATTCAGTTTCTCCTTAGGTGAGACAACAAAGCGCTGGTTGTCAAGGTCAGAATTACAGGACTAGCAATACAGATTAAAGGGAGCAGATATTTAACAAAAAAGCTAAAAGAGTTCGTCCTCAGAATGAAGTGTTCTCCTATGCTGACATCTTCACCTTCCATTTGTGAAGTTTTGTGAACCATTACTTTATAGACACCGATGGGATGCTTAGAGCAGCGAAGGGTGTTTGGGGTAAGGGTCCCACTGACTGAAGACGAGGCTTGGCCAATAGTTCTCTTACTGCAGGAGCAGCTAAAGGAAGTCAGCTGTAGAAAGAGCAAACAGTGCTTCTGTCGGCAGCTATTCCCTAGTCACGGGTGTAGCAAAAAGGAAGGCAATCTCTTAAGTTTCTTTTGGTTCACTATGTAGCCCTGGCTGGCCCTGAACCATGAATGTAGACCTAACGCTGGTATCAAAGAGTCATGTCTCCAAAGCTCCACTGCCATCCTTCCCTAAGAGCCACATTCACTAGGATTTACTATAATAAGTTTACTCGCTCCTGACTCCACCTCCTGGTCCTGAGAGACCCTGCAGACTAAAAGCAAAGTCCATTTAGGAGCATCTAGGGCAGTGGTTCTCAACTTGTGGGCCACAACCCATTTGGGGTAGGGGCAGAGAAATGACCCTATCCCAGGAGTGGCCTAAGACCATTGGAAAACAGAATATTTACATCACAATTAATAACAGTTGCAAAATTATAGTTGTGAAGTAGCAATGCAGTAATTTTAAGGTTGGGGTCACACGAGGAACTGTTAAAGGGCCGAGAACAGCTGATGGTAGAGGAACCTTCATTAGGGAGGGGCCTGGCGTTCCGCAGCTGCTGTGGCTAATACTCTGCTCTCACACATGGTTTCTATGTGTTAGGACTTTAAACTGAAAGAATGACTTTTGCAGCAAAAAAAAAATGAGATAAAACATTATGAACCTGGAGTTATGGGTGTGTTGTTTGATAGTAGTTTGTATGGATGAGGGAATGGTCCTCTAACTCTGGTTATACAAGATTTATAAATCATCAAAGTTATCATTAAAGGCAACAAACAGCCCTATTTTGTGTTCAACAGCATTGCCTTTTTACTCAAAACTAAGGCTTTAAATATTTCATATGACATTATTATTTTTAAAATACTTTATGTCAAGTTTAAATACCTTATATAATTTGTAAGGTAGCATGACAAAATATTTGATAACAAGCAGATCTGAATACATTATGCATGCAAGTTACACATGGCCAAGGTAAGGGGCAAAAAGTAGGCAGTAGGCACAATTCACCATATGCTTCATTATTAGTTAATTCTTTGGAATTCAAAGTTCACTTTCATTTGAAGGAAGCAGTGATTATGAGTGACAATGCTCATAGATGAACAATATCTGTTTTGGTCACTTGCAAGCCACAGATCATTTATGAGATGCCATGGACTGCCCTGAAGACGCATTTTAAAGTTAACAAACATAAAAAAAACAATTGAAATAACATGTTAGGAATACCTGACCCAAGGTTGAGTTTATATTTCACGTGTGTGTATACACATCATTTTGTGGGAAGTGCATCTTTATGGAGTTCGTTGGTTTGGTTTACATCCTCGTTGCCTGCCTGGCTTATGGGTCGTGGAAGAGTGTTTGATGCCAATACAAGTCAGAGGTGATAGAAGGCAGGCCTGAACCCACTACAGGGGGACAGCCTTGAGTCTCGGGAATGTGTACTTTTAGCTGCCTAGGAGCAAATTTCCTTGCTTACTATAACTGAATTTCATTTTGGTCACTGCAATCATAGTTCTTGTTTGCTGTTCTATGTTCACTCAACTCATCAACACTCATGATTATCATGTAGTTTACAGAGAACCCAAGATACTGTTTACTTTCCATCCTGTGGACAACTCAAAGCATATTGGCAACTAATGACTCCATTCAAAGTAGTAAAGTTCTGTATTTTCCTAACTTAGGTAAAAACATCATATATGTTCAGAGAATCATTTGAACACTTGGTTTTAGTATCTGTAGATTATATTCATATGTATAGAATGAAAATCTGTATTATATAAGACTGAAATTTTATATTTAAATAACCTTAACATCTAGGTTTTTCTATACTAAAGTTCTTTACCAGTTAAGGAGGGCAAAATAACGGATAAGGAAACAGACTAAACCCAGGATTCACAAGCATAAAAGCCAGTGTCACAAAAACAGTTCTGGGGATTGAGCTCATTAGATTGTAGTCAGCTGCTGGATTAATACCCTAACTGTTCATGTATGACTCTGACCACAGACTTGACACACAAACACAGGCTAGCTCACGACCCACATTCCAGACTGACCACTGGGTAGTATGCACAGGACAGACCCAAAGAGCACTGTGCCTGATGAGGAAACCAGAGCCTACAGAAACAGTTTGTTACTTACAGCCTACATAACAACTGGGTATTTTGCCTGTGAAACCT
>JAQHUG010000023.1:12599785-12624128 GCA_028555095.1 Dicrostonyx torquatus | reverse complement strand
TCCCAATTGAGCAGAGCGCCTGGGGGCTAGAGTTTGGTCTTACCAGTCCAGTTGGGTGGGTGGATCTGAAGCTGTGGCACTCACCAAGGACCCGCCGCCATGAAAAGCCTATTGATATCTTTTATCAAGCTGAGAATTACTGTAAGTAGGCACTGTGAAGGTGAATTTTCCTGTCTTTTCTTGTAAAAGTATACTGAATAAACATTCATTGCTGTAACAAATCATGTCCCCACAACAACATTGTTATGTAAGCTACATATAGTTTTAATATTCTTCTCTGTCATTATGGCCCTATACATTCAACCCATCTTATGCTAAGCTTTACCTGAGATAAAGTTCTAATTCCTAAAATCTGAACATTTATATCCTGAAGAAGCCAATTTGGATGCCAAGATTCTGATGAAATCATTGTTACATCTACTCCTGTGTCCATGAGACCTTCAATGGCAATGCCATTTATTTGTATTTTTAATTTTGGTCTTTGTTCATTTATAGAAGTTTGTCAAAATACTTGCTTTATCGCCTCTCCTGAATTTTTTTTCTATAGCTTTTTTTTTTTTTATCATCCAGAGCAGTATGGTCTTTTATTTTTTCAATAGGCATTAGGTTCTTTAATTGTTCTGGGAAGGAGTTTCCTCCATGATGGCTGAAAGTGGCAGAACTGGATTTGGCATAGGGGCCGAATTTGCCTAGGGAACTGCGAGGCCCCTCATGGAGTTTCCCAATGGCAAAGGATTACCTTTGAATATTTGAGTATTTCTTGTTGCCCTACATTCATTAGTCCAATGCCTGCCTTTGCTACACCTTCTGTATAAACCAGAAGGAAGGTATTGGCAGGCCTCTCAGGTTTTTAAGTGGATTTAGTTGACCATGTTGGTGCCAATTGTTGGCAGAGGCCGCTAGTTCATTTCCCAACCACACTGACTCTAAATAGTCACACAGAAACTATATTATTTGCAATACTGCTTGGCCAATAGCTTAAGCATATTTTTAGCTAGCTCTTATATCCTAACTAACCCATCTCCATTAATCTGTGTATCGCCACATGGCTGTGGCTTACTGGGTAAAGTTCCATCAGCATCTGGTGTCTGTCTCTAGCAGGGTTCCGTGGCTTCTTGCTCACTCCACCTACTCTCTCCTCCTCTATCAGCTTGGAACTCTCACCTTGCCCTATTCTGCTAAGCCACTGGCTGAAACAGCTTTATTCATTAACAAACAAAAGCAAAACATAGAAGGACTGCCCACACCAGGAAGGGGCATTCTAAATGGATGATTCAAAGAAAATTTTTTTCTAGGAATGCCCTGTCTAAAATTCCTTTTAATGTGACCTTGCTTGCCAGAATTATAACATTTGATATTTTGATTTTTCTTCAAACCTCTGCAAATTACCTCACCTATCCATGCTATCATCATGTTCATGAGATTCTATATTAATTGTATTAATTGTATCTCGGATTCATTCCTCCAAAGGTGCTGACCTTGCCTTTAATGGCCCACTAAAGGCAATTCTCTATGCCTTATCCTTTTGCACAGATAATTGGCACTCTCAAAAGTCAGAGATTCAATTACAATTTGTCTAGCTTCCGAATTTGGTACCATTCTATTTACTGCTGAAGTTTATCTTTGTAAGAAAACTTCAAAGGCTTCCTTTGGGCCCTGCATAATTTTAGCAAATGACTCAATTTTCTTTCCTATTTCTCCAATTTGTCCCAAGCATTCATAGCTGCTGTGCAGTAGTGGCATTCAATACAACAGTGATGATGAGTCAAATCAGCTAAGTTACATACATTTCCAGACGTTTATGTTCCTTTATTACCATTCCGTTCTGTGAGCTAAAAGACTTAAGAATAAATAAGATGCCTATACACAAGCAAGTTGCCATTTTTTTAAGCAAATACCAGAAGTTTTGAATTACATGAATGTCCTATGGCAGTGCAGAGGTTAATCGCATAACCTCCAAATTCAGACCAGCAGGCTTTAAGCCTCTGCTCACACAACAGTGACCATAGGAAAGTGTCTACCTTTGTATTCGTTCCTTTATCTACAAAGCAGGTATGTTACCTGTTTCACTGTATGAGAGTCAAACACAGTTTAGAACATGGGCACGTAGAACATACACATACAAAGCATACAGCAACAGTACACTATGATGATTATTAACATTATACTGTGATATGTGATATGATATGATATGTGATATGTGGACTGCGGTGAAATTTTTACATGTATGTATGTGTATAGTCTATACAATAATGCCTTCTCAAAGATGTCAACATTATAATTCTCCAATTCCACAAAAATCTTAAGTGGCAAAACAGATGTTTAGCTGTGATTAAGGTCATAGACCTTGAGATAGGGCGGGTTTCCTGGATTATGTGGGAGGTTGGTTGTTCACTGTGGGTTCTTAACAGTGGAAGAGGGGGCAGAAGAGTGGAAGAAGAAATGAAAATAGTAGGAGAGTCCAACGTGAGAGGTACCTGACTTGTTCTGCTGGCTCGAAAGGTTCAGAAAAGGGTTGCCACTGTTACAGAATCCAGGATGACCTGGGAGATAAGCCTCTGAGCATGCCCCAGGGATGGGGGTGAGGGAGGTGGGGAGTTGAAGTGGGAAGAGTTGTGCACTGTGGGTGGTACCAGTCCCTGGAGAAAGCGATCTGAAAGCAGCATGCATTCATCCATCCCTTCCTGACTACAGACACCATGTGTCCAGCTGCTTCAACCTCCTGTCAGCTCGACTTCTGAGCTTTGACGGGATGTACCTTGAACTGTGAGTCAGAATAAACCCTTTCTCTCTAAAGCTGCTTTTGTCAGAGTGTTTTATCACAGCAACAGGAAGAGAAACTATGACATGAGCCATAAACCAAGGAATGAAGTACCCTCTGGAGGCCAGAAATGGCCCAGAGCCAGCAAGGAAATAAGGTCCTTTCATAATCAAAAGGGTGGCACTTCTGCTAACATATGAGAATGGACACTGCACTGGCTGTAAGAAACTAATATGTGTAGTTTGAGCCATCAAATGTGTGGTGATTTGCCATGGCAGGATAGAAAACACAGAACTGATGAAATATTGTTAGTGCAGGGACAGAAATGAGGATAGCTGCTATTTTCTGCTCGTCACAGGGAAGATTTGGTCTTGTTTCCATTTTGCTGCTTTAGTTTTTCCAGACACTGAATCTGAAACCATTGTTGGAGGCCATAAAAAAAAGTGGAATATGATGTGGTAACTGTTAAAATATTTCTTTATGGATGGGTACTAATGGCCAATAACCCAACTACCTACCTGCTGTTAGCTCTTTGTGTGAGTGCCACATTTAATGTGTATATATTTCTGTTGGGATCACACAGACTTGGTCTGATTCTTGCTCTTCCATTTAGTTTCTGAGTTAACAGCTGTTGTGCAGCCCTGCTGTAAGAATGAAAAGACGGAGGAAAGGGAAGGATTCACCTGCTTGTGAACACTGATTTCCACAGTGAATGTGTAGCGTTCTAACTGATGTCTGTACTGGACAGGCCTCCCAGTAATCAATGTTTTAGGTAAATGACATGTTTCTTAAAATCTAACCAGACCTGATTAAAAAAAAATTTCAAAGAAAGTAAGAAAAGCTTGATTTCTATTGATCCTGATTTCGAGACTTTTGAGACTATCCCGGATGTGGAAACGGCTGTGAAGTGACAAGGGCAGCAGGTCTGGTCCTCCAACAGTACGTAGATTAGATAAGCTCAGCTGTTAGGGCTTCCACGTTTTCCCTCTGTTCTAGTAAAGCTTTATTTAAAAAGTTGAAAATTCAACTTTTCTCAGAGAAACAACCCAATAAAAATGTTTTATGATTTATTTTGATCAGGTTGTTTAAAGGCCTTTAATTTGAAACCTTTTAGATTTATAGAGAAGTTATAATATAGGTACTTTGTCTACTCTTTAATCATCTCCCCTTCTCCGAGCATGCATTAACAAGTACTATAGAAAACACTGCATTACAACATCACTGAGCAACTGGTTTTCTCCAGCTCCTGTGGAAAACCTGGCATCTGCTTTGGCTTCTCAACAAAGTATACTGACCTAACACCACAGTGTGTTCACACCATGCCCTCTTGAATATGGTGACCCGAGAACCCACGCTAAGGAAAGAACACTTGGACAGCAGAGCAGGCAGCTCTGATCAAGGACGAGAACCTGCTACCAACAATGCTGCTAGTAAGCTCTGTCCAGCAGGGTGGAAGCTACTCTGTGAAGAAAGCTCCTTTTGTGGTGACTCAAATTCTGTTGATGTTTCAGGACCAGGGTGATTAGATCAACCATATCCAAACTAACAGACCATCATTTCAAATGAGGTAAAGCCTAGAATTCTCACTTTACATAGGTTATAAATAGAGTTTCTGTTGAAAATTATTTGTGTTAACTGGAGAATTTTGTTTCTAGAAGTTTTAAATAATTTTCAGTGCTTGAGAATATTATCAACAATGCAATGCATGCTAACAGTGGATCAATAGTAGCTAGGCAGGATGAATGTACAACTCTATACATCCTGTGACTTGAGTATTAAATTGACCATAAGATCATGTTGAATATATATTTGTAGGTACCATTTATATAGTATAAATTAAAAACTATTGATCCTCTCTAGGCTGGCTTTGCTAATTTCATGCATTCACATTTTTAGTCATGCTTGTTCACTCCTCAGAGATAACTGAAGAAGCTGCAGGAAGAGGACATGTGACTGCATACCCCTGCGCACACGTCTCCTTTTCCTAGATCCTTCATCTTCTTCTTCACCCTGTATTAGTCAGGGCTCTTATATGGGATTTAGTAGAATGGCTTACAGGTTGTGGTCCAGCTAGTCCAACCATAGCTGTCTACTAACAAAAAGTCCAAGAACCCAGTAGTTCAGGTCATGAGGCTAGGTGTCTCAGCTGGTCTTCAGTATATACTGGGATCTCAAAGTAGTGGGATTCAATGCCAATGAAGCAAAGGACTTGCCATTGAGAGCAAGGGTAAGCAGGAAAAGAGCAAAAGCTTCCTTCTTCCATGTTCTTTATACTGGCTGTCACCAGAAGGTGTGGTCCAGATTAAAGGTAGATCTTCCCACCTCAAATGATCTGGATTAAAAGTGGGTCTTCCCACTTCAAATTATTTAATTAAATGATCTCTTTTAGGTGTGCCCAGCTGCTTGCTGTTAGTTCTTGATGTAGTCAAGGTGACGACCAAGAAAGGCCATCACAATCCCTTTCTGATTTTCATGTAGGGGAGGTTCCTTTATCTGAAAATGTCTGTAGTTGCTCTGGACCTAGAGCCCTAGGCTCACAACCTTCAGCATTTAAGAGGAGAGCGACACCCTGCTGGCCTCCAGAGTCTCTAAGGAGTGGCTGTCACTCAATGGACTTCCCTACAGCCACAGTCTCCCGCATTTGTCTCTGTCACTTTGCCTATCCTTAGTGTTCAAAGCTTTGACTATGGTGTTTTCTGGCATGGGCTTCTCCAGACTAATTCTAGTCAGGGCACAGTTTTAGGTCTTTTATCAAATATTATAAAATTTTAGTAATTTTTCTAAACATTTTTTCCAGCCCTGCCTTTTCTCTCTTCTTGTGCTGGAGAGCTGATGTCATAAGACCAACCCCCAAAGCACGCAGAGGCTCCCCTCTTTCTTCCCACTGTCCAGACTCTGTTCCTCTTGCACTTTCATCTTCCATTCCCTCTTCCTTCTGCAACCGACTCTTGCTGTTTTTTCTGTTGTTGTTGTTAATGTAATTTTCAGCTATAACTTCATTAAGTGCCTCTATTTTCCCTGCTTTGGACGGATGGGGCTTTCTGGTTTTGGTTCTAAGCCATGTTCCTAATTGTTAGTTTTACTCTGCTGGCTTTCATTCCTGGTCAGAAAGTCTAATACCAGTGTCACGTAAGCTCTGGTTGTCTGCTGCTTTGTCTATTCAATTTGAAATCTCCTCATTCATGGTAACATGTATTTTAGAAGGAAACATGGACGTCTTTAGTTATCACTCAAGAAGACAGACAGTGGCTCTAATTTAAGTAACCAGCAGAGAGGCAGAGGGAAATGCACTCCAGGACACTCTTTCAGCATTTGCTCCCTGATGGGAAGAAATGGTTTCTTGGAAGAGGCTGCTTTTTCCTGCACAGCTGATGACATCAGTCCTTCCCCACCAGCTCCATCTACATCACCCTGGATGGGAAAGGCTTCATTGACTCCAAGAAGAGTCTCTCCAAAAGAGACTGAGGACCTGTTTGAGTGAAGCTCTCGGGGTTTGACTGTCCAGGAGGGTCTGTCCTCTGCCCTACTCAGGAAGATGATGGGATGCTTTGTTGCCACTTGGTTTGTCTGCCACTACTGTGGTAGTGGTTGGGACGCTTCTCTTCAGTGAGACTAGAAGACAGGCTTCCCTGACTGAGGAACCTGCAGTTTCCTCTGTGGTATTTGGTTATCTAAAAGTTTTCTGCGTCACAAGACTGTTGCTTTCCTGAATTCAGGATAGAGAGAGCTTGAGCAATTGGGTCATGTGCGTACCTGTTGAGGTTCAGGACCAGACTTCTCCAGCACACAGTCTCATCTATGAGACAGAGTGAACAGAAATCCAGGGAATCTACTGCTATGTCATTATTTGGCTTTCTGAGGTTTCTGCTCTCTCTCTCTCTTGTACTTAGCAGGAAAAAGAGAGAAAAAATTTCTATTCCATTCTTCCAGAAGCAGAGATTTCTTTATTTTTTTTTAAATTTTTATTGTTAAAAGAAAAATTTACATTTACTCCCCTTGTTCCCGGCCCTCCCGCTCCCCCACTACCCCACTGCCCTCCCCCTGCTTCCTTATGATGGTGCAGGATACCCTGTCCTATGGGAAGCCCAAGGCCCTCCCCCCTCCATCTCAGTCAACTAACTTAATTCTTATGCAATCAATAAATTGGCCAAGTCGTGAGAAGAAAGTAACTAACTACATTTATCTAATCTTCAACCCAATCAAAGATCTGAGAAGGGAAATAACATTACCTGAGTGATTAGGAAGTGCAATCAAACAACTTCCAAAATATGTAACAAGTCACAGAGACAGCTGGCTACCTGGGCAATCACCCAAAGTCACATTTGCAGTGTTGAAGCAACCAACTTTGGCTAAGGCCTAGCATAACTGACAGATTATTTTTAAAGGCAAGAAAATTTTCAAAACCATCTTACCCTGTCTTGGCAGGATTTGACAGTTCTGCTTATCCATTTCCAGCTTTTATGTATTTTGTCAGTAGTTGAGGTATGGGCAGTTCCTTGCCCAAAGGCCGGTTTTGCCAAGAAGAGGACAAGCTCCAATTGGAGTGTCTTTGGCGCTCAACAGTCTCTCGGGAATAGATCGGTGTAGCCAGGAGCGTTTGTATCTCTTTACCACAGAATTCTAGGTTAGATTAAATGCCATTTTCTACAGCTCTTTGAAGAGGTTGAAGACTATTTATACAGAATATAATCTCTATGTATCTAAAGAACCTGATTAGTCTAGCTATAAATATGACAAACATAGATGACTATTGATCTACAATCCAGAAGCAGAGATTTCTATAGTTTTTAAAAACAGTTGATAAGGGACTAAATGATTATCTTACTTTAGTTTTTAGATATTTTACTTATGAGCTAAGAAAACTTAATATTTTTAATTTGCTGTATTCTCTATTATGTTGTAGGAAAGATAAACACTGCAGAGGAGGGTTTTACACAGCTCATATTTCATAAGTGTATTACAAAGGTCAGATAGAATGTCACATAATTAAAGATGAATATAGTAATTTAAAGAATGTAATACCCAAACAGTGTTAGATAAAAATGACAAAGAACTGAAGCTCTCAAAATGAAAGGAATAGCAAAGAATGGAAAACCCATTTTTTTCTGACCATGATCTTGTAATTCAAAAGGAAAATGTCTTAGGGTACTCTAGACATCTTCTCTTCAGCATGTAGTGTGCACTGGGCCTCAGAGGAGAAATAAAGATCTCAGAAACTCACAGCTCCAATCACAAAGCAGCTGTGGATACTGGCAGATACTGGCAGGTAAGGAAGCGGTGGCTCTGCAGGCAGGGGGCAGGACATGGGCAGGGTAGAGGGAAAGGATCAGGAACAGAAGTGGTGCTAATGGCCATTTGGAGAGGGGTGACTATAAGGGACCAACATTTGCATTCAGATCCCAGGCAGCTAGGAGCTGCAGGACTGAGCTGATCTCTTTCAGAAAACATCAAGCTCTGCAGACACCCAAACCCAGGGTACAAGTCTCCACTGAAACACTTGCTGTCCTCTTCTTGTTTTCAAGCCATGTTCATAGTTGTTAAGGCATTTTTTACCATATTAGCTTAAGATCCTGGTCAAAAAACGAAACAACTTCTAGAGTTGGTCTTTTTTCCACCACGAGGTGAACTGAGTTTATAGTCGGCTGTTTTGTTGACACTGCTAACATATTTGTAAATGCGCTCTGACATTAACTGGTGTCTTTCTTTGCCCGTGATAACCATGTTTAACTTACACTCTATCATTCTGTCTCATCCCCATTCTTATGGAGTATTTTTCCACCCTATCTCTTTGTGCCTGTGTCCTCAAAGCAAAAGTAAATCACCCTGTAACTTCTGATTAGAGCTCAACCCCCTTACTAAATCACTGATAAGCAGCATTTGATAAATCCATTTTGTTAACCACTTTTGCTGTTTGGTGGCTCCTTGTTCCTGCTGTCTGTCTGTGTCATTGGATGTTTTCATCCCGAATGTATTTTGATTTTTTTTTTTAATGTATCTACTGAAATTTTTTTTTCCTGTGTGAGTGCCATGTTTCTTACACTGAGTGTTTGGGGGAACTTTTTATCTGTTTCTAAAGGAGAGCTCTGCTGGTTTGCAGTGTTTCTCTTTCAGCACCTGTGGAATATAGTATCCCACTTTATCCTCACCTTTAAAGTTTTGGCTTAGAAATTTTACAGCCTTGCAAAGTTTCCCTTATCGCAGCGAGTCCCGCCCTCCCCGTGTCTGGAGCGGTGCTCTGCGCACTTAGCTCACTGCAGCAGGCGCCATGTCTTCCCTTCCCCTGCCTGGACCGCACCTGGATGACTAAGCTGTGCCTCCACACACAGATGTCGTGTCCATCAATTCTGAGAAGGTCTGTCTGAATTTCACTTTGTGTGCAATTTTCTCTACCTTATTCATTCTCTCTTTGACTCTTCTGACTTGCTATTAAATTCATTTTGGGTACTTACCACTTAATTCTTTTAATTTTTGGAAATTACATTATTTCTTAACATACTTTATTTACTAAATCTGTTTTTAGACAGTTCTGCACACATATGCAATACATATTAACCATTCTCATCCCCACTCTTTGACACTCCTACCCATAGATCCCTCTTTACATTCCTGTCTATGTCTAGTTTGTGGCCACTGAGATCAACCAGGGCTATCTGCATGCTCATGGGTTTGGAACTAATCATTCACTGATTTTTAAATTTATTTTTTCTTTAAACAAGATGGAGCATTTCATAATTAAGATAGTCTGAGTTAACTTTTGCTTCTGTTACTTTCCTATGTTCCTATCTGCTTACTAAATTACTGAGAGACTTCTGAGGCACTAGAATGAAGTATATTTTTAATGGTCATGGATATTTGTAATACTTATACTTTAAATTCAAACATGGCTTAAGATGTTTTAGGTTACCACTCACCAGTGTGAACTGGGGCTCTAATCCATGGACAAGAGTGAGTGTGAAACAGCGTCTCAGTCTTCCACTTCCCAAGTCTAGCCAACTTTACCTGCTGACTTTGGCAGGGCACAGACAGTAGGGAGCTTGTTTTCTCTCATTGCTATACTAAATGCACCCTCATGACACACCTTTGAGATTTTTGCATACTCAATTATTCTACTACATTAATATATCATTATTTTATATATATCATATTATTACTTTATAAATCTATTGTTAATTTGGATATTCCAATATAAAATTAAAGGAAGATACAAGTACTTCAACAATATGGGGAAAGCCTAGCTCTTGGTTAAAAACTTCCATATATTTTAGGTACTGTTCAAACAGTCAAAACAACATCATTCTGATTCAAAGTCTACTTTTAAAAAAGTAGCAGGATATCTAATATTGGTTAATACACAGATAATTTTACTGTTTATTAAAACTTTTACCAAATGTATCTTTTTCATTTAATACATTTAAAGAGTAAAGAGAAGAGAATTCTCTAAGGAGCTACACTCACCGTCTTCATGCCAGCAGTTCTTGGCGGCGCTCTCCCTGTCACTGCTTCCTGGTAACACTGTCTGGTCTGCTGGCAGCTCATCCTCTGGCACGCCACCTTCACAGTCAGCTGCATCTGTGATGCTTTCTTCTTCCACAATATGGAGTTTGTCTTCATCGTCAGAATCTGAATTTGCTTCTACCACAGTATTATAATTTGTAACTGTAATACAAAGGAACAAATAATCAAAATTGGTGTAAAAATCAGTTTTTACCCCTTACAAAAATATATTATTAAATATAATAATATATTTTTATTAAATATAATAAATGCAAATGAAAAACAGGTTGCAATTCAATAATGTTTATAAGACCATAATTAGTAGGCAACTCACTTGATAACACATCTGATACTAGATGGTCAGAGTGACAAATAATAGTATCTGCACTTATTAAAAATTCATATACGGTGCAAACGCTGCAAATATTAGCAACAGAGTTTTCCCAGTTACTATTCTACACATAAGAAAGACAGGGGAGTGGAGGTAACACCTCTGACATGCAGTTAACAGGTCACGGAGCCAGGATTTGGAACCCAACAGTCCGAGTCATCTACACTAATCTTACTGTGTGCAACACTACTATATACAATTAGGCTTCAAATCTTTATAGGGCCATCTTTCCAATAAAAATACATTCTTCATCAAATTTGCTCTACAAGAAGGACTGCTGTCAGCCACACACATTGCATATTAAGCCCACAGTGACTCTGAAAGTATCAGCTAATTTAGTCAAATTTCTATGTAATAGAATTTCTAACTAATTTTAATGCATTTAATATCAGAATTACAAACAAAATTTTCAAATGGTTTCCATACTTTGTAGAGCCTGTGAGATAGTAGAACATAAAATATTTTAAACAATCCATCAGAAATGAGGTTTTCCTCTGGAGTGTGCAATAATCACTCTGGTGGCATATTTAGTATCTAATGGGGTAAAGTCACTGAAAGCTCTTGTTTCAACTATTTGCAGAAAGATCACTATTTGCCACATTTGAGAGGAAAGGAGGAAAAAATATTGGATCCTCTCCAGATAATTAACACAGTTAATGCCCATGATTCGTCCCCTTGACTCTTTTCAGCTAGCCATTCCTGAGGGAAAGTAACCACCCAATTGCTTAGATGCCAGGCATCCATAACCCTCTCTCCCCAAGTAAGTCCATGCTCACACTGTGGATGTGTGCCCCACACAGCAATACCCATCCACCCAGAGAAACACACACCACTGTCGACATGAAGAAATATAATTGAAAGTCTAGTTAAGGATGAAAGGGAGAAAGCAAAGGACCCAAACCCCCAGACTTGCTTTTGCAGGCTGTAGGAAGACCCAGTTTATTAAAAAAGTACTTGATGTGTCACTGCACAAAGAAGGATTTTTTTCACAGTTTAGGTGCAAAGAAAACATTGTTAGGTTTTTTAGCATTAATTCATTTACCTAGATTTTCTAAGAGAAAATGGTTTCTCTCATTATTAAATACATGTTCATCATAAAAAATCAGAATTAAAACTCTCAAAGTAAGCATAGCAACCATTTCCTTTTGACTTACATTATAAAAGCAATAACAGCCAAGTATATTGCTTCAATGCACTAGGCACACATGACATTGAATGTTATCACATTCCTTATCCTATTGAACTATAATAAAACCCTACCTTGCTTGGGCCTCATGTCTACTATAAAAGCAACATACAACAGCGTATTCTACTGTTTGGCTACTTTACAGTTTGCCGTGGAGCACTTTCCCTGCCAATGTATATAAAACTCAGTTTCTCAGATAGAATTCCACTGGGCAGACATATCTGTGGGCTCTGACATCCGCCAGCCTGGCATGGCCATGGCTTGAATACAGCTTGGTAGCTGGAAAGCTAGCAACTTAGAAAGACAAAAGGTGAAAGGCTTGGCTCCGGCCTTCCTTTTTACTTGTAGATTGCCCAGGAAGGAGTTGCTGGCTCCAAAGCTGGTGAGATATGCAAATGTATGGATGAAAGGTGTGGTGTCCCCCGGAAAAGGAATGTGAATGGAGAATTCCTGAGGGTGGAGGAGCAATTCAGGTTTGGGCAGAGCTTGGGGGAGAGAAATAAACGCAAGGTCACGCTGTAAAGGACAAGAAGTCCTGAGCTGCCTTTGAACGATGATGGTGTGAAAGTCTGTTTCTTCCATGCACCTCCGAGAACACGCTTAGGGCAAAGCACCAGTTTCTATGTTGGGGCAACGGTCCTGGACACACATCCTCCGCATCACACCCAGTTCTCCATAAAACTTACTTTGTTTTTGGTAGTAAGCACTCACATCAAAATAACTTTCTTTGTTGATATGGTTTGCTATGACCAACAACAAGGTGCAGCCATGGCATGCACACAGAACGGGGGCTGTGCAAATGACAAACCATGCTATTAACTTTCATTTTGACTTTAATATCAGTAATCTTCTAAATGATTTGTTAAAGGCATTTGATGGCTAGGTAAACCAGTTAGCTAAAAGCTCAGCCAGTTCTCGATTCAAATAATCCTTGGCTTCTCTGGAAGCTGGGTTGACTGTAGAGTTCTCACGACGATTGTGCACAGCGAGAATATACAAATAGACAACCGACTTTCCTGCTACTTGTTGAAGGTGTTGGTGCATTTTAGGGAATCCAAGCTGGCCATTGGTTCATACGGCCCTACCAATACTACACTTTAGCATTATTATAATTAATTTGTTAGTTGTAGATGGTTTGGTTATCTATAGGATATATATTTAATGTATAACTGGAGTATTTTAAACTTGGACGCTTCCTTTGAATTTGGCTTTAGGGCTTAAGCGTATTAATTTTAAATATTTGTTTGAATAACTTGTATTTTCAGGTTCTAATTTAACCTAGACTGCAGGGTATTCCAAAGGCCACTTACTTTCCTGTTCCCCAGTTTGAACTGTCATTGTGGTATGAAAGATTAGCTCAACAGCCAAAACACAGGAACAACATACATGTAAGATTATAGATCATATTTTTATATGTGAGATAAAACTGGAAAGACACCCAAAGTTCCAAACTTTATCACATAGGCAGAAAAAGACCAACAACTGTTCTCCAGTTTTTTTCCCTTTTCTTTTCTACCCTTTGCCTCAATCACTCAGGTAGGAGAAACCAGTCAAATTTCCCTGTTTTCTGGATCTGTTTTTTTAAAGCCTGAGACAGGGTTTCTCTGTGTGTAGCCCCAGCTGTCCTGGAACTCACTCTGTAGACCAGGCTGTCCTCAAACTCACATAGATCCACCTGCCTCTGCCTCTTGAGTGCTGAGATTAAAGATGTGTGCCACCACTGCCCATAAAGCTTGAGGACTTTTACAGAGGGCTTCCCTAAAGCAACACCTATGCACACAGAGTAACACAGGCCCCAGCAGAGTCTGAGGACTAATGGGAGACCCTGGCACTTTAATTTTCTGCCCACTGTATCTCCTTTAATCTCTGCTTAGAATAAGCAATTTACAGTTGGGGGAGTACATACTTTTACACAATACAGTCACTTATAGCCTTGCTTCATAAACTATGTGTTAAACATGTATGGGGGGGTCTTAAGAGATTTGACAACTGTAAATCATTGTGAATGCAGAACAAACAAAACTTATTTAACAGTCAAATGCAGAAGGAATCTGTGATTCCTTCTGGGAAGTGCTCACCCATGATGTATCATGACCTTTAGCACAACAGCATTGGTTCCAGACACACAACATGGCACACATTGCCTGTGAAAGCCCTCATCTCACTAATGCACACTTGAACTACACCACAGTGTTCAAACTGTATCTACAAAATTTCTTGCTTGTATAGAAACACAACACTATTGCTCCTCAGCACATAAGTGTCAATTCGGTATTGGCTTTGGATTGTGCTGTATTATTTGATTTTTATAACTGTCATCTGAGCTGTTGATCTGAGTTCATAAAAAATAGCAAATGGTTTTTGGCTTGAGATTAGGACAGAATGTCCAACAGTTTCTGAAAGAGCCATAAACATACTTTCACTTTGTTGTATTATATATTTATGTGAAGCAGCATTCATTCACAGAATTAACATTGTAAAAATCAAAATAATGATCAATTCTGAGAAGCAGTGGGGATGCTGTGCATCCTGCAGGACTACATGCTCAGCAGATATTTAATCTCCACGTGAAAGGAAACAAGAATCTCAAGATCATTAGTAAGTTTCTTTTTATAAGTCAGAAAATTATATGCCTGCCAAAGAACTGTTTTGAAAAAGTCCTTTATAATTTTTTCAGCAAATCCTTGATTTGTGTGCCTAATGTGGTAGTTTGAACAAGATATTCCCTACAAGTTCAGGCACTGGAAATCTATCCGCAGTTGGCGGTGCTGTTGGGAAGCTCATGGGGAGTACAGCTTGGCAGGAGGAAGGACATTGTTGGGTACATTGGTTTTGAGAGTTTAAAGCCTCATGCCACTTCCTGTTTGCTCTTTTTGCTTCATTCTTGTAATAAGAGATGAGACCTTTCAGCTTCCTTCTGCAGACATATGCTGCCATGCCTCCCCATCAATACGGACTCTTATCTTTCTGGAACTGTAACTCAAACTGTAACTTCCTTCTATAATTTGCCTTCAGTCAAGGTGTTTTATCATAGAAACAAAAAAGTAACCAACATACCTAATTTCTATAGTTATATATCAGGCACATGTAAAAATACCCTGGGTAAAAAGGGCCACAGATGGAAACATTTATAAAGTCTCAGTTTATAGGGTATAGTAATTCAAGTACAACATATATGTATGATCAATCAGGGCTAGTAGCATGCCCATATTCTCATGTGTTGAGAACCTTATAACTCTTCTCTAAGTTCTTCTGAAGTACACTGTTGCACAGTAGGGCTGATTCACTGTGCTACAGGGCAACATAGTCACTCCATCCTCTCCAAGCATATTTTGGTACCCTTATCAACATTAAGAGAGGTATATTCTCAAGTTACAGGAGATCATCCTGACTCTGGATTTAGTTAAACAATGGATATTAAGAGAGTAAGGATAAAAGAAAAGACAGTTTTTAAAATCTTTAAACATGGAACTGGAGAGATAATGCAGTGGTTAAAAGCACTGGCTGAGCTGGGTGGTGGTGGTGCTCGCCTTTAAGCCCAGCATTTGGGAGGCAAAGGCAAGTGGATCTCAGTGAGTTCGAGACCAGTCTGGTCTACTAAAATGAACTTCAGGCCAGCTAGGACTGTTACACTGAGCACCCTGTCTCGATAATGATGATGATGATGATAGTAATAATAAAAAAGCACTGGCTGTTTTTCCAGAGGACCTGGGTTAGATTCCCAGCACCACATGGTGACTCAAAACTGTCTGTGACACCAGTTGCTGGGAACTCAAAGCCCTCTTCAGGACTCTTTAGGCACTGCACACATGTAGTACACAGACATACATGCAGGCTAAAACACTCATATACATAAAATAATAAAATAAAAATCTTTCAGTGTGACTTACATGTGTTATAATGATGCTGAGAACAACACAAATCTAGACATGTGTACTATGAAGAAAAAGGAAGGGAAATTGAATGAGAAGTTCTATCAGCAGGAGTGAAAATAACATTTATAAATACATAATGTACACTTACATGTGAGTGTGTGTGCATGTGTGTGATGTTATAAGAGAGTACCTAGGGTTCTGCCTTCTGTATGGCAAGCACCGACCCATTTGTAGAGTTGATTATGGGCCCACACTTTTCTCAGCGAAGAAACTAGACAGTGGAAGTGAATGTTATTGATGATTCCAGAAAACAGGGTTGAGAGACCCTTCTGCCAACCAGACACAATAAATAAACACACAGGAAAAAAAGGGAGAGAGCATCTGATGACTCACAGGTCAGAGAAACGTTCTGTACATAACAGTACTTCAGGAAAGACATAAATACGTACTATACTTGGTGCACAACAAAATATGACTTAACCTGGCTTTTTACCTAGATTATGGATAATATTAACTTATTATCTACATGCATTTCACTATATAATGATATAATAGTATACATGCTTAATGTAATACATAGATAATATAATGTACAAGGTATATATTATTCAAGTTTAAAAAAATTCAAAAACTGGCATCAAGCTTGGTTTAGCACACTCACAAGCCAAGCACATGCTAGGTTTAATAACAGCAATGGTTTTGTCAGTTTGGTTTTAATAACTCTGTAGAGAATGTCCTTTATCAAGGCTACACATTCAATTGAACAGTAATCATAAGATATTTTTATATATTCAAAGTATTTCTTAAAACCTAACTCCAATGAAAGGCAACGGCTGTGAACTCTCCTGGCAGAAGCCTGGTGGTTTTCACTGCCTTCATCTACAAGCCATTAATAGAATGACAATTGATAGGCAGAGGCAGAGGGTTGTCAGCACACACAACTGTTGCAGAATCACAGTTTTTATTGTTTCCTTGTCTCTCATTACATACAAAACTACTAGAAATCCACAGGATTGATCTTCAGCACCTCAGTCCTTACTGTGGTCTTTTCTCGTCCTCATGAGTCCTCTACTTACATGCCAGCACACCTTCTTAAAGCTCTCACTAACACAAGGGTTCATTTCAGCTAGGACAGGCTTAGCTCACAAGCACGGAGACAAAACAGTGAGAGCCAAGTCTCAATATATTGAACTAATTCAGTGCCAGAAACAGAGGCTGCAAGTCACAAAGTATTTGAACTAAAATAATTCATACTAATTTATCAATAACTGATACTTTCTTCATAGCCAAACTGTGTCTTTATAAATAGAATGATTTTTGCTTACATAAACTGTGAGCTACAGAATATTAGTATGAAAACCCCAAAAAAATATGAAATGGAGTTGAAAATAAAACACAGACTCATTGAATCCAAACTCTACAGGCAATGCTGTGATGAATCAAAGCAGCATTCTGTCTGTAAGAGTCAAATGATATAAATGAACCACCAGTCTAGTTGATTATGGAGCAAAACTAAGAAACAAAAATGTTCAATATCGAAATGCAGTGGGCTGGAGATAGAATTCAGTATGAGAGCGCCTGCCTAGCATGTGTGTGTCATGGGTTTGGTCCCCAGCAACTGCACAAGCACACACACACACACACATGCATGCTTGTACATACATATGAATAAAAAACCAAGTGAAATTAAAGTAACTGTAATTATAAAGAAATTTAAAGTGTTTTATAAATAAATGTTTTCATAAGTCTAAGCAAGTAAATTTGATACCTTAGATAAAAATTCGTTCTAGGAAAATAAAGATGATTATAATTTTAGAGAAGAGACAGCACACAGAGACACTGTGATAATCAGAATAAAACTGGGAAGTTGCCCAAGAACTAATTAACCACCCTAAATTGCCAGAGCCTTCCTTCCCTGGATACTTTTTCCAAGGCCTGATAGTTCTGATGATTAAGAGCACCCCAGCTTTTTTCTGAGGCGGCACACACAGGCATATCCACGAAACTGAGGTGCAGGTTACTAGTTGCAATTGATGAAAACTAAAAATGTCACTAATTTATTAAAAGAATAAAGCAAACACTATTCAACACCAGGAAACAGATGAGTCTTTATTAACACAGAAAGAGAAAGAATGACTCCTATACAGTCTGAAAGGCTGGAGAAATGGCTGCATAGGTGCTTGCTGAACAGAGGCCTGAGTTTGGATCCAGAACCTAAGTAAAATGCTGGGCATGACTGTGATTGCCTGTGACACCTGCACTGGGGCCGGAGAGGGCAGAGGAGGGTTGGCTGGCTGTCAGCTTAGCTCTAGGTTCACTGAGAGACACTGCCTGATGGGAATAAGGGGAGTGATGGCGCAGGACACTGACATCCTCCTCTGTATGTATGTATGTATATACATATATATGTATATGTGTATATATAAAAGGATCTTGCATCTGCACACACATGCATGTACACACCATAGAATTACATTATAAATTATACATATTATACATATATATAATTATATTATAAATACACCAATTCTACCTAAACTATTCCATAACAGCACAGTTCTCATGAAAATACTAAGCCTGGCATACTGATGACAAATAGAAGTTATTTGGACCCAAGTACTCCAGGGTTCCTCTAGCAGGAGAAGCTTAGTCTCTTGTCAGGTTGCCTTGCCACTTACCAACCACACCATCTTGGAATGTGTCCTAACCTTTGCACACGCCAACTCCCTCTGCTATAAGATGGGGATGTTTCTACATGGTTACCATAGTGATGGAAACTATTTTATACGCAAAATACTTAGTAGAGTACTATATACATAGTCTCAAAGAATATTGTTAGTATTATCTAAGAAAGTAAAAATACTCACGTAAATCAGAAAAAGTAACAGCAACAAGAGTTGTGCGTGGACACGGACTTGTCACTAACAGTAAATGAAGGTTTCTACTTTCACAGGCAAAGACAGTCGTTGACTTGACTACAGTCCAAAAATAGACCCCCATACAAACAGAAGTCTAAATCAGTATAGGGAAGACGTTTTCAATTAAAATCATGTGGGGACAGCAAACCCAGAAGCTTGTAGCTCACTATTTCCACCACAGTGAAATCAGGCAAAGCCTTACAGCTTCAGGTAAGAAAGGGCTGCTACAAGCAGGATGCAAACCCAGAGCCTGAACGGTATCCGCAAACACGAGAGAAGGCCAATTTCTTAATGATACTGAAAAACCCTTTAGTACCCATAAGGAAAAGATTAGTCACATAAAAATAATATGCAAAATAGATACACACAGCAGCAGGAATGGCCTCCAAACACGTACGGAAGAGCTGTCCTAAGGGAGCAGCACAGGCGGATCCAGGCCTCTGCTATCGCCTCACGTGCATTTTTAATCTTCTTGTACTTTTTGATCTCAAAATTCTCACTTTTCCCAACTTCATGGCTCTGTCTCTCTTGATTACAAAGTTTCTTGGAAATTTAGTTTTTCTGCCTGTTCACTGCAGTGAGCACACTCCAGTCATAACCTTGCACTAGCCGTTGTCATGACTGTGAAGGAGAGTCATACCAATCCAATGACTGCACGCTTCCACATCTTATGACTCTCTCCTCGTGGCTGGCTAGGCTCCTCTCAGCCCTGGAAGCTGCTCTGTCTGCCTCTTCTCTTTCAATGATGCTTCTTCACTGGCTTTTACCCCAGCCCAGAACTCTGTAAATCCAGGGTGCTGTGTGCAACACTGACCAAACAGCTCCATGTCAGGGGAGACTCGCCATCGCCAAACCAACTCTTAGCCTTTTATAGTCATCCCACCTTCAGTAAACTCTCTCACACGTGTGTACAAACACATCTCTATAGGAAACTCACTCGCACGTGTGTACAAACACATCTCTATAGGAAACTCACTCACACGTGTGTACAANCACGTGTGTACAAACACATCTCTATAGGAAACTCACTCGCACGTGTGTACAAACACATCTCTATAGGAAACTCACTCGCATGTGTGTACAAACACACACCTCTATAGGAAACTCACACGTGTGTACAAACACACATGTGTGTACAAACACATCTCTATAGGAAACTCACTCACACGTGTGTACAAACACACATCTCTATAGGAAACTCACTCGCACGTGTGTACAAACACACATCTCTATAGGAAACTCACTCGCATGTGTGTATAAACACACATCTCTACAGGAAACTCACTCACACGTGTGTACAAACACATCTCTATAGGAAACTCACACATGTGTACAAACACACATCTCTATAGGAAACTCACACGTGTGTACAAACACATCTCTATAGGAAACTCACTCACACATGTGTACAAACATACATATCTCTATCAGTAAACTTACCTTAATTTCAAAACACATTAACACTCATTGGAGAGCCATCCCCTTTTATCAATATATACAGATGTCCTTTATAAAAGTTTGATTCCATTCTTGCAAGGATCACAATAAATGTTATATAGCAACTCATCTATGTAGGGCAACATTAATTGACATTGTCCAGAAGAATATGCAAGTGAGTGAGGAAATGAGATAAGGAAACTCACCTGCTTCTCTGCTTTATTCTTATGATTTGAAAGTTTATCTTGCCTTGAAATACTTTAACAAAGATGAATTTTAAATGCTGAAGTCTGAAATAACTTTCAGTACACTGTCACTAGTGGAAAACTTCAGGAAACTTAACTGGAATTCAAGGAAAAAGTTTCTTAATATTTTTATTATGAATTTGAACTTTAATAATAAGAAGTAACAATTGAAAAACAGTGATCAAGCTGGGCAAGGGGGCACACACCTTTAATCCCAGCACTCACTCAGGAGGCAGAGGCAGGCGGATCTCTCTGAGTTTGAGGACAGCCTGATCTACAGAGTGAGTTCCAAGATAGCCAAGGGCTGTAGAAAGACTGTCTCAAAAACCCAAAACCCCAAACCAAACCAGAACAAAACCCCAGTAATTATCATAAGACAATGAGAGCTGGAGAAATGGCTCAACAAGTAAAGATACTTGCCACTGAGCCTTGAGACTTGAGTCTAATACCTCAGCCCTACATGGTGGAATAAAGAACCTACTACCATGGTGTTTTCTGACCTTCACATGTATGCTGTGGGAAGCATGTGTTCATACACACAATAAATAAAAATAAATTATTTAAAAATTTAAGAGATAATAAAAAATATAAAAATTTAAGATATAAAATGAAATCTTAAAGAGAAAATTAAAATGATATTGAAGAAGGCAATAATTGCTGTAAATTTACATGCATGAACATTGAAATAAAACCAGCTTTCACATACCAGAAAGTGCTATGCAAGCTGCCAAGGGAGGGAACTACCAACAGTCCTACCCAACTGTGACACTTAGGAACCACAACAATGGCCAACACAGATACTCCTAGCAGCACAATGGGGCACTCCGATCTGGGCAATAACAGTTCTGTAATCTCCAGCCCAACAGGTGGGAAATGATGCCTGATACTGAAAACCTGGCCAGCTTCCCAGGGTTAATGACACTAAGGCTCTTTCTTAGAGGAGAATCTACTGCTCCACTTTAGGGAATTCTACTTATCCTCATCCTCACAGGTAAGAGTGGCTCTCACCCTTCATCAACAAAGCTTCTCTTCGCATCAGAGAGCACTACAAAAAAGCACAACTGGTCAAAAAACAGCTGATCATGGGGTGTCCAGCCCCAGTAGACACATCTACAATACAACTCCCAGTTTAGGGAATATCTCAAGAGGAAGAACAAAAGAATTTAGGAGCCAGAGGACCAGGAAGTCTGCTGTGAGATTGTGTCTCCTAGAAACTACAGGGAAGCTACACCCAGGATACTTCAACAAGACCTGAACAATGATAAAATCAACAGGCATCCTAACACAGAAGGGGGAAATCTCATGGGGCCCCACCCTAGACAAAGAACTACAGCCAACTAGTGACGCCCATTGCAGGAGAATGTCTTCCCAGGGGATAAACCTCCTGATTAGTTATCTGATACCAAGGGGTTAGCCCTCAAACCATATACATACAGGCAGCACTGAATGTACTCAGCAGGTTCTTTGGATACGGTTATAGATACATATGCATATATGCAAAAATAATAATCAAGAAAAAGAAGTCATGAATTTCACGGGAGGAAGGAGAGGATATGGGTAAAGTTGGAGGGAGGAGACATGGAAGGATTGAAGTAAGGACTGGGAAAGGGAGAGATTATATAACTTTATTTTTTTTTTGATTTTTCAAGACAGAGTTTCTCTGTATAACAGCCCTAGCTGTCCTGAAACTAGCTCTTGTAGACCAGACTGGCCTCGAACTCACAGAGATCTGCCTTTGCCTCTCAAGTGCTGGAATTAAAGACGTGTGCCACCACCAACTGGACAATTTTTTCTATTTTAATCAATAATGTTCTTCCTGTACGAAAGGCACCAATGTGTCAGGAAGTACATATAACACTCATGTTTTCTGTTCATAGCCACATGACACATGAAAGTACATGGAACACAAAGAAAGGCAATACTTGATAGAAGGCAAGGAGCAGGGTGAGTTTCTGCCCCTTTCCATGGTGCACAGGAGGACATTCACACCTTGCAGAGGGCAAGTGCCTTCAGTCCCCAAGAGAAAGCTCCGGTACAGTCACAGTAGCACCGCCCACCCACAGCACAGTCAACAATAGGTGTCTGCATCGAGGATTTTCCTCCTTTTACAAAACCAGAAAGCAGTACGTGTTTTATCATTTTCCATATACCTGTTGATTAGTAGCTGAAATGATGATAAAAATACGATGGAGGGAACAAAAATTCTATCCTAATTAATCTCATTTGGTTCTCCCTGACGCCTTTAGACTAGAAATACTAGTTGATGACGTGAAATTACTGGGATGCAGGGGAAATCACAGAAGGGAGAAGAAAAAACAGGTCATGAACCCAAGTGCATAATACCAGTCTGACCATCGACTCTCCACCTGTTTCCAGGAGTAGCAGGAGCCTGTAGTTCCCCACTGAGATCCAAGCACAGCTCTCACCTGCCTCCTGGGAGCTCTTTCAAAGGCCAATTTCAGCACTGAGATACTCAGTCCTGCTGACCATACAGACTATACAGACCCAGAAGGCCAGATTACAATGATAAAGTCCGAACTGGAACTTAGACCTCCATTTTTTTTAAAACACTGATTTGCTTATTTGTGTGTGAGGTGGGTGTGCATGAGAAGGAGGCACACATATAGAGGTCACTTTGGGGGACCTTGTTCTCTCCTCCCACCATGTGGGTTCTGGAGCTCCAACATACATCATTCAGCTTGGCTATCCCATTGCTCCTACTTGCTGACTCAACCTCCTGGCCGAGGAACTTCTTTCTTTTTGTTTTCCTTTTTTGAGACAGGATCTCACTATGTAGTTCTGGCTGTCCTGCAACTCAATATGTTGCTGGCCTGGACTTTACACAGATCTGCCTCTTCCTCCCAAGTGCTGGAATTAAAGGTGTGTGCCAGCACCTCCCAGTAGGTTTATTTCTTAATTAGGCACTGGAAACAAGCTGCAGCTAACTGGAGTTTGGTTGTACTAAGATCTACTGTGCAACACAACACTACACATGAGCCCAAATCCTTAGTTCTTCTAAAATGCCTGCAAGGTGTCAGAAAGAAGATTCCACTTCTGAAAGACACACAGCTTTAAAACTAGACTTTAGACCAAATATTTTGGTAAGAAATGTGACAGTATAAAATTACATACTGAAGTAGAGGTGACAAAGGACCCCAACCATGTCCACCAAGTACTATTTTATGCCTTGGTAGTATGCCATATAATACACTTTCAAATATTTTGTGTCTATTTTAATTAGAAATGATTGCTTGGAAATTAAATGGATATGAATAGAAGTATGAAGGAATTCTTGACATTTTGCTTTACTTGAGTTACCTGAAAACCAAAGGGCACACTATCAACATAATCTATTTCAGAAAATCAGCGGTATTCTATGAAACAATACATTTTTTTATACATTTTATCTTGAAGAGTAAATAGACAGTGAGGCTGGATATGGCCACTCTTGTGAAACGTATACAGATAGTAAATAAATACCACATGCAAAGTAAATACAACAGTCTACTTCACTTAAGACATAATTTTTTAAAGATATGTTTATCAGCTGGGCTTGGAGGAACATAGACCTGTCACCCGAGCAACTCAGGAGGCTGAGGCAGAAGGACCAAGTTCAAAGCTCCCTGGGCTACAGAATAAGCAACCTAGTGAGAGTGACATCAAATACATCGGACATGAGACTTGGGCATAGGACATGAGACTTGGGCATAGGACACGAGGCCCTAGCACTGCAGTCAGAGACATCAGGACAGACCATAACATGAGAATCCAGCGAGGGCCATAAGACTCCACCAAGGGCTATGAGATGCCAGCAAAGGCCATGAGACAACAACACAGGCCATGAAACACCAATTCAGGCCATGAGACACCAGCATAGGCCATGTGGTCCTAGCATCAGGCAGAGACACCAGCACGGGTCATGAGATTTCAGCATGGGCCATGAGACTCACATGGGCCATTTGGCTTTGCAGACCAGACTCAGAACCAGGCTACTGAACAGCCTCAAGAAACAGAAGTCAATGCCGGGCGGTGGTGG
>JAQHUG010000023.1:12557909-12586848 GCA_028555095.1 Dicrostonyx torquatus | reverse complement strand
CGGTGCAGGAAGACAACCAATCAGTGTGCTCTTCACTGAGGCAGCCACTTCTACTCCCAGCTTTCCTCAGTTGCCCATAGTCCTTCATGTACCCAGCTATGATGCCTATGAACCAAATTAACCAGCTTGCTGTGATAATTCCTTTTTATTGATTTTTATTGAGCTCTACATTTTTCTTTGCTCCCCTCCTTGCCTCTCTCCTCCCCTTCAACCCTCCCCCAAGGTCCCTATGCTCCCAATTTACTCAGGAGATCTTGTCTTTTTATACTTTCTACTTCCCATGTAGATTAGATCTATGTGAGTCTTTCTTAGTGTCTTCATTGTTATCTAAGTTCTCTGGGATTGTGGTTTGTAGGCTGGTTTTCTTTGCTTTAAAACCACTTATGAGTGAGTATATGTGGTAATTGTCTTTCTGGGTCTTTGTTACCTCACTCAAAATGATGTTTTCTAGATCTATCCATTTGCCTGCCAAATTCAACATGTTAGTTTTTTCTGCTGTGTAGTACTCCATTGTGTAAATGTACATTTTCCTTATCTATTCTTTGGTCAAAGGACACTTAGGTTGTTTCCAGGTTCTGGCTATGACAAATAAAGCTGCTATGAACATAGTTGAGCACATGTCCTTGAGCATCCTTTTGGATATATATCCAAAAGTGGTATTACTGGGTCGTTTCCTAATTTCAGGAGGTCCCATTTATTAATTGTTTCTCTCAGTGTCTGTGCTACTGGGTTTCTATTTAGGAAGTGGTCTCCTGTGCCAATGCATTCAAGTGTACTTCCCACTTTCTCTTCTATAAGGTTCAGTGTGGCTGGCTTTATGTTGAGGTCTTTGATCCATTTGGACATGAGTTTTGTACATGGTGATAGATATGGGTCTATTTTTGTTCTTCTACATGTTGATATCCAGTTATGCCAGCTCTATTTGTTAAATATGCTTTCTTTTTTCCATTTGATATTGTTTGGTTCTTTATCAAAAATCAGGTGTTCGAAGGTGTGTGGATTAATATCCAGGTCTTTGATTCAGTTCCATTGGTCTCTGTCTGTTTTTATGCCAATACCAGGCTGTTTTCAGTACTGTAGCTCTGTAGTAGAGTTTGAAGTCAGGGATTGTGATGCCTCCAGAAGTTCTTTTATTGTACAGGATTATTTGGCTATTTGGTTTTTTGCTTTTCCATATGAAGTTGAGTAAAGTTCTTTCGAGGTCTGTGAAGAATTTTGCTGGGATTTTGCTGGGCATTGCATCGAATCTGTAGATTATTTTAGGTAAGATTGTCATTTTTACTATGTTAATTCTATCTACTTAAGAGCATAGGAGATCTTTCCTCTTTCTGGTATCTTCTTCAATTTCTTTCTTCAAGGATTTAAAGTTCTTGTCATACAAGTCTTCCACTTGTTTGGTTACACTTTTTAAAACATAAAGTTGGTGTTTATTAATAACTAGTTATAGTGAGGATTTAAGAATGAACATCAAGAGAGACAGAGTGGAGAAGAGTACAACAGACTCTTGGATGTGGGCCTTTTAAGAAAGAAACTTCTACCAAAAGCCATCCCCACTCCTTGGTTTTATTTTCATGAGACAAGAGTCTCACTCCAAGCCAAGGCAGGCCTCAAACTTGCAGCAACCCTATTTCAACCTAATGAGGCACCAGGCTGAGATTAGGCCACACATTTTGTTTTCCACTTGCAGTTTAGATGGGTAAGGTATACATTAACAAACCCATAACATCTTTGCAATTCACAAGCTACAGGACACTTTGGCTCAGAAAAATATGGCCAGCCTAATTATGGTGGTTTGAATGAGAATAGTCCCATGGACTCACATGTTTGAATGCTTGGTCCCCAGTTATTAACTGTTTGCTGTAGGACGTGAGTCACTGGGGGGTGGACTTTGTGCTTTCAAAAACACATGCCAAGCCCAGTCTCTCTGTCTTCCTCTCTGCCTGAAATTTGCCACCGCTCCGGTGCCACCCTCGCCTACCTGTTGCCACGCTCCCAGACATAATGATCATGAACAAACCCTTTGAAACTGCAAGCAATCTCCAGTTAAATGCTTCCTTTTATAAGTTGCCTTGGTCATGATGTTTTGTCATGGCAACAGAAAGGTAACTTAAGATGTTACTGCAATTATCACCACTTAGTCTAGAAAATCATATGAAGCCTAGTAATATTAAGCAAATTTTTCATATTTACACAAAGACTAAGAAAAAAATCAAATACAAGTTTCTTCAAAACTGTTTATCACTTATTAGACATGTGTATTTGAACTTCTCATATGGACAGGAGTCCAAGGCTCAAATACACTCAAATACTGTGATGCTTAATCTTGGATGCCAGCCTGACTACATTTGGACTCACCTAAGAGGGCATCTACTGGGCACACCTGGGAGGACTTTTCAATCATGTTATTTTGAAGTAGGAAGACTCATCTGAACTATGGGTGGCACTTTCTGTAGCAAGTGGATAAAAAGAGGTCTGAGGGTCACTGAGTTGGTGTCTTGCTGGTGAGTTCATCTGCCCTGCTGCTGCCACACATTCTTGTGATATCACAACCCAGATTCTTCGGGCTTCCAGCATGGACTGAAGACTGGTGACTTCCCAGGGATGTCCAGGCCCTCCAAGTCAGGTTGGGACTGATAAGTGGCTACCAGGTTCACTGTGGGAAATGGTCTTTGCTGGACTATCCAGACCGTATCATGAAGGCTAATCTAATTGAGCTCCCTTAGTGTATATTAATTCTATCTGTTCTACTCCTCTAGAGAACCCCCATACAAAGCCCATTAAAATACAGACCGCTACATGATAAATTTTCAGGCTTATACAAATATCAACTGACATTTAGATTTAACACCAGATATTTTTAAATCTTCAAAAATGGATGAAATTTGCCTAATTCAAAATTTCTCGAAGACTCTAAAAATGACAGATGTAATTACAACCTAGGGCAGTGGGTCAAGTGACAATGAACCTGGCAGCAGAAACTTGTCCTGCTAGATGCTGAGCACGCAATTGAAACTGGGTTTTTGCTAAACTAAGGAATTTCTCAGATCTCTTATAGAATGTTCATAAGAATCTTTATTACTATTTTTCTAAGCTTTTTCTTTCATAAGATCCAAACTTCTGTGCTGTATTTTTTTCAGAAACACAACTTCTTGTGAAAGTGAATTTCAGTGTGGTAATCCCTGCACACACCAAGTGTTGCTAAAGGCAAAGTGCTCTGAACAGTGCGGTTCGGTCGTGGGAGCACATCAAATGAATCTAGTCAAGATTCTCCCTTCCTAGATGGTTTTAAGTAAAATGATCTCATAACCAAAAGATGAAATGCATACCTTTCTTCCTGCATTCTGAATTAGTGGAACTTAGTAAACTATCAAGCATGTCTGTTCTTTTGTATATATATCAAAAGATCCCCCATTTCCCAGGAGAACTGATGATCCTTCCAAAAGAAACCACTAAGTAGTCACTTGTCAAAAGAGGATTTTTCCATCAAACAACAAATAAACTTTAATTATATTTACTTTATAGGAAAACAACAGACTATGAACAAACAGGATTGGCACTCCATCTGACTTAACATGGAAGTCAGCAAGCATACAGCACTGATGAGTTAACCCAAGAGCATAAGCCCTTTACATTCTAAAATGCAAACAAAGCAATAAAACCAAGATTTGTTATCACTTTAACGAGAAACACTAACACATACTATACCTGAATCTATATGTCAAACAGCAATTCCTGTCTTAGTCCAGGAGAGCAGCATAAGTGTCCTAATGTAAATTTAGCCAGTCAGGAGCTTTCAAAGCCTCAGTAACACACTATTCAGACCTTTAACCACACACATTTCTTAAATGAAACAAACAAGCTACAGAATGTTCCTGAGCATAAGGGTTTCAAATTCTAAGGGACAACATAATTGTAAGTTGTTCATGTTTTAAGCAAAGCTAACAAAAGCATTTATTAACCATGCCAAGTATTCACACAGATCCAGTGACAATTAAATTGCATCACATTTAAAACAGTGACGTCAAAGAAATGCCCTCTCTAATGAAGTTCACTCATGTTAACAGATTTAGGATTCACTTGTCATCTAGCAAATATGGTAATCAGTTGGTTAATCTGCTGAAGAAGCGCGATGCTATGATCAAAGAGCAGTCTACACGGAAGATGTATAACTTTGCTGCTGACGAGTAACTGCACAGGTCTAACTGCACAGGTCTAACTGCGAGTCTTTAACATAAGTTTGAGTAAACGTATGTTAGGGAAGAAAATGAAAAGTGTCTTAATGAAGTGGCAGAACATTTTTCAGGGACAAAGTAAAACTGACTACTGAGAATAGACCGAAATTTAAAACAAGCTGAGCCATTTGTCCAAAGAACATGAAGGTAGAAAGATAAAGCAGAAAGCTGGTCTTGCACAAAGGTATTTTTAATAAAAAGGAATTTTCATAGACTCTTTAAGAACATTCTAGGCATTATGGCATCCCCTTTAATGACACAAATTCTTCAAATCCTCTTTTAGAATTTAAGAATAAAAGAAGAACAACTTACATCAAGTAACTGTAACCAGATTTCCTTTTATTTGGCTATTTTAAAATTTCCAGTAAAGGTTTGTAACTAAAGACCTTTTAGTTAAGAATTTTTTCTGAATGAACAAACTTGCTGCATAGCCAACTCCGCCCACTTACAGTCCTGACCACAAAGACGAGCAGATCATTTAGGGAAAAGGTCTACTTAGTTGCTTAAACACAGATCCCATTAACTTACTCTGGGCAGCAATACCACCTTTTAGAAGGACACCACTGTGTTAACCATGGTTCAGGAACAATCTGGACACACACAGAAACTGGAACAACAGAAAGCAAAGTTCCTTGTCTTTAGAAACTGTAGTCACAGTCCAGTTCCCACTTAGGCACCCATTTCTTTTACCTACACATAGACCTGTTTGTTCAAAACCATTTCTAAAAAAATAAAATATTTGCCACCTTTTAGACTCATTCATCCATAAAGTAAAAATAAAAACTTTTAGTCAATTGCAGTATTTTGGTATCTTCTAGCAAGCTCAGTTTTCAAATAATGGCAGATAGCACCGAACTCCACCACATACAGAGGAGTGACGCATAACTGTGCTGAAAGCTCTGAGTTTTGAGCCACATGAAAACCTGTCTTTACCACATGCTGCAGTTCAATGGATTTCATAGGATTTTCACCTTTCAAGCCAATGGCTGAGGCGTAAGGCTGCTCTTCCAGTGATACGCCATCTTGAATGCTGCTGCCAACAACAGAAGTCTATGAAGCTCTTCAAGGGAGATGGTGACACTGACTGTGACTTAATTCTGCTAAGTATGAAACGAAAATCGCTCTCTTTGGTGGTTCAAATGTTTCACTAAAGAAATTACTCTGTCAGGCGGTGGTGGCGCCGCCTTTAATCCCAGCACCCGGGAGGCAGAGGCAGGCGGATCTCTGTGAGTTCGAGTCCAGCCTGGTCTACAAGAGCTACTTCCAGGACAGGTTCCAAAGCTACAGAGAAACCCTGTCTCGAAAAACCAAAAAAAAGAACTTACTCTATCTACAGCCTTATACTTGAAGATGCGGGGACTCCTGAAGATATTCAAGTTGCTCGGGTAGGAATTCCCACTTGTCTATATCCTCCCTTCAGAACATCACCCAGATGTGAACACTGTCACTCCGAGTATCCTTTACTGCTGTTGTGTCTCACGCCAAGAACTTAGCTTTTCCCAGACTGTGGAATGACTTGCAAGCCTTCAAAACAAAAAGGCTTTGTCTCAGACATAACATCTGTTTTGAAGACTGGTCATATGACTAAAATGTGCTTGTGGATAAGGAAGTAAAAAGTGGAGAAGTCTAAGGTCAAAGCAACCCAACTAGCTACAGAAAAGATGGTACTCATTCTAAATATCTCCCTGTCTCTCTCTATGTGCACACACTGAGACTCGGATGAGAGCTGCACCCATGTCTCCCAGGGAATCAGCTGTGGTCTCCTGCAGTGGCTGCTGTGACACGAGGACTGACACATCCTTTTATTCGGATAGTCTTCTGAGTGCCTGCTCTGTCAGAGTCGCATGTTACAAAAATGATATCACTTTCTGACCCCCAAGGGTCTTCCAGCAGGGTGGAGAGACCTCAGCACAACTAAGACACACCGCAACCAAGCAGAGAAAAAAAGGAGAGAGGACGGATTACTGGGGACAGATTTCTGGAAATGAAAAGGTTTTAGCAAGCAGGAAACATACAAAGGAAACATATAAGCTTATTTCTCTTAGCAAGGTTTTAATGTATCTGATAAAACAAGAGAAAGATCATTTTAGAACAAAGATATCAAAGTGCTTTCTCAACGAAGCCAGTAAGCTACCTTTTAGCTGCAGAAGAGTTGATGCCTTAAGTTAAATGCAAGGCACAGAATTTTGCAAGAAAAGAGAAGGCTGAATTCAAATGCAAGTGCTACTTAATGTTGTAAAACAGTAACTGCAATTGGTCAATATGACTTGAAACCACCTGTGCAGTAACAACATAGGGCTGCCCCAACTTTTGCACAAGCTGCCCCTCCCAATGAAATTTGTGAGTACATCCATACTTTTAAAAGACATTCTAGCATAAGAGGCCAATACCCCTTCATGCCAGCAAGATTGTATCCCCAGATGGCACTGGCATTAGCACTGTTCCCAAGTGTATTACATCTTCCCCAGCACCCTTACACTTACACCAATCACACTTCCCAAGTGTGTGATCTTTTTTCGGGTGGCAGGAGCTGTAACAGCTATACCCTGTTAAGTTTCACAGGTTGCTTTACTTTAGTATCTAATGCATCTTTGTTCATCAAGAGACGAAAGGGTGCTGCCTCCTGGTTTCATTTTTAAAGTAAATGAACTGGTCCTGAGTCAGTATAAAACAACAGGCACAGGGGCCAGAAACAACTAACTAGCTGATGGGACAGCTATGAAATGGAGAATGATAACTGAGAAGGAGTCACGGAAGATATGAAGAGTCTAAGATGAGCATTCCTTGTTGGAGGCCAGAAGATATTAGGAGTCTTAAAAGGGTCAAGGGGGTGACCATCATTCTAAGATGACTGAACTCAAATACTGTCCCCTCTGCCTGGATGTGAAGATGACCATTTGTCATTGGAAGTGTGAAGAGATTCTGCACATGTAATTAAGTTCCTACTAGGTGACTCTATGCTTATCAAAGAAGAGTATCCTGGTAGGGCCTGGCCTGATCTTTGCGCTATTCATCGAGACAGGGTCTACTCTGCTCCCCACACCAGCTTAGAATTGACTATGTCTCCCAGGCTGGCCATGGACTTGGGTGAGCCTGCAGTCTCAGCCCCAAGACAAACTCTTCAAAATAGGACTTAAACCTTTACTAAGCTGAGAGACTTGAAGCAACAGTAAGCACTCCCTATATATCCCTGCTGTCCTTGGAAATGCAGAGGACTATGCTGTGAGCTGCATGGTCAAGAGCAATCTTAAAAAGCACAGGTAAGTGAATACAGTCAACAACCCAAATTACCTTGCAGGAAGGCAAGTTCAACACAAGGATGCAGCCCACTGATACGTTTACTCCAGTGTCATGCAGAGAAGCAACTAAGCAGTGCCTAGACTTGTGACTCACGGAAACTGGAATAATTAACACGCATCGTTCTGCTCACTAAATGTGCAGTAATGTGCTGGGAAACAATCCAAGGTAAATATGTTAAACTGGGGCCCAACTTTCCTAAGAATCAAGGCAAACTGGGACTCAATCTTTTAAGTTGCCAGATCCTGCCACATGTGTATAGTTTCACTGAAGATAATAAAATTGAAACTTGGTAATGTAGTTAGGCTAGAAAGGATGTAGGAGAAAGATGTAGTTCAGTTAGGAAAAAGGTCACCGTGGTTTGATGAGGTTTGTATTCTGGGAGCTGCAATCGTAGGGTATGCTGAAGTGATCGGAGCCTTTTATACACGGGGCTAGAGCAAGGGAGCAGGTCTTGGAAGCACCATGACTGGAAAGACTAATGATGGACTGAGTTATTGTTAAAGTAGGCTGCAATAAAAGCCACCCCAAACCCACCCCCTTCTGCACACAGCTTCTCTGGTGTGCTGTAATACCCCACCAAGAAGTAAGTCTCACTGTCCACTTTATAATCAGAGCTCTTACAACAGAGGCAATAGCAGTCATTACTTAGTTAATCAAAATCTCTTCTAAGGACCCTACTATGTGCTAGAATAAAACTTCTGTAATAGTCTTTTAACCAGTGTTTCTGCATTTAATCTAGTTGTCCCATAAGCCAGAGTACTCTAGTAAGAAAATCCTTTTGTATTTCTGTTCCAAACCTGTGGATGCTTCTGTTTGCTGACGTTCCTGCACTAGGGTAAAATCCAAAGTCCTTCCCTTGGCTCTCTATAAGCTGGGCTAAGCCTCACTCTTCACTTTTGCTCCCTGTCACTCACCTTACCACTTTGGAGCATTTGTAAATGTTATACACCCTGCTTGTAGCATTGCCTTTGTCTACCATCCTACTCATCCTTCAGATCTGAACTTAAATATTGACTTGACTTAAATGTCATGTCTTCAAAGATCTCTTGATATAAATAACATAGCAATAATCACAGAGCTTATAGTTATATCTTAGGAAACTCTTAAATGCTTGCCACCTACATTATGCTAAGTGCCATGAAGTCACTGATGATATCTGTTTTGCTCAGAAAGATATGATTAATACTAAGAACATAGGTATCTAGCAATCTATCTAAACATCTAGCAATTGACAAGTTTGTCAAATAAATAAAAGTGAAGATTTAAGATACCATCCAACCACAAGAAATGAAAGCTGTTATTAGCACAAGTTTGAACCAAGGAGCCCAATCAGCAGTGCATCCCACTACAGAGCACAGCTCCTAACTCAGCAGAGAGAAGCAAGCCCTCAGAGTAGCTCTCACCAATGTCTGCCTACTTCACATCCTCATTACAAAACAAAAACAAACTTCAAATAGTACCCAAAGCAAACACAGTTCTGGTTTTATCCTTTAAAAAATACTGAGAAACCTGATAAAACCGCTATAATTTTAAGAATTTTACTGTTAAGAAAACAAAGCTTGTCTTGTTCCTGATTTTAGTGGAATCGCTTTGAGTCTCTCCATTTAATTTGATGTTAGCTGTTGGCTTGCTATATATTGCTTTTATTATATTTAGATATGTTCCTTGTACCCCTAATCTCTCCAAGACCTTTATCATGAAGGAGTGTTAGATTTTTTTCAAATGCTTTATCAGCATCTAATGAAATGATCATATGGTTTTTTCTTTCAGTTTACTTATATGATGAATTACATTGATAAATTTTCATATGTTGAACCAGCCCTGCATTTCTGGGATGAAGCCGACTTGATCATGGATGATTTTTTTTGATGTGTTCTTGGCTCTGGTTTGCCAGTATTTTGAGTATTTTTGCATCCATGTTCATGAGTGAGATTGGTCTGTTATTCTTTCTTGATTGAGTCTTTGTGTGGTTTTAGTATCAGGGTAAGTGTACCCTCATAAAGAGTTTGGCAATGTCCCTTCTGTTTCTATTATGTAGAACACATAAGGAGTATAGGTATTAGCTCTTCTTGGAAGAGCCCTGGGCTCTCTTTGGTTGGGAGGTTTCTGACGACTGTTTCTATTTCCTCGCAGCTTATAGGTCTATGTAAATTGCTCACCAGGTCTTGATTTAATTTTGATATATGATATCAATCTAAAAAACTGTCCATTTCTTTTACATTTTCCAATTTTGTGGAGTACAGGTTTTTGTAGTATGACCTAATAATTCTCTACAATTCCTCAGTGTCTGTTGTTATGTCCCCCTTTTCATTTCTGATTTTTGTGAATTTGGATGTTTTCTCTCTGCCTTTTGATTAGTTTGGATATGGGTTTGTCAATCTTGTTGATTTTCTCAAAAAACCAACTCTTTGTTTCATTGATTCTTTGTATTGTTTTCTTTGTTTCTACTTTGTTGATTTCAGCTCTCAATTTGATTATTTCCTGTCTTCTACTCCTCCTGGGTCAGTCTGCTTCTTTATTTCCTAGAGCTTTCAGGTGTTAAGTCTCTGATGTGAGCTTTCTCCATTTTCTTTATATATGCTTTCATAGTGTCCCATAGGTTTGGATATGTTCCGTCTTCATTTTCATAGAATTCAAGGAAGACTTGGCTGTCCACTCTCTCCATAACTCTTCAATATAGTTACTGAAGTTTTAGCAAAAGCAATACGACAACAAAAGGAGATCAAGGGGATTCAAATTGGAAAGGAAGTCAAACTTTCCTTATTTGCAGATGATATGATAGTGTACATAAGTGACCCCAAAAACTCAAGTAGAGAACTCCTACAGCTGATAAATACCTTCAGTGATGTGGCAAGATACAAGATCAACTCAAAAAAAATCAGTAGCCCTCCTACACATAAATGATAAAGAAGCTGAGAGGGAAATCAGAGAAACATCACCTTTCACAATAGCCACAAATAACAAAATATCTTGGGGTAACACTAACTAAAGAAGTGAAAGACCTATTTGACAAGAACTTTAAGTCTTTGAAGAAAGAAACTGAAGAAGATACCAGAAAATGGAAAGATCTCCCATGCTCTTGGATAGGAAGGATCAATATTGTAAAAATGGCAATCTTACCAAAGGCAATCTATAGATTCAATGCAATCCCCATCAAAATCCCAACACAATTCTTCACAGACCTTGAAAGAACAATAATCAATTTTATATGGAAAAAACAAAAAACCCAGGAGTGTCAAAACAAGCCTGTACAATAGAGGAACTTCCGGAGGCATCACCATCCCTGACATCAAGCTCTATTACAGAGCTACAGTAGTGAAATAGCTTGGTATTGGCATAAAAACAGAGATGTTGACCAAGGGAATCAAATTGATGATCCGGATATTAATCCACACACCTATGAACACCTGATTTTTGACAAAGAAGCTAAAATTATACAATGGAAAAAAGAAATCATCTTCAATAAATGGTGCTGGCATAACTGGATGTCAACATGTAGAAGAGTGAAAATGGATTCATATCTATCACCATGCACGAAACTAAAGTCCAAATGGATCAAAGACCTCAGCATAAATCCGACCACACTGAACCTGATAGAAGAGAAAATGGGAAGTAGCCTGCAATACATGGGCACAGGAGACCACTTCCTACGTATAACCCCAGTAGCACAGATAATAAGAGCAACAATGAATAAATGGGACCGCCTGAAACCAAGAAACTTCTGTAAAGCAAAGGACACAGCCATTAATACAAAAAGGCATCCTACTGAATGGGAGAAGATCTTCACTAACCCCACATCAGACAAAGGACTGATCTCCAAAATACATAAAGAACTCAAGAAAATTAACCCAATTAAATATGGGGTACTGAAGTAAACAGAGAATTCTCAATAGAAGAATCTCAAATGGCCAAAAGATACTTAAGGAAATGTTCAACATCCTTAACTATCAGGGAAATGCAAATCAAAACAACTCTGATACCATCTGTCAGATACCTGTAAGAATGGCTAAGATCAAAAACACCAATGATAGGTTATGCTGTAGAGTAAGGGGAACACTCATCTGTTGCTGGTAGAAATGCAAACTTGTACACCCACTTTGGAAATCAGTATGGCGGTTTCTCAGAAAATTGGCAATTAACCTACCTCAGAATCCAGCATATACCCCAAAGATGCTCAATAATGCTAGGGAGGGCCTTGGACCTTCCCCAAAGCAATGTGCCTTACCTTCTCTTAGGATTAGGTTGGGGTGGGGTGGGAGAGTATGTGGAGGGAATGGGAGGGGGAAGGGAGTGGGAATTTGAATTGGTATTTTTTTTTAAAAATCTAATAAATTTTAAAAAAGAAAACAAAGCTCTATATTGATTTTAAAATCCTTCATGTCATGGCTTGCCTATTTCTACAATGCATCTATGACCATGTCTACATCTCTCCCCATTTGCCTGCTCCACCCAAATATTAAGAGAATCACTGCTTCCTAATCTTGGCTCTCACCTGCTCCTTTCCCTCTCCCACCCTCTTATAATACACACACACACCTCTTTGTTCATGTTCCTGCTGCCACAGAAATCCCTGTCCTCAGGACAACTCAGACTCACCCCATCTTAGCCAACCCCTGTATTCAGAAAGGGTTCAAAAATATTTGCATGGGAGATATCAGAGTATATTCTGGGGAAAGCAAGTTGGGGCTTTGTCTGACAGAAACGTTTGCAAAGCAAGTGATGTTCCTTTGATTACTGGGTTTTATAGAACCCAGATGAGTCACCTGAGGAGACACTGACGTTTTATAGTTCATCCTTCATCCTTTATCCTCTCACTGGTTCTACCAGAGAAGTTTGCCTAAAGGTTGCAGAACACACAAGAGCTGAACACTGCCCATCCCTCTGCCTTCGAGAACTGAGGCTGTACCAGGGCTGTCTGCCCACCTGCATATCTCTTCCATGAGCCCAGAAGCAGCTGCCATATGAGATTGTGGTCCCAAATTCTAACAAAATGCTTGGCATAAAACAAATGTTGAGTGGGTTTTTTTTTTTTACTATTTGACTCAAACACTTTATGAAATCCATGATGTAAACACAGTGGGTTAAGATAGGGATATGGAGAAAGAACCTGGTTTAAAAAATATGAAGTATTTTCAAACACCCAAATATCAGCAAATACTATGCCATAAAAATGTAAAGATTTTCATGTTTTAAAAAAGCATCTGTATATTTCTATTTCAAAGCTACCCGGTACACCATCAGGGAAGCACTCAATACGTTGCTGCTACCTTGTGCATCTCAGTGCATGAGGGGACCCAGCACTGTCTGGAACACTGCACAGGGGTGTGGGATGTGCCACTCACTAGCTGTAGTACCTCGCTTCCTAACAGCACTTTCAGGGATCACTGGCTGAAACCACAAAATTTTAGAGAGTTAAGTGAGAAGAGGTCCATCCTTAAGAGGAAAGTCAGCATGTGAGGACAGGAGGTGAGAAATGGGGAGAGAATCTGAGCGCGGAGTTAAGGCAAAGCTCTGGAAAACTGAATTGTAGTCTGTTTAGTTTTGACTTGGTAGCCAACAGGAGGCTATTTCCCCACTTAGGAATAGTGCTAAACTGAGTATGTGGCAAATGGCAGGTCCTCAAATGTGTGTTCCACAGATTCCTGTATACAGTGCAAGACTGAAGCCAACACTAAGCTGAAAGATGTGTCAGGCTGGGGTGGCAGCTCAGCAACGATGGGTGTGCGCACTCCGTGACAGCCAGTGTGTTTGCTCTGAAGCTCATCTCACTTATCAGATGATACTACAAACTTGAGGGTTGTTACGGCATAGTCGAGAGAGAGCTTGCTTGAGTATTTTATCTGGTAAGACTGTGCCCTGTGCTGTTGAATTTTTGGATCAACTGTAAAATGTGCAACTGAACTAATTCATTTTCCCAAGCACTGCTTCCCTCTGGTGCTATGGGAGCAGTGGTCAAGTTCATGTCCAACAAATCCTAGTTTATAAGCTTCTTTCACATCCTTGAGGAAATTCTGTATTTAAAGTTGGGTGGGTAGGGAGGTTGTGGCAGATCTGGGAGGAGTTGGGGGAGGGAGGATGGATATGATCGAAACACACTGTGTGAAATTCTTAAAGAATGAAAGTATCGTTTCAGTTACCTCCACACCTCAGAGGAAAATGAGGGTAAATAGCTAACATTTTAAATTTGTGGATCTCCATTTCAATGTCTGATAAAAGAGGTAAATAACTCAAGCTTAATACGGCATCATCATTGGAGAGTGAGAACAAATTTAATGCTTTATTGAACTTTGTATTATTATAATGCTGAAACAAACAATGAATAGGCTTAATATTCAATTATACCAACTTTGGCCTAGAAGTCTACAGCAGAAAGAGAAAAGGAACACACTTATAAATAGGTTTACAAATAAATGAAAGGTAAGGCTAATTAAACATTTTAAAACATTAAAATACAATCATTAAGAATATGTAATCACTATATGTATAGGCTGGGAATATAGTTCACAGCATAAGCGAGACCCTAGGTTCAATCTCCAGCACCCTTCTCCCACAAAAATGAAAAACAAAGAACTGTACTTGTGACTAATGTTAAGAGTGAACATTACCTCACATGTAAAATCTGGGAGAATCACTTCTCAAGAACCATGCTTCTGGATGGGGCATGGACAGGAACTGTGGCACTAACGTTAAACATGCCATACATCTTTCTATCAACAGGGATGGGGACAGAGGGAGAAGACATGGACATTTACCTTTAAGGTCATCACAAACAATCAACAACTAGCCCCTGTTCTAAAGCCCTCAACACCCTGGACACCTTTTAAACAGTAGGTAATTCTGAGTAATATGTTATGCACACTGGAAGGGAAATGGAATAGCTAGGAGTGAAATAAAGCTACAAACCAATAGCAGGGTCTCTAAATTGCCCTTTAGAAGAAAAAAGCAGCAAGTATCCAAAATGTACATTTCACATTTAAATGTTTAGTACATACCCCTCAAACTATATTTGTAGAGTTGATCAAAAAATGGTGAAGTATTGAGCAAATACTACAGGTCCTATAGATGCCAGAACTCATTATAGGAATGAAAACCAGCTGAAGATTCTTTTGCCTTTTAAAATTATAACTTTTAGAAAGCTTGGAATAATTTTTCACTTAAGAATTAGAAAATGAAAAGGTTCTAAAAGAGGATCCCATTGTCCATTGGCCCCTTTTACCCAAACTCCCTGCTATCTGAAGATCAGATACCTTCCTGCACCACCACCGACAGCAGCAGCAGCAGAGCAGCCAAGGCTAATAATCAGCTCATGCTTAATCCACAGAGTGTGTGGTTAAAGGGCTCCACGTCACATTCGTCCTCTTCAACATGAGAGACTGCAAGGTATCGCAGTCCACGACTGACAGTGCCTGCCTGCCCACATCTGCAGAGTGTGGTGATGGAAGTGGATGTAAAGAAGACTCTGGTGGAACTGGAATGCTAGCTTATCTGGGTGCAGGTAATCCCCTCATGCCAAGCTTCAGTTCTAATCCCTCATCAATTTTTAGGCTTTACAAAGTACGAATAATGCTTCCATCAACCTTTGAGGTCTGTGTTCCTTATTTAATCAAAAGTCTACTTGACAACGCTGCTATTTCTAACCAAGACTGAATTTTACGTTACTGAGGGACCCTCTGTGTTACAAAACAGAGATAATTAATGATGAATAAAGGTTTCACAGAGTGTAGAGGATGCGGATGCCACCAACAGATATTCTATGAGTAGGTAAAAATAGCACAGTATTCAAAAGTCTCTGAGATACCAGCTCAATGATGGTGACACAGAACTAGACATTTATTACTGAAAGTCAGACCAAGTATAGATAGTCCTACACAGGAACCCACTCGCTAACTCTTGAACTTCTGTGTGAGAGAGTTAAGCCACTTGAGACCTTCATGACATAATGATACTATGTTTTATTATGCCCCCAAATTTGTCCTTGAAATAACCAACTATAGCCGNAAAATAAGTACTACAAAGAATCTTAAGATTTATTCTAAATGTCAACTCCTACAGCCATTTCAACAACCTCTTATTCCTAGCATAGGCATTGCCTAATGTACTGAGCATCTGGACTATGCACTGAGACATGTATTAACATAGTTCTTAGCCCAAAACACCAACAATTCAGGAGGAATCAAGTATAACACAAATATAAAAATATAGTTTGTTCTAAGTTTTCTAAGGAAGTTCAACTTATACTCGGATGCCCTCCATTTATCAAAGATTTCCTTACATTTGCTACTCATGTAGATGGAAGAGTAAATGAAAAAGTGTTCGGTGGTAAACTCTGTTCAACAAGGCAGTACATATGTGAGCATCTCTTGTAGCAATTTTTAAATGTTTGCATTAGAAAGTAAAAACACAAGAATTCCTGGTTTTGTTATTTGAGGCATTCCGATGTAGGACCTGAGCCTCACACATACTGAACCTCATATCCAGCTCTACAGTTAAGATTCTACCCCAGGCCGGGCAGTGGTGGCGCACGCCTTTAATCCCAGCACTCGGGAGGCAGAGGCAGGCGGATCTTTGTGTGTTCGAGACCAACCTGGTCTACAAGAGCTAGTTCCAGGACAGGCTCCAAAGCCACAGAGAAACCCTGTCTCGAAAAAGCAAAAAAAAAAAAAAAATAACCAACTATAAAAATAAAATACACTGACCATGTGAATACAAACTAAAAATTTGGCAAATATAATTCGTTAAAATATTTTGTATATTATTTCTTGAAAAGAAGAGAAACAACATGTGCCATACACAGTAGCCAAACATTAATTCTGAAGTGGCACTAGTAACCTTCAGTGACCCACCTCATAGGAAACAGCGGAGGCCTAGAGAGTCTAGCGATTTGCAAAGACCCTGCTGAGGATGGAGAGTAGTCCAGGATTTCACAGATGCCCTTAAAGACCATCATTTGTCTCTTAACTCAGCACGCCCAGAGGATTCTGCATGGGCTCTTTCCCTGTTTCTTCGTTATCCTTCTTCCTTTTGACAATGGTGCATGTAGTCCCTTTGCTCAATAGCTTTGCATTCTGTTTTAACACCATTACCATTGTATATTTGTCACCAAATCCTAAGTCCAGTGCTTTCTTACCCCTGAATTTGTGATCATACATTCTCTTCATTTCACTAAAATATGTCAAAAGCAACTTCTCCCATCAACTACATTTCTCTCCTGCAGAAAATTTCCTTAGGTTGGGGTGTGTGTGTGATTTTGTTCAACTAGTTCAAAGGAAGCAATGCCTACTACCTAGAGGCACACATACATTCGCCTCTTAGCCTGTTCTCTGGTCCATGCTCCTTGTTCAGCCATGCTGCTATGTCTATGTGGACAATGTTTTAAGTATCTGCTGACATATGTTACATTTAACATTAGTCATACAATCAGTGCCTTATACAATGTTGGGCAGAATCTCAATATACAATCGTTATAGTTTTACATAAAAATCAATGAAATAAAGCTGTCTGTCTACAGTTTATATTGTCTTCCTCATGAACATGTCCTTACGATTGAGGAATGACTGTATATAAGTCCACTAGCTAAGCCAGGCCTCAGCTCCAGGGCACAAGATGATAGTGACACTCCTGCTTAACCCACTAGCTTGCTGGTTCCTGGTATTTCTCTGGACTTCTGTGCAAGCTCGGGACAGGTTTTCTAAAAGGTTATGGCATTTTGGACTGAAGCCACAGAGAGATATAAAACTGAGGCACTGAGTCCTTAAAATGTACCCCCATCTTAAATATAGACATTTATTCGACTTTAAAGCTAAAATTTTACAAGAAAAATCATAATAAAAATTACTATTCTCCCCTAACCTATTTCTAAAACATTAGCTCTTTGTGACCTGTGTAAAGATGGAGACTCAGGACACTTTGTAGCCACATGCTTCTACTGCATCTGTAGAGAAACACATGGCCAACAATTCCCCTGACTTCTTTTCTATTCCTTAAAGGGAACAGGGCTGTAGCCTTCACCAGCAGGGTTCTAACACAATTGGAAAATAATCTGAAGTGGCTCACTCCAGCCTATTCAGATCCCTGTGGATTCAGGCAGCCCTGTATCTTACCCCATATCACAGTTTATTAGAATAAACGGTAGCTAACATTAAAGAAAAGGTTTGTTTCCTTTTGCTCTGTTGTCAATAAAGTCAGGGAAATGCTAGCAAGAAAGATCTAGAAAGATGAGTCTAGGTAAGATGCAAACAGTAAATATCTGAGCATTGTAAGGCTATCAAAAATAGGGAACAGGCTTCCTTAAAATCAAAATGTTGAGATTCTGAGTTTTCATACTTCATATTCTAGACTCTTCATAAAAATAAAATTTACTAGTACTGTCATAAATTCATAAGACAGTGGCTACTTTAAGGACAATAGTGAGAGGAAATAATTATCACATAATAAAAGCACTGTACTGAAAACGAAGCATCATTTCCTTGGCATATGTGAGGCCCTGGGTTCAAATCCCCAGCACTACAAAAGGAAAAAGCAAGAAAGCACTATCCTAGGATACATGAACATTTAGGAGCACAAGTTTGTGTGCTTCTCAAACTATATTATGTGACTTCATGAAGTCTCTATACGAAAAATGTGATTACTTTTGATATCATGTAAGAAAATTTTACCAAGCTTCTTCAATTACAGAATATCTATATACCCATATAATTAAATTGAAATTAGGCCAAATTTTCGATGTTTTTGAGTCATTAATTGAAAATAATTCTTAGTCTGGTCATGTTATGAGAAGGAACGAAGAGTCAAAGAGAAGAAATCCCTGATTCCCATTCTCTTGTTGTATTTCGGTTGTAGGATAGGACTCCAGGGACCCAGAAATCTCCAGACTTTTCATTTGAAAAGGAAGACTTACACTGAGCATTTGATCCAACATAGAATGGGTCCTCTACACAGGTCACACACTGTGAAGAAGGTCTGCTCTTTGTTTCTGTGACCTTGACTGTTTAATTGCCTCCTCTGTCGCCACCTCTTGCCGACAGGACCCCCATTACGCTGTTCCTACCTCCAGATCAAACAAATAAAAGGAGGAATGCAGGTTGAACAAGATAAAAAAAAAATAGGGCCCACAGCTTAGCTCATGCTTCCCAATGACAGCAGAGTACCCTAGTCTAACCCAGTGCACAGTGAGACAGGGAACGGCATGTGTGAAAGCAGGCAGTGCTGCAGGATGGCTGTCTTCCCCTCATCTGTAACGGTGAGGTAAAGTCATGTCAACTGGAAGACAAGCCCTTGCTTGTAATCTGAGCATCACAAGCAGCTTAGCTGTTTTAAAAAAAGAGCACAGGGTCAGTAAATTGATAACTTTTCTGTAACTGAGTATTTCCATAGTGCTGTGCATAGGCTAGTACAAATACATAAGGCAGAGAACCAGAGCCCCCTGATTAACAAAGTAAGTAGCATTTGTTACTTTTGTGTAGATACATTTATTATTTGACATTCACCATTGCTGGATTATGGAAAGCCATTACAGAGGCCTGGCCTGTGAAGGGAGAGGCTGCTCTCAGCTGCAGTGATTTCTTCTCATTTTCTATTAGATTTTTCTCACAATGTATTTCCGTGTTTTTCTCTTCCCCAGATCCTCCTACCTTTCCACCCACACAACTTTGTTTTCTTTCTCAAAAAAACAAACAAACCAACCCAAGAATCAAACCAAGCAAACCAAACAAAAATCCCACAAAAACAAAAATCAAGACAAATACCCAATAACACACACACACACACACACACACACACACACACACACGGGCACAAAAACACCACTGACTTCGTTTTGTGTTGGCAAATTATCCTGGGCATCCGGCCTGCCCTGACGTGTGGCTGACAAACCCAGGGACACTGCAGACAGCTTCTTGGGTAGGGGTAAAATACAATTACTACTTTTGAGACAAGACAATCACTGAAACAACGCAGACATTAAGAAGAAGCAAGAACTACCAGAGTCTAGGAAAAGAACAAACGATAATTAGAGAAGTGAAAGTCACACTAGAAACGACCTTTAGCAGTCAGGAAGGGGCTCATTTAGTAAAGTCTTGTCACACAGACAGGAGGACTTGAGCTTGATTCCAGAACCCATGGGAAAAGGGAGTGTGAGGCAATCCCAGCACAGGGAAGGCAGATTCCCTGCCACAGTCTGGCCAGTCCAATCAGCAAGCTCCAGGTTCCAGTGAGAGATCCCATCTCAAAAATCAAGATGGGCAGCATCCTGAAAATTATACTTAAGGTTACCCTGTGACCTCTATACCTATACATATGTGCAACACACACACAGATATAATCTTCAAGTCTAACTGTAATCATAAAATTAATATGCTGTTTTGATTAATTCTTTTTTAAAAATCTGATTTAAAAATTTAAATATCCAAAAGGATAATATACTCAATATTTAATATCTTACTATTATGTAACTACTCTGTTCATATCAAATACATAGCTTTATTTCTTTAAAACTGTATGAATTTTCAGAAACTTTCTTTTCCTATTATCTGCATTTATTTTAAAAGATATCAGAAAACATAATTTATGCAAAGACATGTTAGCTTACTATTTCATTAACAACCTCTTTAAATTAAAATCAAATTAGATATACTGGAAAGTATATGGTCAGCCCTGAAAAAAATATATACACATATATATGTGTGTGTGTGTTTAACACAAAAAACTGAGCAGATTATATTTAGGAATATATATGTATATAAATAGACACACACACACACAGAGACATATATGCATGTAACAGTTGATGGAAAGAGGCCATGAAAATGGAAGCGAACAGAAGGGGTATTTGGAAGGACTTAGTAGAAAGAAAGGGAAGGGAGAAATATTGCAGTTAAATTATAATCTCAAAAATAAAAATAAAAGTCAAAATTTTGTAGTAATTCTTTGAAAAATTAAAATTAATTTAACAACAGAAAAACTGAATTTGCAATGCAAATAATCTTCTGGAAAAATCTTGGAATTCATACATTTTATTTTGATTATATATGCACATATGGATTCCCATGGAGATCAGAAGGCGTTAGATGCTGGAGCTGGAGTTACAGGTGGTTGTGAGCAGTGCATGAGTGCTGAGAGATGAACATGAGTCCTCTCGCGAGCAGGAAGTCCTCCAGAATGCTGTGCCATTGCTCCTGCCTTGCTATCTTTCCAGGAAGAAACAAGTGGAGCCCCCCAGGACTCAAATCTCTGGTGTCAGATAAGAGATGACCAATCTGGAGACTGTAACTTGAAAAATGAACTTCATATGGGCTTGTCACAGAACAAAGTACTATTTTTAAATGCACAAAATAGAAGAGAAGCATTCTAAGTTCACGGTTTCCTCCAAGCAAGAAGTAACAGTGCTGGTATTATTAACCAAAGTTTGTTCCCGTCACCTGGGTTGAGGTCATTGTTGGCTTCTATGGGAAACCAGGTAACAAAGTAACAAAATGACTCAATGTGTACAATTCAAACATTTCTGGTGTTTAATTCCCCCCCCCACATGAGTGTTTATTAGTTAAGTTCAGTCTTTCTCAAAATATGTCCTGGATTAACAGTTTCCACACCACCTTGTGGATTTGATACATTTTTGCATATTCATAGGCCCCATCTCAGACCAACATGACCAGAATCAATACAGGCAGAACCCATGACTGGGCAGCTCTCCAGGTGATTTTGCTACCAGAAGTGTAAAACCAGTGACTTAGGTATCTTCAAAGATGTATCAATTTTTTTGAATTTTGTATTGACAGAATCTATGGATAGACCAAATGCACAATTTAAGAGAAACAAACAAACAAAAAAAACCAAACATACAAATACGAATCCCAAACAAATCCTATTCTTTTCAGCAACACCATAAACTATGCACAGGAGGAATTATGATAATATAGTCTTCAATAAGTTAAGCAGCTGAGAAAACAGAAATGATAAAATGACCACATGTAGTAACAACTATGTATTTTATTAATGGGGGATTAATCACATCATATCCACAGAGTATAGGGCACATGGACAGAACACAGGGCGGTGCCTGCTCGCTAGGCAACAGGTTACCACATCCTGGTCAACAGAAGCTCCAGCATGATGTAGGTCTGATGCAGACCATCAGAAAGAATGTGTGCATCTTTGTGTTTTTATTATAGGAACTCTTCTGTTCTTATTTGCAATCAGTATACTGGAGTCTCTGCAGTTCCTGACTTTTCCTCTTGTCTCTGCTTGCTTTCAATTAGCATCTTTCTTGCTGTGAGAACCACATAGAGAACCTTCCTTCATCTCTCCTTGGTTATGAAACCACATGTTCCTTGTTCCCTCACTACTTTTACTTCCTCAATGTTTTTGAACAAAAAAACTTTCTAGGTTCATTTTGAAAGAAATAAATCAAGCCAAAGATACACATATATTTTAATTCTCTACATAAATAAATTTCCCATGAGGCCTTAGGGACCCTCCTTTATCTAAACATCCAGAGCAGCTTCCCTGGCTCCAGTACTGAATGGTAGAAATCGGAAAGTGTTGGTATATTGCTATAACCACTGTAAGATGTAACCAATAACTTTAGCTGTTTTTTTCATTCTCATAGGACCTGAACTTTCTATTTTCACTACAGCACTTTACTGCTAAATAACTTAGAGATTTACTAATAGTTAATTAAAAACCCCTAAAGCAATGAACCAAGGAAAACTGACCTTAAGTGTAAATTAAAGTTTGTGAAAATAAACTCCAACCAACAAACTGCCTTTGCCCCACATTCTTTTTTTTTTTTAATGTAATCCTATGCAATCCATTTTCAAAAGAATGTCCAAACAGTTCTTGACTCTGAGGGCCATAAAAATCAAGCTGAGAGATGGGTTTGGTGCATTACCCATTATTTGACTTCTTTTTTAAACAGTTGTACAAAGGACTAAACACAATACAAATGAGTCCAATTTTTGATTTAAACTTTAATTAAAAATGCATTACATATTGTAGAAAGATCTATAATATGTATAACCAAAAACAGTAAAAGAAAAAACAAAACAACTTCTACTTGAAATACTGAGTGCTGCCAGATAAGACATGCCCCCTGGTGCAATAGTGGCATGACTATTCTGGCAGCCATCAACCACTTCCTGACTGGATTTGAGGGTTGCTCCATCAAAGAGAGTATTGGCTTTTTACTGGCCAAAGGTCATACTAGGAAGAACACAGACCATATGGTAGAGTCTACTACTGTTATTTATGTATTAAAACTGACTTCTAAATATTTAAGCTTATATCCATAGACTAGTGACACTCCCAGCCTTAGTCACTGGGTAACAAAGTGGAGACTCATAACCCAGACAAAGGGCTGAGACTAAGAAACTGCTGAGTGCTCACCATTCAATGGAGCGTCTGTATAATCTGCTCTGAGACACAGGGGACACAGCAGAAGAGGGCAGAGAGGAATACTCTAAAGTGCAATCACTAATACACAGCAGATGTGACACAAGACCTGTAGGCAGGAGGGACAAGTAGGGAGGAAAACTCATTGAGGATGGGAGGAGGTGGAAGACAATAAGCAGGGATGGGGAGTGTGATCACCAAACATGGTATGCAGTAAGAAATCGCCAATGGCTACCAACTAAACCGAAAAAAAGAGAAATCGTTCACATGAGAGCTGAGTGAACAGCTCAATATTACTTAATATAAGGAAGGGCAGCACAAGAAAAAGAATGGGGGGGGGGAGATGGAAACCAGATCTTTATTTTTGTTTTCTCTGTATTTGTGTATGTATTTGCATGTTTGTGACCATCCTCGACGGCTCTTCCACTTCGCTTCACTGAGGAGATCAAACGAAGACATGGTCACACAGCTAGCTAGTCTTCACCTTTCAAGACTGGAAGCACAGGTCGCTGCATACTTCCCTGGCATTGATGTGAGTGCTGAGATCTGAACTCCAGTCCTCATACTTATGGAGCAAGCACTTCAACCATGAAGCCATCAAAGGAAACTTTATTTTGCTGTCCTGAGAGCTACTGTGGTGGCTGGAATGATAATGTTATGCTCCCCTCTCAACTCTGTAACTCAAGGCTTGGTCCATAGTTGGTGGAACTATTCAGGGAAAGATCAGGAGGTGTGGCTTTGTTGGAGGAGGTGTGTCACTGGAGATGGGCTTTGAGGTTTCAAAATTCCATGCCATTCCTAGTTAGCTCTCTCTGCCTTGTGTTTGTGGGGTAAAAACGTAAGCTTTCGCTGCCCCCAGCTGCCACGCTCCTCACCATAATGGTGATGGATCTAACCCTCTGGAACATAAGCCCCGAATTAAACACGCTCTTTGTCATTAGTACCTTTGGTCATGGTGTTTTATAAAAGAATTAAAAAAAAAAGACAACCACAGAATCGATAAGATAATCACATATGATTATATAACCGTGTGGTTACACTGAACATAATTTTCTCTAAAGTACTATATGGTACCTGGTGAGAAATAAAAAAAGAGTACCTGTTTTTTTTTATAGATTTATTTATTCCTTGTGTGTATGAGAAATTTGCTTGCATGCCCGTCTGTGTACCATGTGTATACTGGATGTTCAGGGAAGCCAGAAGAGGGAAGGGAGTCTGATTCCCAGGAACTGGAGTTAACAGACAGTTCTAAACTACCATGTGCATGTGGGAATCGAACCCAGGTCCTCCAGAAGAACGGTATTTTTAACCACTGACCTGTTTCTTCATCCCCAAGAAACACTCTTACTCTAGAAGGAGAGAGACAAACTTCCATTTCAGAGATCCAGAGTTTGTGACACACGCCCACGGGTCCCAGGTACAGAATGTAAAATTGCATGCACAATAATTTCACTTTTCATTTCATATGTTTATGAACAAAGATAAAACTACATGACTATCATTTGTTGACAAAGTGAATTATACTTACAACCAAAAACCAGGACTAACTGGCTGGAGGTGTAGCTCAGGGAGAGGGGGTGTGCTTAACAGGCGAGGTCTCAGCACCAACCCCAAACCACAGCAAAACAGACAGTAACTCTGGCTGTTACTGGATGTCTGGTGGAGGCTTGAGTGATTCAAAGCTCACAACCTGCACAAACCTTACTTACCAGTTCCTTTCTCCTTACACAAGCTTGTAGTTTCTGAGCCTAGCTAACTTCTCGCGCTGTCTAACATGTGTTGTATTTCTGTACCCACTGTCACAGGTGCTGGCCCTTGTCTTCTGACCATGTTCTTACCACACCTATTCAAACTGTACATTCCCACAAAGATCTCAGTTAAATTCTTCTACTTTCCCCTACTCCTTGGATATTATAGTACATACTTTATTTCCCCAGAAATCACTACTATTCAATTAGCACAATTGGTGAGTCATATAATAGTCTGTATCGCTACAACGTTGTTCTATGTTCCAAGTCTTCTATCATCATCTTAGGCTTCAGCACTATTATAAACATGATGCATATTTAACAAATAATTATTAAATGAATTTATTCAATGGCCTATGAAAACAATGCTTTGGCTGTTGAAAGTAAATCTAAATTACAGGCAAAGCTTTGAAAGAAAAAAAAACCACAATAAACTTGAACATTTAATTTTAAAAACTGGTAAGTGATAGAACCCAAAGTCAGATGAAATTTTATAAACTGCAAAGCATAACCACAATTATTTTGCTGTTTTGTTCCCCCCACATTGTGATGAGATAATAAATTGCTCTGTTTTAGCTCGACTTGTGGTCTAAGGATAGAACTGAACCATTCCTGCTGGCTGGAGCTGCTACGGCTACTCAGCAGTCCATTCTTCCTGAGGCAGTGGGCTCATCTCTAATGGAAAATTTTCAAAGGCTCAACTCTGACAGGCAGTTCTGTGGGGCAGACAAGGCTTACCCCGCACCCTCGGGGGCCAGTGCTTCCAACTGCATGTCATGGTCATAGTTTTCTCCTTGGACACCCTGCCTATGCATGAATTCAGGCTATAATGCTCCATCTTTCATTCCTTCTTCAGCAGATCTGATGACCATTTATTTCAATCTATTGAGTTCTCCTGCAGAACTAGGTAACCACTTCACATAAAGAAGCTCACTTCCAGGTGTGGTGATGATGCTAACTAAAGACCAGATAGAATCGTAAAAACAAAATTGTTAAGCATGAAAGCATTTTAATAATGCCCTTCATGAAAAATACATAAGAAATGATATTCTTGCACATAAACTTGGTGACGCGCTGGGAGAGGTGTACATGTGTACATAGATAGGAAAAACACTGTGAGACAAGGTCACCTACAAATAATGAGCAGAAGCATCTGTGCAGACCGAGGGAGAACATATGCGGAACTAAGTTTACTGGCATGTGTGTTAAAGGGTGCACAGTTACTCACTGACTGCGCCATGAGCACTGATTTGTGGAAAGTACCTCAAATAGCAAAAGTCAAACTTATTATTGTTCTCTACAACTAAAATTCAAGCCACCCAGTTTCTGCCCAGTATCTGGACTTAATAGAAAAGACCATAACTAACTTCTGTTCATGATGAACTAGCCATATGTGTCCCTACACTCCCCATTTCCTATCTAAGTAATCCATACTACATGCTATCAAACTCACAACTTGCCTGCCCTTCATCTTCATTGCTACCGTACTATCTTAAACCTATTCCCCTTTATTAGCTTCCCTTGGCACTTACCTGGAGTATAGAACATTCTACAACCACAACTATGACTAGTAACCTTGCTCCAAAAACACAGATCTTACAGTTTTCTATCTGGCTTCCTTCACTCAAATGGCTATCCTGCATGTTGCTATTTATATAAAGTACAACACAGGCACACCATGATGTGTTAGGAACCCAGGCAAGAAGTTTCCTTGATGAATGTGGGGGCAGGGCTGACATGGAGTGGTGCAGGAGATTTGTCTGTATTCTGTCAATCATGTTTTAAATAAATGCTGATTGGCCAGGTAGGAAGTATAGGCGGGTCAACCAGACAGGAAGTAGAGGCAGGGCGAGGAGAATGTCTGGGAAGCAGGAAGCTTCCCTGGCATTCCTGCGCAGACCACGAAGGAGGCAACATGTAGCAGCCCAACTGAGAAAAGGTACCGAGCCATGTGGCTAACAACAATGGGTTAATATAACTTATGGGAGCTAGTAAGAAGCCTGAGATAATGGGCCAATCAGTTAATAACCTAATGTAGACTCTCTGTGTGATTTTCTTTGGGGCTTGCCGGCTGTGGGGTACCGGGAGGGACACAAAGCCCAACGAGCAGGACCCTCATGTTACAACGGAGGACTCTGAGACGCGAGCACTGCTCACAAACGTGTTCAGTGTGAAGTTTCTTAAAACTCTAGGCCCCCAGTATGCTCACTGCTCTGTGTGCAACAGGCTTCACTAAAAAGTTTCAGAAAAAATACAAATCTGACATCAGCATCTTCTTTCTGCTCTTAATATGAAGGTCAAATGATGACTACCTAATAGACTGGGAAGGCATCTCCAATGCATGCCTGTCAGCCACGTCTGAAAGTCTCTGGTCTTCAGTATGTCTTCTCCCTCACCCTTCAGGGGCTTCACAACTGCTGTGTTCTCAACCCAGAACCTATTCTGGTTCCCACTTTGTTTTCTAATTCCCACTGATGTCTCAGATTCAATTAAAGTTTAATTTCCACAGCTGGAGTAAACTATTCCCTGACCCGTGTCCTCTGCTTTCCTGCCCAACTCTTCAGCACATCTTCCATGGACTCAATTACGAGCGGCAGGAAACGTGTTTACGTATCATGTTGTTGTTGCAGTTCTCCACGTATTTAATAGTAGATTAGATAAGCTTGATTATTCCCTATCTAGAAATATGAAAGGTAGCTATGGCAGAATTTCAAAATCTAAATATTTCAGTAAAAAGTGAAAATGTTAAGAGCTTTTGATACATACACATGAAGGAAATAAGAGATAACTGGGAGTTGTCAATGCACAGAAAGAATGCAAATGGGTAAAGATGTGTTTAATGGTTCTCACACTTGCCTGCAAGTCCTAGTACAGACAGCAGCCTGTAGTAACACTATCCTTTACAACGTAATTAATTACGTCGCCATCATCACTTCTGACGCTATGAAAATCAAGGCTCCACCACTGTCTTCATGAGTTGGATAAGTGGATGTCTGAATGAGAGGTAATATTTAATGTGCCTACTTAGACTTTAAAAGAAATTATGAATACATATTTGTAATGTTGCTAAAAATGTTTTAAAGTTTTACATGGTGAATATAATGGATAATTGCAAATTACTAAATTCTTTATCCCTCAGTTTCTCTATAAGTGAAATGACCCCATGACACTATATCAGCGGTGGTTTGATAAAAGTTTTGATACAAATCCTTTGGGAATATGATGAAAGTGAAGAATCTGACGCATGGCAACAAGGCGTATACACAGAAAATGCTTCAGTTGTCAGCTGTTTTCCAGACCCACTGATGATGACCAAAGGATCCTTCTATTAAACAGGGACTAAGACTGGAGATTTTTTTCTGCAGTTTTAGAAACAATATTGAAGTCTTTAAACAAAAGAAAACCAGTCTTACAAACAAAAGTGAAAACCCAAACACAAGTCACTAATATCCTCTTTACTGTCAAAGATATTAGCTAGGAAAGGTTAAACACCTTATTTACATAGAGATGTAGGTGTTAACTAGACAAAATAATTCATGCCTTGGAAATGTGAAGTTAGGCAAAAGAAGATTCTTACATAAATGTAAAATATTTCCAGCCACAGAAATGTGAAACACTTCAGTTTTCACATGTCAATAAGATGTCAAGCCCACCTCTGCCAACCAGCTTCAATTCCTTCTCGGAGCGAGGATGGAAAATGTACTACGTTATCATGATCGAGACCTTCCAGCTAACTTTTAGGAGGAGAGCTATCTTAGAATATATTTAAAATAATTACTTTTTCAAAAGATTTATCCGCAATTCTAGTTCTCTGGAAGATGCAGAATCAGAATCATACCCTCTCTTGGATACAGTCTCCTAAATGTCAATGCATTCAAAATGCATGACAGCTCATGCTCTGAGTGTAAGGAACTGCCACATTGCACTGGCAGCTGGGGGTATCTGTCTAAATGGCCATGATGCAGGGTAATACCAGCAGCCCTTTCTCTTTAGTGAGGGTGTGGAGCCAGTACAAAAGCCCACCGCCCTTGGGGAACATCAGTGCTCTCTTTGGAGCCTAAGTTATCAGATTCACATTACTAAAGAGGTTACCAAAAAGTCAAGAATGCTACTAAAATACACCTTAATGCTAAAGAGTAAAGTTACGAATTTTGTTCTTTTGCCAAAGAAGTATAAAGAGAAATGAAGACGCTGTCACGGTGTTGGAACCCTGTTGTCACCACCAGATACCTTCTGCACAAAGGTTTCCCTGGCTATTACAAATAATGCTGCTAT
>JAQHUG010000023.1:12536510-12549789 GCA_028555095.1 Dicrostonyx torquatus | reverse complement strand
ACACACACACAGCCATTGAAGTATAAGGGGGATTATTTGAGAAGAAGGGAATCAGCAGGAGTGCTACAGGACAAGAGAGGGTAACTGGGTTGAGTATGATCAAAGTATGTGATATACATGTATGAAATGCTATAATGAAGTTCACTATTATTAATATTTTAATAAAACACAGAAAAAGAAACACTACATTCAATCTCAGCAAACAGGCCCAAGGGCTGTAAACTGAAAACAGATGATTCACACTGGGATATTTGGGAAGCTCTCAAAAAATATATGTAAAAACCAAAAATGTATTTTCATTTGACAGTATGAATACATTCTATTTTTAGGAAAGAATTCTTTACTAATAAATCTATAAATTAAAACAACTGGCAATTTCATAGCCTTTCATTAATATGGAGAATTTGGGATACCAGTCTGTGTGTGTCTAAGACAGAAATATATACATTCTGCAAATAACAAGAAAATTAATGTGTTAGGGGACTTATAATCTCAGAAGACTCATATTCTATTCATTCTTGGCAGGTCAGAAAACAGATTTCAGAGCTCATGATTCAAGTGTAAGATCCTTTAAATGCATCTCTTCTTTTTAAGAGTACAGGTATACATAAATCGTAATGCCCAGTAGAAATTTGTTAACAGATTGCATCAGAACTAACATTAAGAGGTGGAGACTATACTGAAATATGTTTCATGTTGCATCTTACAATGAGAGGAAGATTTCTATATTGCCAAAAAGATATACTATATTATAAAATATAGGTTTAGGTAGTTTTATGTTTTAAAAATTTTAGATATATTTATTTTACATGTATGAGTGTTTTGCCTGTATATATGTATGTACAAATATACATACGTTTGTATATATGTATGTGTTGTACCACGTGTGTGTGCTTGGTGCCTGAAGAGGTCAGAGGCGGTCATGTAACCCTAGAAACTAGAGTTACAGCTTGTTGTAAGCTACCACAGAGAGCTGAGACTTGAACCTGGATCTTCTGAAAGAGCAACAAGTGCTTTTAACTGCTAAGCTATCTCTCCAGTCCCTATTTTTATTTAAATCTAAAATATTTGTACTTAAAACAATTGAGTTAATTCACTACATATGTTCTCTTTTGCATTATGTAAGCTTCAAAGCCATAGAATCACACAGTTCAAAGAAAGTGTTGTCTGAAATTTCACCCTGAGATTGCTTTTTTAAAAATGCATTACTTGGGAAAAAAAAATCACTTATGTCTGAGTATATCTGTGTAGGACATCAACTTAAAAGATATGATATTTATAGAAAGCCTTACAACATCACTCTCATGGTAACAGAGGACTGTGCTAAGAGAATACTTTGTTTTCCAATAAGGTAACAAGCATCACTATGTCCTTTTAGGGTAACAACTCCATAGTATTGGACCTACTGGTGAAAAGATGTTGTATTGGGGTCTTCACAGGGGAGGGATATTCAGCACGATCTTTTCATTTACCAACTTACTATACTTTGGTTTATCCTTCAAGAGGTAAGTAACAGGTGTTTGTTATTCCTTCTTAGATGAGAAGAAGGACCACTCTCATGTGGCTGGGACAGTCAAGAGACAGGCTAAGTGACCTTGGTCCTAAAGATGAAGTTATGGAGGTCTTAGTAGAGTGGCTGCTGAACTGCAGCTAAGGAGGAGCCACAGACAGGGTGAGAACGTTTTACTCCACAGTAACAACAACAACAGGTCTTGGCAGTAATTACGGTCGATGTAGTAGGGGCAAATTCTTTGGAGTAAATGACAACATACACATCACACAAATCCATTTATTCTGCAATCATTTCAGGTGGCTTAACTTTGGAGTCAGGCAGAACACAATTCCTGGTGCTGGGGATGTAGCCCAGAGCTCTGGGCATGTGAGCGAAGCACTCTCCAGTAAGCTATGTCCCCAGCCCAGGTGGAACATTTTTGATAACACACTTGTTGTCATTATTGTTACTGTTATGAGCAATAACATATGAAGCCATAAGCACTTTCTACATGTGAAATACTGCTCCAAGCATTTAATATGTATAAAGCAATCTAATTTTCTGTACGATGTATACTGTTTCATTTTAGAGATATGGAAACCAGGGCACAGGGAACTCTTAAGAATGTGAACCTTCCAAGTGTAGGCACTGCTAACAAATCCAGCTAGTCTGCACTAGACAAACTTACTAACTACAGCATGGAAGTGCTTCTGCAAAACCGCCTGGCATAATTCTGTCAAATGACATGTCTAATGTTTAATACCCAGACAGGCCTATGGGTTCGTAGTGAATACCCCACACGACAGGCAGTCCGTGTAGTTCCGCCATATTCACTGTGCTTTAGTAACGCAGAGATCGTTCACAGAAGCTTCTCATATTAAGTAACATATATGTAATGAGATTGGTTTGCTTTCTAAGAAACAGTTTTAAAGACTTCCTGCCAATATTTTTATATTGACTGAAACCTATTTCAGGAGGAAGGTGAATTGTTAGTTTATTCGTTAAATAACTTTACTAACACACTAGATGATCAATTTCTGAGGTACATTTAAGAGAGAACTTTGTTTTTACAACGTCACAAGACACTGGGGTGGTAATTACCTGTTCAATGCCTGTGTTCCGTATTCAACTACAACCCAAGGAAGAACCCAAGCACGAGCCCCCGGTGTCCGATGCAATGTCTAACACACAGCAGGTTGCCAATAAGTAGTCATTTGATGCGTGAATGGGATTTGTTCTCTTATTAGTTTACTGGTTAAAGACCACCATAAGTTGCAGTTTAATATGTCTGGTAACATCTACCTCAAATAAAACGTAACACGCTGACAGTAACGACCAGGATATTAACTTTAAAGACAGGACAGAACTTTGAAATGAACCCTGATGGTTCATAGCAGCAAAAAGTTAAACATCCACTTTCTTATTACTTTTAGATGTAACTTATTTCTTCTGAAGTAGTAGCTTTAAAGATCCACAGGGACGTTATTAAAACATACACTGCGTCTGCTGCACTAGAGATTCCTGAGCTGGTTAGGAAGTCATTACTAAGCATTTCAAAAGAGATGCTGTTCCTCACCTCCATCTGTGCTGCGTGCAACACAGCTTTCAGAAACATGCTCACCAGCATACTTAACTGTACTGAGTAAATGGTTCGCTGTGACAATTTCAGCTAAGCACACAGTGTACATTGCTCATGTTCACGCCACATTACCCTCACTTGAAACTTGTGTGTTTCAAGTTCCTTCATATAGTGAAACTCTCAACCTGACATCTTAAATCAGTCAAATCTAATTCACAGAACTCAGAGGAGTGGTCAAAGAAAACAGCATGTTATGGACATCACAAGGCATGTCCCATGACATCTCTCTGGGAGACTCTCCCGCAGTAACAGACAGGACTGTCTTACATCTCTGCACTGACATCTTCAAATCAGAATACAGAAGAGACAGCTTGGAGACGTTTAAGTCTATACAGATACAATCACATTAATTTTCAGGAAAAAAATAAGGTACTTAATTTGGATTTTAATACTTGAAAAGTGTGTGTCTTATTTCATGTTTAAATATTTCAGTAGTAAATTAGAGAAAGATCTTTAGTTCTAAAAACATGAACTATTCTGATTTTAGTTTCCCATGTGAGATAACAGTTCATAATAATGTTGCTTAGTTTAGACAGGGTCAGAGAAAAGAGCTCAAGGCTCCAAACATAAAGCAAAACCGAAGGCAAATGCTAATTACCTGACGCTGACAGCTCCATATGAACACGCAAGTAGCACGTTCCCTGCCAGTGGGAGTACAATTAACACATGGTAAAAACTAGCTGACCAGTTTTCAAAATATCCATGAGCTAACATATGAAAATAACTTTATTATTTTTCAAATATTACTAGTGTCTCCTTTAACTGAGACTGCATCATGGCAGAAGTGCCAACGTCAGACATCCCAATGATCTAATATTTTATTTTTTAAAAGTTAATGTTGCATAAACCTTTAATTGTGTAAGAACACAAGTTTACATTTTTAACAGGGATAAAATTTATAAAGAAATCATACCTTAAAATGTCTGCATATAACTTTTTATCAATGAAGAATTTTGAGTTCTCCATGCATAATTGCTGAAATACTGAAGAACCTAGTCTGAATTCTCCCACAGATGAAATTCTCAGCTAGTAATTAGTCTTTTACAAGTCTTTGTGGCAAATACTTAAGAAGTAGAGTAGCATATGTCTCTGTGGTCAGAACAGAATCATTCCAACATTTTATTTAAAAGATGCTCAATTAGTAGGATTATGAAATAAAAGTTCAGAAACAAGTTATTGCTTTATTTTTAAAAACATGGTTTGTTTATATCCCAGCTTCTCTGCTCGCAGCAACACTGCTTTCTCAGGGAACTGTCCGCGAGTACAGCTCTTCCTGTGACTGAGGGAGACGTGTCTAGAGTACTCAGGGCGTGTCAATAGCTAGTGACTGCATGAGAGAGATGCTGAGGCAGGTGCTTGTCACAGGGGGAAATTCTGATACATCTGTCATTCAGCTGTGAAATGGCTATAAACATGGCAAGATTCAATTAATATAATTTTCACACTTTTAGTTAAGAAAAATTATCTGAATTATTTCAGTCTCAAAAATCCTAAGTTTGACAGCAAAAGAGTCAACTCACTTACCATGCGTTATTTTTTTCCAAGACAGGGTTTCTCTGTGGCTTTGGAGCCTGTCCTGGCACTAGCTCTTGTAGACCAGGCTGGGCTCAAACTCACAGAGATCCGCCTGCCTCTGCCTCCCGAGTGCTGTGGTGCCACCACTGCCCGACTAACCATGCATTATTACTATGCCGGTCTTCGTCAATCATTATCATAGACCTACTGTGTTCATGGAGGCGGTAACATAAGCTCTGATAAAGGTGGCTTAAGTCATAACTGTCACTCCTACCCAGAGTTAAGGCTGACTCTGAGTCCGACAGAGTGGGACTATCCGTGTGAAGAGATGTGTTGACACCAAATACATGCTAAAATAAAGTATTTGTATTCATTTTCAGCACATAAAAATGAAGCAAACTGGGGTTCCTATTTCAGTGCAAACATTAGAAGACAGGACAGAGATGTCTGATTTTTAATCACTGAAGTGTGGTATTACAAATAGATCATCTGGTTCATTTTGGTTATAGAAACGCCTTTTGTAAAATTAGAATTTGATACAAAGAAAAAATAACAATCTTCAATGTTTTGGACAAAATTTGTTACCTGAAACTCTTTGAGGTTTGTTGACCTCAAACTCTCAATTCTCCTGCTTTAGTCTCAAGAGTTGCTCAGATTATGGGTGTGCACTACCATATTTGACTTCTATAGCAGAATTTTTAAGATACACAATTTTTTCTTTATTTATACTATTTTGATATCAGAGCAAAGAGAAGTCTTATTCAATAACTATTGCAAACTCTATGATGTATACTTTGAGAGCAGATACCTAGAAATTACAGAAACAAATTCAGTTTGGCATAAATAGTCTTAAAAACTTAACTTCATTCAAGCAATATTTATAACATGCTATTTTAAAGATAATTAGGTAAGTATAACTACAAAAACTAAACTTGTTAAACTTTGCATGAATCATATAAACTAATTTTTACACATTTTATTAGTTTTCTCAACACTGCATTATAAACTCTCTTGTAAGACTGTTCCCTACATGTATCTTACAAAACGTATTATAGACATGTAAAAATCATAATTTGGTCTTATGTCCTAGAATAAAAACACTCTAAAAATTTATTTTAAATATATATGCTTTATATACACAACTGCATATAGAAGTTAAGTGAAAATTCTTACCATTGATCTCCTTTTGATGCCAGTCACTCCATTATTCTTGATGGTGCCTTCCTACGTCAAGTAGACAGTAACCAGATCACAAAATGTATGAGCGTGCTCCCTTCTTCAGATGGGAATTTTCGGCCAATTGCCAGTTCAGTTGAGAATTTAAACTGAAAACTAAATTACCCAAACTTTATTAAGTTGCTCCCATGTCCACCAGCTGCTAATGAGCAATGTAAACTGGAAAAAATGCATATGTGGTCTACCTTTTTTTAGGAGATCATATTAGATTTGAGAAGAAATGCTATGACCCCCAAACTGAAACTTGTAATATCTTCAGACAATGGGCTTAACTAAGTTTCAGTCTCTCCCTTGAATGTTCTCACAATCATCCCAAACATATAATAGAGATGGTATTTATTTGATGATACAATGAATTACTAAGTCACAAAGTTAAATGCCACCAAACATTGCCTTCACCTAAGCTAATTATGTCTGCAAACAGGCTGACTATAACATTCATGTTACAAATAGAGTCATCAACTACCTGCAGTACTATACACCATAAAAGAAATTAAAAGTTACACTGCAGACAGTGTAACTTTTACACTTTTACACAGGGTTGACTGAAAATATCATCTTACTATTAAAAATAATATAGTTATCTATTTGCAATTATAATATAATATCCCATACCTCTGTCCACTTAATTGGTAGCTATTCTTTAGAGAGTCTGCTTATCAAGTATGATCTGTGATCATTATTGGTATTTATTATTACTCAGTTGTGCAATCTGTTTTGATACTTTTAACATTAAAAATGACTGATTAAAAAACTTTCTGAATATCAACTATAGTAGATCCAAAATTACGTGCAGATATCTAGACAGCTACAAGACCTCAAATCTCAGGTTTGATGAACAATCACGCAGGTGCATATCCACGCATCCATCATTTCACCAATCCATTCATCCACCCAACCATCCATTCATCCATCCACCCACCCACCCATCCATCATCTATCCATCCACTCTTCTACATAGTCATCCATCCATCTACCCATCTACACACCCATTCATATATCCATCCACCTATTCACACACTCATTCACACAGCCATTCATACATCCACACACCCATCCAATGTTCCTGTATCCTAACCCAAAATTACTACATAGGTATTATGTAAGAGACACTATAGGTTGAATCAGCTTAGAACCAAACCAAAAGAAATGAACTTCAGACATATGACCTCAATAGAGTTAACAATATTTTCCTCCAAACAGCTTGCTATCATAAGAACAGCACATTCTACCCAAAAACCTCAGTAGATTTAAACTATTCAGAGACTAAAAAATTTCCTTCTCAGGTGCTATGAACCTACCAAAAAAGGTTATTTTCTTAAGGGGTTTATAATATAAAACTCAGTGGGGCACATGTGTGTGAAGTATGTTGCACAAACAACTGGATATCCACCACAGAGACAAGCACAGTGTGTCAAGTATGTTGCACGAATGACTGGATTTACACAGACACACACTCACACACATAGCACACTGCACCAACGTAAATGTTCTGAACAGACTGATGACATATGGAGCCAATTTGAGAAGCCTAATTTGAGAACCATCTCTGAAGTGAAAAATACCAGCTACATGTTTTCTTATTTAGTTTAATAAAGTCTGTAAAGTAAACAGTGGTTGAACACAGAATATTGCTTTGGAAATATTCATGCTGTCTGTCTGGAAGATCAAGAAAAATTCCTTAGTCAAAAGAAATGACAGCACATGGGGCCACCCCTGGCACTCTCTCAAAGAACTGCTCTTCAGCGAGAGAGAAGCAGCTCTAAGCACATTCACTCACTCTAATGGTCACAACCATCATGGCTATAAGTTCACTTTTAATACAAGACCCAGAACTGGCAAGACTCTCTGAGATGAACAAAATCAGGAATACTTGACTACTGCTAGCACAAGGACTTCCTACGTCAGCAGGTGAGTCCCATAGACTAGCTTATACATGCATGTGATTACATGTAGTTGATCAGCAGGTGAGTCCCATAGACTAGCTTATACATGCATGTGATTACATGTAGTTGATCAGCAGGTGAGTCCCATAGACTAGCTTATACATGCATGTGATTTCATGTAGTTGATCAGCAGGTGAGTCCCATAGACTAGCTTATACATGCATGTGATTACATGTAGTTGATCGGCAGGTGAGTTCCATAGACTAGCTTATACATGCATGTACTTGTATGTAGTTGAACATTTCTAATACATTTACAACAGTTTTAAAGTTTGACACCATCTCTTCATTTTATAAATAAAGAAACAAACCCAGAAACCTGCCATTGTTAGGACAAAGTCACACACTTATCAGATTAGGACTCGTAAGACTGCTACATTTACTGCAATTAAGAAAAAGATACCATCAGAAGGAATATTAGAAATTTCAACATTTTAACCTCCATACTAGTACTACATTTTCAGATGGCCCATAAGCCTTAGGAAATGAAAATTATATAATCCATGAAGTTAGAGAAAAAAAGACTTATGAAATGGAATTCCCTAAAATTTCCATGGCTTCACATCCATTTCTTTTTCACTCTTGGTACCCTATTTTATCATGTGTGTGCATGTAAAGCACTGGAAAAACAAAGATCTCACTATTTCAGGTGACATAAAATCTCTCAATATAATGTACATATTTGTACTTTATATATGCACTTGGGCAACAAGAGATGGTCTTTAGACTTTACTGTTCAGATATAAGAAGAAACTGGATGTGGGAGTTGTGACTCCAGATAACTGGATGTGGGAATTGTAGAACTTAGCAACAATAAGAAGGTTCTGAATGCTCAACAATCACAAGTTAATCAGAAACCAAACAGTAAAAAAGGCAGCACTCGCCTTGCTGCGTCTCACATGGCGCTGCAGCTCTGAACATACAGTGCATGCTTGTGAGCTCTCCGTACTGCCTGAAGCATTTCAGCTCAGGCTCCAGTCTACAGCACAAACAGCAGTGCTGCTACTGCTCACACAGTTTTCTGCTCTTACCAAGCACAGTGGTTTAATTACAGAAAACAAAGACTTTTAAATATTCTCCCACTACCATCCCTCTCCATGTATCAAAATTATGTATCTTTGGAATTCATTATGTTAAGAGCATTTAATTTTTAAATTACTATTTATGTTGCTGATGAGTTTTCAGGCTTGGGATTAGAACAGAATTTCCAGTATTTTCTGAAGTTCTCTTACACTTACCTTAGCCATTCTGCATTAGGTACTGATATGAATGGCAGGTTCATCATTGATAATTACAAAATCAAACCATCAATCAACGCTGAAAAACAATGAACATGTTCTTTGTCCTGCAGTATCAAATTTTCAATCAGAATTTAATTTATAGGAAAAAATAAGCAAGTACATCTATCTTATTAGTATACATATTTGCTTTCATCTTTAATAAAAGAAAAATTACAATCACATCAAAGAATTGTTGAAAATGTATTCTTGAGTACCAGTGTGTGAATTGTATGCCTATTTTATATGCTGATTAGCCTGGGGTCACACAAACATGTCTCGAGTGCAAAGGAGTTTGAGTGTGAGGAGTTTGAGAAGCCCTGGTTTAGACTTAGTTATAATAAAGGAGATGCCCGTTAGTTCAATTGCCACTTCACTGTAGTAACTCAGGCATTTCTAGTAAAATGCAGCATGTTTCTGACTCTTGTGTCTCAAAAGAGCATCTAAAATCCCCAAACCATCCGTGAACAGAGAGCAGTGCTGAGCCAGTCCCTGCTGTCACACACGCCACACTCACCATGGTCACCAAACCATCNCACGCCACACTCACCATGGTCACCAAACCATCCGTGAACAGAGAGCAGTGCTGAGCCAGTCCCTGCTGTCACACACGCCACACTCACCATGGTCAGCCTCTACACCAGCAAAGGCTACAAAACCCCACAGGGCACCAAGACCACATGTGCATATAAGGCATTTTACTAATATTCTGTTTGGTTACAAAGTCACAACCTCAGTGTTTTATATGTCTGTGTGTCTATATTTGTATATGCATATGTGTGTACAGCTCAATAGAATTAGTTCAATGTTACATACAAGAAGATTAAATAGAAATATCACAAATACATATGCAACACACTGCTTATACCAATACCATATTACCATCTACAGTAAGAAGCAGAAGTTTCCTTTTAAAATCTGGTGGGTTTTGTTGTTGTTGTTTTGAGAAAGGGTTTCAGTCTAGACAAGGCTGGCTGGGAACACTATATACACCTATGCTGGCCTAGAACTCACTGTAATCCTCTTGCCTTGGCCTTCTGAGTATTGGGATTACAGGCATGAGCCACCACACCTGGTAAAACTGGAGTTTTAAAAGTTCAGTAACAACTTAACTTCCTTCTCCAAAGTACATGTGACCAATCCAGAAGCCTACAGTTATGCCCCAGTGTGCCCACTGCTCAGGAGAACATGAAAACAGAAATAAGGGAATCCTGCGTCAATAAAGAATTGAAGAAAGATACTTATTTAATACCATCTTGGGTAGAGAATAGCAAAACATTTTATGAAAAACTTCTACGAATGAACAAGTATTGGTATTTGGACACTTACTATATACATGGTAAGCTCTGCTCAGTGTCAAGGGAATGGGGCATAACACAGTATGTCCTCCTAGAATCTCAAAATGTCCATGTTTTTAGGTACTACAGAAAGCTGATTTCAGTTCAACAAGCAGTAAGAACCAGAAGGATAGAGAAGAGACTTTTGTTAGCAGGATTAACCAAGAAAGACATAAGGAAGAGCTTTAGTTAGGGACAACAGGAAAGACGTCACCAAGATCTTTGGTAGGCATTTAAGACAACTAACAGTTTTACAGGAAGGAAAACTACTTTGAAGTCAAAGAAGACAGGGTGGCATAAAACAGAAGTGTGGAGGAACTACAGATATTTCAGCATCATCACACACTGTGTGTCTGCCAACCTGAAAGGATGCTCTCTTCACTCTCGGCGTGAACACCTAGTAAGGTACTCAGGGAGATTATGTTAGCTGGTGTCTGGATAGACTCTCATTCTGACAGTAGTGAGCGATGGGAATCCAAAATATCATTAAAACTTATCAACTGACTATAGAGAGAAAACAAGTAACAAAGATGACAAACTTTGAAGGCTTTCTTATTTTTCTGGCAACTTCCTATTTTATGCTGGTATATTCAGGAGAAAGGAAAGGGTAGACTGTCAAATGTGACTTTAGTAGTAGTCACAGAGAATTCAGAGCAGCAAAGAACTCAGCTGTGGCATTAAAGGCAGAGCGCAGAAACTTGGAAGTGGGGACATGTGAAAGAGCCCTCAGACTTAACAGTGCTCATTTGCTGGACAAAGCAGACGGTTCCCAAAGTACCTTTTTTAACACACATGTTAAAGGTCCTGTTACTGAGAATAAAAGGCAAAACGTTTAACACAGAATACCTAGAAAATAATGGCAAACTAGTTTAAAGCTAAAAATGCCTACATTTACCTATGTGAAGGCAATCACCAAATAATGGGGGAATACAGAACCCCAACAGGCCATCTCCTTTCACCAAACAAACCTGCCAGTACCAGGCTGGCTTACATCTAATTGAGTTGTTAGTCAAAAAGGTCCCATGGGAATCCGCAAACAACCCAGGCTGCTGCCAAGGCTACAGTCCACAACCTGACAACAAGGCCCCACTGCTGAGACAACACCTACACAAGAAGTTGAACAGAAGTTGAGCTGGTGCCAACACAGAGCCTTCACCGTGTTCTAGTGCCTTTGGTACAGGGAGGTGTTCTGTACTCTAGTAAAAGAGAGACGTAAACAGCAACCCAAACCCAAGCCCTTGAAATTACAAAGGTGTCCTTGCAAGAAATGTTAGGACAAGGGTGGCACAAAGCTTGTCGGAGTAACCAACTGATTTGACTTAAGACACACTCTGCGAGAGGGAACCCATACCAGACTGCAGGTGACCAAACTCTTGAGACAAGATGGCCCACGGACCTAGGGGAAAACCAAATACTGGGGGTGGGGGGCAATAAGATGACTCCTAATGACCTACTATACTCATAGATCAATGCCTTGCTCAGCCATCCTCATAGAAGCTTCCTCCTGCAGCAGATGGGAAAAAATACACAACCAGAGAATATGCAGAGACCCAGACATCTTGGAACAGTCAGTTCTAATGGGATATCTCCAGCAAATCCCTCCCGTGATATAAGGGAATCCAGCAAAAGAGGAGGCAGAAGGAGTATAGGAGCCAGAGGGGATGGAGGATACCTAGAAAAAAAGTCTCTAAATCAACATAATCAAAACACATATGAACTCTTGAAGAGACTGAGGCGGCATGCTCAGGGTCTGTAACAGGTCCTTCTTATATGTAAATATGTATATATTTATATATGTGTATGACTTCCAGCTTAGTGTTTTTATATGATTCCTGAGTGTTCCATCTCTTGGGTTCTTCTTCTTCTATTTGTTTTGTCCAATATCAATGTGTTACTTTCTATTTTATTATATTATAGATCTGGATGGAGGGTGGGGAACTGGGAGGAGTAGAAGGAGGGGAAACTATAGTCAAGATATATTATAAGAGGGGGAAAAACTATTTTCAGTAAAAAAAAACACACACACACACTCACACACACAAAAGATCTCAAATTAATACCTAATGATGCACCTTAGGGCCTTAGTAAAAGGTCAGATTTCAAATGAACAATCTAAAGTTATAACCTTAAATTATTCACAACAAATGTGTTTTGGCAACAAAATAATGTAAAATATGCAAAAACAGTCAACAAAAAGTTTTGTTGTATTTAATGCCAAATACCTATCAAGTGTTTGTAGTCAAATTTCAATTAAAAACAAAGGTCATCTTTCTGATAGGAGGAGACATTCTTGTTCAGTTAGATTGAACCAATCTTTAATTATCTTATCATGTAATCTTTTAACATAAGAAGTCTTAAATCAAAAATCACATCCATGATTTGAGGGCATCTTGCTCCCGGAAATCGTTGTCAAGTTTAACAACATATTCAGATCTCATGGCTCACATCACTGAGGAGCAGCTCTAAAGAGTAGAGACCGTGTTTTGCTTTGCTACTGAAATGCCACAACACTAGCTATATATTCAAGATGCATATTGTATGGACTGTACATGGAGATAGATGAGTTAAATGAAAATCCACTATAAATTCTGGAAGTATAAAATTTTTAATTTTAAGAAACTGAGTTTTTTCATTTAAAAATTTTAAATTTCAGTTTAAGTTTTATAAATCCTCAGACAGAAAATTATATTACCTACAAATTTTTACAAAATTCTAAATGAAATTTGAGATTCTATAGCACTATATGATGATGAAGTTGCTATTGATCTGATTCTGCTTTAATTTTTTTCTCCTAAAAAAGCTCTAGATCAGTTGTTCTCAACCTTCCTAATGCTGCGA
>JAQHUG010000023.1:12510313-12531513 GCA_028555095.1 Dicrostonyx torquatus | reverse complement strand
GGAGCCCTCTTGCCTTCAGCCAATGGCTTTTGAGATATCAGACCACTGGGGCGTGGTTTTCATTTTAAAAAGCTGCAGCAGCTCTCTGCTCTCTCTCTTGCTTTCGGCTTCCGTGCTGACTGCTAGATTTTGTTTCCTGTTTGCGACCAGAGGACTGTGGTTTGGGACATTGATCTGTAAGTTTTATCCCCTCCAATAAAATACCCCTTTTAAATCAAACTGGTTTAAGATTGTCTTGCGTCTTTACTGAAGGTCTTAGGCAACCCCTATGAAAGGGTCATTTGACCAGCAATGGGGTTGAGACCCACAGGCTGAGAATCAATGCTCTAGATAATAAGGCCACACATTTTATCTGAAGAAAAGGCTCTACTGTCTAGCATAAAAATTAACTTCACATTTTCAATGTATGTTGGGTGCTGACTCTGAGTTTCTCAGTACCACAATGTCACAGGCTATGTCTGAAGACACATTACGGCAGCAGGGCAAGGTACTAGCATGCAGCAAGCCTAGGTGGCTCAATGCAGTGCTGAAGAAAAAAGTGACAGAGAACGAAAGTGTTCCTAGATTTTTTTCAGCGAGCTTCCACATGATAATTAGCATGGCAGTAGGGGATTTAACAGGTGTGACCTTCTGTATGACCACAATACTAAAACATCTCAATCCAAAGCACAGTCATTCACTCACTTTGTCACTCTTAGTTAAGGAGGAACACAACACAGAAGGATAGACACACACACACACACACACACCAATTCTATGCAAAGAACTAACAGGGTATTGTGCAAATACAAGTAAACAGGTTTAGTTGAAAGGAAATCAAATAATGAGAAGTCAGAGAATGGTCAAAGAACTAAGCTGGCAATGAAATACACAAACCATTTGGTTCTATCTGTTTGTCATGTCTGTGTGACCCAGAAACTAAAATATTGATATACAGAAATCTGAAAACTGAAAGGAAATATATAGTTAATTAGCTTAAGATATTTTAGTCAAATGGCACAATGCAATCAACATCTTCATAGGAGATTTAATATCTTAAAAATAATGTTTTTGCTTTGTAAATGATCCATTATCTGAACTTTGCTTTTATGACTGAGTCATTGGGGAAAAAAAGCACACATTGTAGGTGTTACACTCTATCAGCCATCCATCCATCCATCCATCCATCCATCCATCCATTTGCTGGTGGTACTAGGGGATGTAACAGGGTCTGCCAACTGTTGAAGAGCTGCTCTTCCAGTAGTCAATACACTTCAGGGGAAGCAAAATGACCTACATTACAGGAGTCTGTGTTATACAAGCCCGGTACGGCAAGCATTCTGTACCAAGGATCAGTCTGTCAGTCTGTACCCTGAGCTGAAACAACACCACACAAGACAGAAGCAGGTCTGAGGGGAGGGCACTGCCATAAAGGAAACCGTACTGCTCACAAGAAGGTCAAGTGAGTTTCAATTTTTCTCACTTTGGATTTAAAAGAGAAAATTATACAATTTAAAAAATTAATACTGGGTAAGGTTCCTTCTCCACCTCCACCCAAGCATTTGTTACTGTCTTCTTAGACTGAAAGCCATTCTACTTCTCTGGAGTTAGAATCTCATTGCAGTTTTAATTTACATGTTTCCTAATTACAAAAGATATTGAGCATTTTTCATGTTTATAGGTCACCTTTTGAAAACTATTCATTAGCTCATTTGCTGGTTAGACTGTTTTAAGGGTTTAATTGCTTCTTAGTTCCTTGTGTGCTCTAGACAGTGTCTTTCAGACACAGAGCTGAAGACTTTCTGCACTCCCAGGCAGTCTCTTTACAAGCTTATTTATTTTTTAATTTTAGGCAGCCCCGTTTGTCTTCTCTTGGTTTTGCTGCCTAAGCTACTTTTCCAGTATGTCCGTGTCTGTGTCCATATCTTTAAGTGTCTGCCTTAGTTAAGAATTCCAGCTCTTACATTAAGGTCTTTGGTCTGTTTTTATGTCGACATTTTTGGACAGGGTTAGAAATAAGAATCATCTGAGTCAACTGACAGCCTCTTTACTTAGACTTAAATTGGACCCACCTGATGAAGAGCTGGTTGATAAGGAACCACCAATGACAAATTCTGCTTTTTAGAAAATTATACACTCTATTACACTTCATTTCTGACTTTAAAAATACTGTTGTTTCCTAGGCTGTCAAATTTCCCTACAATGATTGTGTATTTTAAGTCATTAGTAGGAATATTTAAAAACCAGACTTCTCAACAATTTGACCTCATTTTGCTCAGTCATCACCCACATTATCCTGTATGACATCAGTGTCTTCATGGGCTACTGGGTACTCAAGATCACTAGGTCTAAAGAGGTGGCTTTGTTCTGTATCTTGTTCCTGCTATTCGCTTGCTGTTTTAAAAAATCTGAAGATTTCTTTTTATGTTTTGAGATTATAACCACTATGTAATATAACCACTTCTTCATCTCTTTCAAATTCATAGCCTCTTTTTCTTTAATGGTGTATGCGTTTGTGTGTGTGTGTGTACATGTGTGTGTGTGTGTGTGTGTGTGTGTGTGTGAGACACATGTATGTAATCCTAAAAAGTACAACCTGTTCAGCTGGTATAATGTAATGTGTATGCCTATTTTCAGAACCATTTGGCATTAGATGACGAATTGGCCTGCTTTGCCCTGGGGAAGACTACTTCTTCCACTCACAGCTTTCCCCAGATGCTGTAGATCTCTGCCTAGGGTTAAAGCCTAGGGAGCTCTCCTCCTTCCACAGTAGCTTGTCTACTGGTGTAGTCCTTTCTTAGGAAGCCATGCTGGTGAAGCTTCATACCTGTAGCGTCTGACATTTCTAGGAGACACACTATCACAGCAAACTCCGTTTTCCTGGCTCTTACCATCTTTCTGCCCCTCTTCCACAATGATCCCTAGCCTAAGGTGCAGGAGTTGTGTTGTAGATGTACTACTGGTTGGGACTGAGCTGCACAACTCTGCATTTTGATCTGTTGTTTTCTACAATGGTCTCTCTATTACAAAGAGAAGTTTCTGTATGAGGATAAAGGACTACACTCACATGTGGGTATAATGACAAATATTTAGGAAGTAGGTAAGGATTCTGCTGGTTTAGTAAAGTGACAATTGTGGATTTTCCTCCAAAATTCATGACTTCATTAGTTCCGGTGGTTGGCTAGGTTTTGCAGTACCCCAAGTATGATTTTTCTCTTGCTGAACATGTTGTAAGTTCAATTAGAGAGCTGTGGGTCACCACCAAGGTCTACATGCCATACTCCACTCTTAGGGTTACTGTGCCATGCTAATTGTGATAGTCACAGACATAATAGCTAGGCAGGACTACTGATTGCTTCCCTGTTTTAGAAACTTGCATGGTGCCTTTTGATACCCTGTAAGCTAGGCCTACATGAGGAGGCTTTCAGGACAGACCTAGCCTAGGGTCCTCTGGGCCCTGGGTCTGACATACACAGTGTCTTCTTAAATAGGATCTCACTTTCTACTTCCAGGAGACAAACAAGGGCAACAGCAATTACCTATAATGCTATGGAAAACCCTAATCAACAACTCACAAAAAGTTTCTCATGCCTCATGTTGGGGTTTGTTAGCCTATGGCTCCTACAGGGAACACTGTCAACCCAGATGTAAAAAAGATGTCATTTAAATTATATATATATATTCATATTTATACACAAACTTACAAATGTTATAGGTATTTTTAGGTAGCTAATCCTCATGCCTTTTTCAGAACCCCAGATTAAAATGTTATTTTATCCTCCTCCCTCATTCTTTTGTACCCTTCCCAACGAGACCCCACATTTCCCATCTCCATGATCAGATCGCCTGTACCCTGCTAGTTCCCTTTCTTTTACTCCCCTATTCCCCTCCTTCAGCAATGGCCCCATTTTATTCTCCTGATTTCTGCACATAATCTAGATTATAGACTCACATATACAGATTTGGAGCTAGGAACCCCAGATAAAAGAGAACATGTGATGCTTGTCTTTCTGGGTCTGGGTTACCAAACTCTTTCCTAGTTCCATCCATTTCCTTTATAAATTCATGATTTCATTTTTCTTTACATCTGAATAATATTTCACAGTGTTTATGAAAATTTTCACTATTCATTTATCTGCTGACAAACATTTAGACTGTATTTTCTAGTTTTTATGAAAGGAGCAGCAAGTATCCATTGGGTAGAATGTTGCCCTTGAGCATATAAGTGGTATAGCTGGGTCACACTGTAGATAAATTTTTAGTTTATACACCTACATCATGGAGACACTGTCTAGGTGTTTCCTACACCTATACCATGGAAACAATTTCTAGCTGTTTCTACACCTATATCATGAAGACACTGTCTAGGTGTTCCTACACCTATATCATGAAGACACTGTCTAGGTGTTCCTACACCTATAACATGGAGACACTGTCTAGGTGTTCCTACACCTACATCATGGAGACACTGTCTAGGTGTTCCTACACCTACATCATGGCTACACTGTCTAGGTGTTCCTACACCTACAAACACCTACATCATGGAGACACTGTCCAGGTGTTCCTACACTACATCATGGAGACACTGTCTAAGTGTTCCTACACCTACATCATGGAGACACTGTNACACTGTCTAAGTGTTCCTACACCTACATCATGGAGACACTGTCTAGGTGTTCCTACACCTACATCATGGAGACACTGTCCAGGTGTTCCTACACCTACATCACGGAGACACTGTCCAGGTGTTCCTACACCTACATCACGGAGACACTGTCTAAGTGTTCCTACACCTATATCATGGAGACTGTCTAGATGTTCCTACACTTGTATCATGGAGACACTGTCTAGGTGTTCCTACACCTACATCATGGAGACACTGTCTAAGTGTTCCTACACCTATATCATGGAGACTGTCTAGATGTTCCTACACTTGTATCATGGATACACTGTCTAGGTGTTCCTACACCTATATCTAGGTGTTGTTCTAGTAGTTTCAGGTTTCACAATTGGATTTTGATCCATTTGGAGTTAGTTTTCATGCAAGGTGATAGAAATGGCTCTAATTTCATTCTGCTGTATGTGAACATCCAGTTTTCTATTTAATGAAGATGCTTTGTTTTCTTCAGCATAGGTTTTTGGCATCTCTTAATATCTGAGGTCATATGTATTTTTTTAATTGATCTCTTTCTTTGGAGGCTTAAAGTTTTCAGTGTAGAGGTCCTTAACCTCCTTTGTTAGGCTTATTCCTAGACATTTATTTTCTTTGAGGCTATTGTGAATTGAAGTGTTCAAGAACTCTTCCCCTACATTTGCTGTTGCTATATAGAAAATCTACTGGTTTGTTTGAGTCGCTCACTCTACAAGTTTTCTGGTAGTTTTGTAATCTCTTATGTAGAATACATCATCTGCGAATAAGGATGGATGACTTTTTCTTTCCCTATTTGCATCCATTTAATTTCCTTCTTTTGCCTTAGTGCTCCAGCTAGTGCTTTGAGTACAATATTGAAAAGAAGTGGGAACAGTGGGCAGTCCTATCTCATTCCCGACTTCAGTGGGATTACTTCAAGTTTTTTTCTCCATTTAGGCTGATATTGGACTAACTGCTGTCATTATTTTTGAGTTAAAGAGAAAACACAATACTCTCATCTAGCTAGTTCAGTGGCTCCCCACATTCTACATGCCCTCTTCCCTGGGGTTACCAGTTTTGCATTTTCAGTTTCAGATGGCTAAACTTGTGAGGCAAACACTTAAAAGCATATGAAAACTCTTCTGGTGACTGTGAATGGCTTCTTGAACTTAGAGTAAAACTAACAGCATATTTTATACATGAAGACAGTATCTCTTCCTTCCCTTCTTCTGTCTTTCAATATTTATAGTTTTGTTTAAATTGTCTCTTGAAGTCTTTTATAAGGTAGAAGCAAGGGCCAGGTATTAGTCAAAGGTATAAGATGCTTAGTACAATGATCAGCACAGGATGTTTTAAAGACATTTGATTACAACCAACCCACATAAAATCTTTATTTCAGGATCCTTCCCAGAATGTTGGCAAAAATAATGCTGAATGCCACATGGCCACAGTACGGTGGAATAGAATGACAACTGGCGCCCTCTCCACTTAGGTGAGCACAAACGCTGCCGTAGCCTCATTGGTATTTCCCTAATGGCCGAGTGCCACACAGTCTAGGCCTTCGCTGGATCTGATTCGCAGTACCTGATAAAAACAGACAAGAAATACCACTGCTTAAGAAACTGCAGCAACTCCTAAGAATTTTTGGAGCTATCCTTGCAAAATGTTTTCCTTCTCAAAATCTTAGTTTAGCTAGGAGTCTATTTCCAGAATCAGTGATCCAAAAGCAAACTCTTACCATAATGGAAAACTATTTCTTCATAGACTAGTATCTGAAACAAAACTGTTTCAATTTCTCGTCTAAGTGTCAAGCTAGCAAGAAGAGAAAAATTCCAAATTCCCAGGCCTCCCCTCCACCCTCCATCCCATACACCTACCTCTCTTTCTGATATACAGCTGCTCATTTGTAGGGTTCCAAAGTTCTTTGTTAGGCCTAGATCCATTCTTTTAATTTTCTATTTTGTAACAGTAACATTTAATTTAGTTTTGCCTTTTGTAGCTATTGTTTAAAAGCAACTTAGTCCTCAATATTATTTTCCAGTGCAAATCAGGACAGGAATTGTATGTGACTCTGACTTGGTAGATGAAACTCTGCACTAGCAGGACTATCAGTTGGAGGAAGACGAGAACAAACAACAGCTGACTAATAAAGAAAACTTTAGCTTCACGATTTTTAATCATAGGAAGTGTTATCTTTTTCTGCCTTTACTACCTGTGACTGCCGAGGTAGAGGACAGGTCTCTGAAAAAGTGTTAGCTGCTTAGCATGCAAAAATCCCTGGGCTTCATTCCCATCACCATGGGAATGGGAAGAAAAGGAAAAACTGGCCACTGGAAAATTACTATTTTTAATTAGTCAGCATCTTAAATCCAACTGGAGAGTGGTCTGGAAAATAGATCATAAAAACACTTCTGGAGCTGACAGGGTAGGAGTGAGGTGGGGATGGCTGCTTAATAAAGTCACAAGATTGTTCTTGAAAATGGAAAGTCCAATATACTGTATAATGTAGAATTATGGCAAATAGGAAGAGACAATCAAGTATTTAAAATACTTTTTACCAAATAGCCCACTATGGTTTGCACAGCCTGTATGGTAGAGTGTGTAACTAGCTATAACATTAGCAGATGCTTGAAGACCTATAAATTATATAATTGATATAACTTTTTCAGACTGGAACTATCAGAAAGTATTGACAAATATATATCAGTGGTAAGTATAAAGAATAAAGACTTGCGATAATTACAATGTGTTACCAAAGTATCTGTAACTACTGTCTTACCGTGTATGTGCCGAGCCCCCATGGATATCTGAAGCACATGCAAGTTACATTGTTACCATCCATTTACTCTTGTTCAGTGTCTTTGCCATAAAGAGCGTATTTCTTGATTTACACTATTTACATAACCTGTTTTAACCAAAGGGAAAAAAATAAAATGGGCAGAATGAACTCTGGGAAACTTTAGAATCTAGACTTTGAAAAGTACAGCTTCTCAGATGTGTAAACACAGGTCACCTTGGTGAAGACCTTTGCTGCTCTGAACATCAAAGAACCCCTGGGATCTGTGAGGCACAGGCAGAGGATGAACACGGCAAACAAGGCTTTCCAGCCAGGTGTCTCTGGTAAGATGGCTGACAGCACCTGAATAGCCCATGCTTCGTGCCAGGGCTGTGATGTGTTCTGTGAAAGGACAAAGAAGCCATCCAACTTTTGGAACATAAACCCAGAATACCAAGTCACAGGGTGGGTTACTGGAACAGGGAAACTTTTGGAGTGTGGCTTTAATCTGCCCTGCATACAGGAAATCAGTGATTCTAGGCTCTTTCATGGCACATGGTGTTGGTCTGCTGTAGTTATTCATGAAAACCTTTTAGTACATCATTAGAAATTCACAGTGATACAAACAAACAAGATGCAGCTTCTGCCTTTGTCTTGGGAGCACTCTGAAATCCCTATCATGCTGTGAGCAAGACTAGCTAGAGAACAAGACACTGGCAATTGCCCTTCCGAGCCTCCCATGCTAGAACACAAAGAGTAGAAGAATCAAGTAGTCAGCCCGCAAAATTCCGATAGCAAATTACTGTTGTTTTGAGCCACTAAACTTCAAGGCTGCTTTCTATGCAGCAGGAAGTTTTAAGACCTATTGATGGTTTCATTTAGTTCAAATTAAACAAAACAAAACACAACTCAGTATTTAAAATCACCTGCCCTAAAATTATTATTATTTCTAAAGTTAATATTAGAGAAATTATTAAGTTCTAAGAAAATAGGAGTATTTCAAGTTTGAGAAAAGGGAAAATAGGTAACAGACAGATTTTATTTCTATGAAAATACAGCACTTATATTAGCTTTGTATCCTATATATTCTGTATCATGTAGCCTACATCATTTGACAAATTAGCATATGATAGAACATAAAGCATTGAATTCTATCAAAAATCCTATTTTATCTTACTTAAAACCTTAAGGACAAACACAATGACGAAAGCAGCAGAACTCCCGCTCACAAATATTTATTTCCCTTTGATAGTTTATATAGTTCACCGACTTTAAATGTCTGTTAATAAGCACCAAAATCTTATAGCATGAAAAGTACTTAATTAACATAAATTTCACTTTCTACAGCTGCTTTGGATATTACATACTTCCAACCAAGACTAAGTTTATTGTTAATGGGTAAATATTACCTCCAATAGCGTTGCTTTCAACAAATACCCAACTAGAAGGCAGGGCCCTGTGCCAACAAATCACTGAGAGTCACGAGCTACAGAACAGACGAAAGCATATGGCAGAACCCTACTCTGTAGTATAATGAAAGGCAGGGGAAGCTAGAGCTCAACATAAACAGTATAAATCTTCAAATTTCTCACAGATTAAAGGATTTTTTAAATTAAAAAAATTTAAAATCCCACATTCTACCAGACATTTTATTTAATGTAATAAAAGGTTTCTGAAAAAAGTAGAACTAGTGATTTACTCATCTTTAAAACAATTTTGAAAATAGGTATACTGCAGTATACAGAAGTATATACAAGTGTTGAGTGCTTTTCTATCATGAGGATTGAGGTCCTCCAAACTTCTACTGGTGTATTTTTCTCCATTGCTACTACATAATACACACTGAAGACATTCTTCATTCTCTGACATGACCCCTAGACTCAGCTAAGCCTGAGGTTGAAATCATGCCCAAGCCCTTCCATATTCACACAGAGCTGCTCTTGGGCTGTAAAGGGGCCTTTTGAAAGAGAGAAAGTGAACATAATGGGGAGAAAGGAACTGGGGAAGAGAAAAGGCCTCTTTTGTACGGTATGAATTATTTATTCAGCCAAGCCATGAACTCACCATTTCTAACTAACACTCTATCAGGGCACTCTCAATAGTGAACCCCAAGAATTAAAAGTTGCAAGATTATCACGCCTTAGACAACATGCAATGTTTTTCCCTGCTAGGAATATTTTAATCACATAACAGATTATAGCGTATCCAAAATTTATACCTTAATTATAACTTTCATAAAGCAGACCAAGATGCCAATTTTTAATTGACCCAAAATTAGCAAGCAGCTTTCATGACCAGTTTTTAGGCATTAACAAACTTAATTTAGGAACCTGAGTGTAGACATGCTTATTTATGAGCCCTCTTATTTGTGCCTGACAGATAACCAAGCATCTTAAACTGCTAGAGACAAATCTCTCTACTGATGCTGTCGAGATTTATCTCACTGACAACTCTAGGAAGGAAGGCCTGGCTCTTGATCAGCAGAGACAAGCTAGAGTCAAATTTCTCCCACAACCATTAATAATGTTTGTTTCTCTAAATCATTAATGGAGATTAAATCTCCTCTGAATAAGGGCAGAGATAAGGCCCTTGCATCTTGAAAGAAAAACAGGTCTCGTCTGCACTCCACAGGAGGGACAGCCCTGCCCCGTCTCCCCACAGAACAGCTTACCTTAAACATAAGAAAAAGGCCCATGAAATGCACAACGTATTTACAACAAAGATGTTAACACTACACAGCTGAGAAAGAAGGTGTTGGGAAACCGAATGTGTTTCCATATAGACAGGTGAAATGAGACTTTGACCTCACACCACACACAAAAATCAATTCAAACTAGGTTAAATTCCTAAATATTAGACTGCAAATTATATAGACACACTAGAGGAAAATGGGCACATGTGGCTTGTTACTGGCATTGCAATAACTTTTTGGGACAAGTCCAAAAGACAGACAAGAAAAACCTAACAAATAGGATTACAAACTTAAAATATCTTCACAGCAAAGAAAAAAATCAAGACTGAAGAGAACAACCTACCAGTTGGTAGAGAATTTCTGAAAATCATGTATGTGACAAACCTTAATATAAAAAACATATACAGAATCAAGATAAAAACTTTTAAAAGGAGCTAAAAATACATATCTCAGAATGTGATAGCAGAGGGCAGGACATATTGGTTCGATTACAGCAAACTTTTAGTTCACAAGTAAAGATGTACAACTTCTCTGTAGTTAAGAAGCAAGAGCCGTCAGTCACTATAGTTTATGACAATATAACATAGATTTATTTGAAGATGACTAGGAAGACTAAGCTTTCTCAACACGAGAACTAAGAGTAATACATTTATTAGCTTAATTAAGCCACCTCATAGTATATTCATAATATAATTATGTTGGATAGTACAAATAAATATTTATTTTTCAGCTTGAAAATAATCAAAACATTCATCACTTTGTGAACAAATGATCTGTATTTACACAGGGCTACTCTGTAACTTAAAGCCTACAAAGCGCACAACTTTCCCTTCAGAGTTACACACTCTAATCTTATGCATCTTTATACTCTCTTTCTTTGAGACTATGTGGGACTCCCAGCTAGAAGCATCCACACACGTTTCCTTGGCCTCGCTCTCGCTAAGACATAAACCACAATTCTACATCTGGATCCACGCGGTGGAGGGAAAGCAGCAGCTCCTGCAATCTGTCCTCTCATCTCCACACTTCAACAGTGGCACATGTATTTGCCCTCCTCACCAAAGAACATGTTAAAAAAATATGTAAAATTTCTGAAAAGGGCCAGCAAGGTGGCTGTAGTGTAAGAGTACTTGCCACCAAGCCTTAGGACCTGAGTTTGATCATCCAAACCCACACGATGGATAAAGAACAATGTTTTCCACATGTGGGTCATGTCACACATACATGCACACATAATAAAAAATTTTAAAACCAAGTTTTTTTAAAAAAATATATTCTGTGTAATATTCTACACTCTCTCTCCTCTCTGGGTACATTAATTCTCTTTACTTCTATTTCTACCCCAGAAAAACCAGGTAGTAAGATATCAGCACTTGTCAGTCCTAAACCATATTTTTATGCATTTAAAATTGGGACTGGTAGACCAGTCAGAACTCACCTATGCATCATGATGAGGACTGTGCAGTTCACATAAGATATGCCGCCTCCCAGGTATTGACACTCAGGACGCAGTACAACAAAGGTTCAAACAATGTTTTGTTTTGTTTTTTTTGTTTTTTGACACATTTTACATTTGCTGTCCTCTGTATGTCTCCATTAATCCTGCGATAGGATCCTGGATTCCTACCAGAAGCCATGAATTAATGATTTCAAAGAATATTAAGACTATGCACCGTGAGGCATATGTCCAACAACTCTCATCCCAAAACTTTACCACCAGAATAAAGATACAGACTTTCAGTGCACATATTTATGACGGAGTAGAACTCAGCAGTAGAGCACTTGGCTGAAAACTATTCCTGCCATGTCTTTGTGATGAGAAACAGTAGGTCTAATGGTAGAGGAAATGCTCCTGCCAGGAAACAACTACAATGGGGCACCAGGAACTATCTATGGAGTTCTGATGTCAAGTGGTATCTGTGGATGCATCTTTAAGGATATATTCAAACCAAACACATCCTCTTACGTTGAGAGTCACACAGCTATGGGTAGAATATTATATTTTAAATAGGTGCTAGTTATATGTGAGAAGAAAATGATTTACATTTTGTAAGATATACATTTGCTTGTATCTAGGGAAATGGCACTGTCAGTAACATGCTTCTCATACAATATGATGAACTAGGCTGGGATTCCCCAGGATCCACATAAAAAGTCAGGGGTATTGACTGCCCTCCTTCAATACAAAGGGAGAAGGAACAAGGGACAAATAATATCAAGGTTGTTTGATAAAGCCTCAAGAAATCATATATTTACCTAAAAAAGTCGCATGAGCCTGTACCAGGCACGGGAATCTCCTTTCACATGGTGGGTCAGGGGATCCTCAGAACAGCACAGGCTACTGATGCAGCCCTTAGTTGACTCTCAGGGGTCAGGGGTGGGTTTCTAGGACACAAAACTTGGATGATTCAAACTGGCTCCTGACTTGAAAGTCTCTTTCCTGTGTCTAGCCTCCATGGTACCAGAAAATACTAGGCAAGCTGCCAAGGAAGGGAAACAGCAGTCCTACCCAGCTGTAATACTTATGAACACAATGGCCAACATGGCCAAATATCCATAAAGGATACCAAACCCTAACGTGGCATTCACGTGGGTGGCCCATTCAACAGGAGGGCAATTATACCTTGTTCTGCAAATCTAACAAGCTTCATAGACTTAGAAAACAACCTATTACCACCAGTTTGCTAGATCAGTATAATTCCTTACTACGTTCTAAATGTTAACTAAAACTTTCATAAATAGTTCATCAAAGACACTTCTCTGTACAGCAAATGGAGATCATCACAGAAAACCACAACTGGACACAACACAGAGATCCATAGATTGTCAGCCCCAATGGATACATCTATATCACAGTTCCTGCATCTGTGACACTGTGGGACACGAGGCAGAAAAGATGAAGAGCCAGAAAACCAGGAAGTGTCTTCTGTGAAACAGTCTCTCCTAGAAAGAGCCACAAACACAAGACCAGAACAATAGTAGTACCAGTGTACATGTTAGCATGGAAGGAGAAAAATTCTTCAGGGTCTCTCCTCTAGACAAAGAACTACAGGCAACTGACAATCACTGGTAGAAAAATTAGCCTCTCCTAGGGATGAGCCCCTTTATCAGTGTCTACACACATGCACACAAAACCCTTTTCTCAGGACTGGGGATGATACCTAGAACCCTGTGCACATTACATTAGTACTATTCCAGCCACACTATGATTAATAAAAAAACTAGTATTGTACAATTAATTTTCTCCCCATCACCTTATTAGAGAAAAATAATAATAATAATACAGAAAGTTTCCTACACCTGAGACAGACTTCAAGTCTACACTATTACAAGTGAACCATATTGTACCAATAGAACAAAAATCTCTACAAGGTGTTCTAGAAAAGTGCACCCAGGCATGGTGGTAAATGCCTTTAATCTCAGCACCAAGGAGGCAATGGCAGGCAGATCTCTACCCAGGTTTGCATAGAGTTCAAAGCCAATCAAAGATATGTTCTAAAAGTTTGGAGAAAAAGAAGTGGGGAGATACTGAGTTTGAGTGTCACTTAAAGCACGACACCTCACTTGTCAAGGGCGCTACAGAAACCTGCAAAGCTCACCTGAACGCCAAGGAGCAGGCTGAGTCAACAGAATATTTTCTGAGAATGATAACTTATTAAACATGCATGATTATGTTTTTAAGGCTGAATGGTATGTGTGTAACCTAACAAGATTTATTAAATTCTGTTTGCACATTAGTAAGAAAATACATTAAAAGGCAGTGAAGAAATGTTATTTTTATAACCAATTTTTAACAATTTTATAACAATTATTTTTCTCATTATTTGATATTTCATTGAACTCTTCATTAAGTACTCTGTTCTTCACTTTTCTAAGAAATAATAAGAACAACAAGATGCAAGTTTTACTTCAAAAAGAAAAAAATAAACCAGACTCTCAAGTTTCACTTATGCATTTACTGTTTGTTAAAGAAACACTAGCGACCGGTGACATGACTCAGCACGGAAAGAGGCTTACTACAAAAGCAGGATAACAACCCAAATTTGAGCCCTGGAGACTTCATGAAGGAGAAGGAGAGAACCAACTCCACAAAGTTGTATGTGGCCCTGCACATGTGTGCCATGGCATACACACACCCACACAAACACACCATACACAATAATAATAATAAAGTTTAAGAGTAACTAAAGGAGACAGTACTAGTACCAGTGTCATATATGTCACACAACCTGCTAAGGCAAAGGCACTGTATTTCCCTCAGGTTTCTGTGTGCTCAAGGGACACACAGCATTCAGAATTACATTACTACTCTGTAACTAGAGCTCTGACAATCAACTATGTACTAGAAATAATCTGGGAGTAGCTGGAATACCCAATTCAGTGAGAAACTTCTGACCATGTCTGTAGAGTGGTCAGTGTCTTCCACAGACCTGACCGTGCTTTTCTCGTGACGTGGGTGCCAAGTGTAGCGCACACGGGGCAACAGCTACCAGCTCTTCTGTCACATGGTCTCAACAGTGACTGTCCCTCTGTTAACCAATCAAATCGCAGCTTCTGCTTCTAAGGTAGATCATATAATGTTCTGGGCCTCTCGGCCCTCTCTATAAGGTGAAAAATACTAGATGAATTTAAAGGTTCTTTCCCACTTAAAAATCCTTATTTCATTTCCCTCTCTTAAATCTTCCTCAAAGGTACCAAGTCAGAGTTAAAGAATGTATCATTGTCCATAGATCTGTGCTTTGGAAGCTGACTTCCCCAGTACTGTCAAACCCTGGGATGTAGAAAACATTTTCACTTTTTAGCAAAAGATCCCCATGAATGAATGAGCTGTCTTTGCATCACCTTCCTTCCTGACTACTGCCACCTATTGCTTCAATGGGGAGCTTCCCCGTGGTCCCGCTTAGAGGAGAGGAGTACTGTTAGTAAGATGTCAAAGCTTCTGAAAAATAGTTGTGCTTGGCAGACAAACCAGAGCACCAACATCTATATTCACAATATATCTACAAAATGCAACAAATCTAGAGAAAAAACCAATTCAAGGTCACCCAAGCATATGCTTGTCACAAAAACAATTCTAAAAGTTAAAATTAATTTTTCCATCTTAAAAAGCTTTAAAAGAACTTATTGTATAATACAACACTCCCACCCTGTCTTCACCTCTCAAAACGCATATACTTTACTCTTCAACTAAATGTCATTCTTAATGTATGGCGTGACACAAAAGTCCTGAAAATGAAACACTAAATGACAAAAATGCAGAAAGCAGAAATCATTTGGGGACATATTTATTTATATCTGGATAAATATCTAATTAAGGCTGACCAGCTCTGCCCCAACCCCTCACCTCTCATACCTCCAACTCCTTACTTAATTCTTGAATCATAGCAAATTCTTCTGGTAAAAACTGTCAGGTCTTATCTAGAAAAATCTTTAAATATTTGACCTGTGCTTTTTAAAAAAATAAAATAAAATAAAAACTACTGAAGGTCATCTTTATGTAATGCTTCTCATTAATTTAATATTTACTAACTCTAATTTAAGAAAGATTCTTCATTAAGGGAGTAAACAACCATTCTGAGGGGACCTAAGACCCACTTCGTGAGGTAAAACTCATACCTGGCACTGTAACAACAGACAGGTCACAGGCCCTAGGGCGAACTGACTACCACTACCCTGCTAAACGGACATGCAGCATTAAACCAACCCCTCACGACATGTTGCTGTGCCTAGAGAGCAGCACATCTCTCAACCACATCAGGGAGACCGACTCTTCAGTAGGTGGCAATAACACAGATGTCCAATTGTTCAATGTGTAGAGGGTAAGAGACAGGCATGTTCGGCCCTAAAGTGTACGTACATGTTACATCCTTCTCGGCAGCTCTCAGGATCTTAGTGGAAGGTGGGCTAGAAAGACTGTAAGAGCCAGGTGTAGGGACTATAACTTCAAGAAAAAGGTGCTTTATGGACACAACATGGCAGTTGCATATAAAAACTCACAGCAATTGTGACAGCAAAAGACCTGTGTCCAGACCTAAAGCCAGACAAAATCACAGTGGCTGGAGCATGAAACCCCACCACTAGTCACAAGATCCTACCAGTAATGTCACAAGATCCCACCACTAGCCACGAGACCCCACTAGTCAAGGGATTACTGGCATTTGATAACTGCTAGGAGAGGGAGAGTTGGGTTTGCTTAATGGTATAAGAACCACAGTCACTCCCAAGAGTAGCTGGGCAATGAACTTGCTAAGTAAGGTTGAGAGAGAGGGAGGAAGGGACGCAGGGACAGAGGGAGGGGGAGGGAGGGAGGAAGGGAGGGAGGGAGGGAGAGAGAGAGGGAAAGGAAATGGTAGAAAGAAAATACTCAATGTTTGGTGGGTGAATATGACTAAACTATATTGTATAGAATTCTCAAATGATTAATAAAAATATTGTTTTAAAATAAAATTATTTCACTTAAAACCTAAACTATTTATTTAGCAAAATAAGAAAACATGAAGTCATTCCAGCTCAATACCTTCAAAGTCACTCTGAAGAAGACAGAGCATTCAGTGTAGCAGACACGCTGAGGGAGAGGAAGGGTCTTTTCAGTCAAGCTCAGAGAACTTCTCAGGCACAACATAGTGGTCGGTGAGCAACAGTGACAGCTATTTCCTTATTCGTCACGCTGTCATCTACAGCCACCTACTTTCCATCCATGCACAGCCAGCAAAGACATTAGCAGCTTCTATGCAGAAAGCCAAGGGAGTCTAAGAATATCCCTGGTTTTCTAACACAAAATCAGAAAAAAAAAAAACCTTGAAACTCTAAAAAACATAACTTGTAAATTGGTCAATTTCATTCCTATAAATACTAAATATTACTTATGCAACATATTCAAATATTCTTAAGTACATTATACTGGAGGGTGCAAACTGTTAGTTAGCAAATGAATACAGAAAAATAAGAGTACATACGTACATATGAGCAGGTGAGCTTACAATGATATCTCACCCAGTTCATTGGCAAGGAAAGAGGAGGACTGTTCCAACTGGAGCAGCCATGACCATCATACATGCTACAGTTAAAGGCTGAAGGGGCTTAGATCTGCAGGAAACCCACCGAGCCTTCCAGTGGCACTGCTCAGGGAAGAACAAGAGACGGCCGCAAGTCCATTGACTCTGGGTTTGCCTTCTCCTGCGGAAGAAGGCTACAGTGGGTTGAAGGAATGGCCTTCAACAACCTCTATGAAACAGAAAAGGACCAAAGTTGGAACTATGCCAACTGACCTAGGTTTTGTGATTTACCTCAAGGAACAGTCAGTAAAAACACCCAATCCTACATCTGATTTAACAAGAGAACATTATAATGCGATGAAGTCATTTGGGGAAGTCATGGTTCCTGTGTCAAAGTCACTTGGCAGCAATTGAGCGGCCGCCCACCAGGCTTTAACGAGTGAAGAGCACAGAGCCGTGAACGCATTGCATCTTTTCTGAAAGGCCTTTAGAGGCCCTCTCCAGATGCCTTATCACATAGACAGACAGATGACAATGAACCCACATGAGACTATTTCCAGGGTGATAGAAGCTGTGGGGAAGGAGAGCACAGAATTGTACAATCATTAAGTTAAAAATTCTATGAGCTCAAGGCTGTTCTTTACATCAATGTGATAAACAGTCAGTGGAAATATTCAGCGTACAAAATTGCGACTCTATCAAAATACACAGAGAGAAATCAACATTTTAAGTAAAAATAATCATATTAGACATGGAAATGTGATCAAGTCTTTAAAACTTTCTGAAAATGCTCAACTTAAAATACTAAGTATAGCTTAGTAGAACATGAATTTACTTCTTCCTTACGTTACTATATAAAGTAGAAAGAAACTCTTAACAGGTTCAAATATAAAGTATCCAAAATGAAACCCTGGTGAGACGGGGCAAGGGTTCCAAGAACAGGATAGTCCAGTGGGCAGGTGCTAATGGTATGGAGAACAAGAGCAGTTACCATCCTTGAGAAATGCTGGCAGCCATCAACCAAACAATCTTACCTCAAAAAAGCATAAAGTCCAATATTTTATTATCCCCTCTGCCTTCATTTCTATCTGATGCAGCAAGGAGTTCCAGTCCCTGAGTCCCCTGGTTCTTGTCACCCCACAGATTGGGCTCCTTTCCTAGTTGTGAAAGCCACTTCACGTCTCCATGCCCAGCTCCCACATCCACAGAGAGAATAGCTGCTCATTTCTGAGTTTGTCCTGTACCAGGCGTGGGAATGCAAAAGAAGACAAAACCCACCTTCCGGTTCTCATGCATTCCGAAGCCTTCAACTAGGCTGACTCCTTAGATTAAACCAGTTAATGTGTGTGCAGGTTCGGGAGCAGTACGCAGCACGCAGCACATGGCTGATCTTACCTAAATGAGTCCAACTTCCACACCTTAATTCCCAAACTCAAATGCACTGTCCATCTGATGAAACCTCAACCTCAGGCTAGAGTACCCTCTCCTCCTCCTCACAGAAGCTCTAACACATCCCATGGAATGTGTGTGGCTTCTCAATTGTAGCTGAATCCTAGGGTTGGCCATTCTGGTCAGTTTTTTTTTTCTTTCTCTGTTATAAGAGATTCTTCGTATTATCTACCTGGTCCTAATAATGCCCCTTGGAGATCCTAACTTCTATCCTCCTTCTCTCTTTAAAATACATGTGCTCCCTGTGTGATCTCATGGTTTTAACTCTATCTCACCAATTAGTGAGTTCTCACACTTCAATTCCCAGCCTAGGACGACCGTTTCCATCCTGCAGAGCAACTTCATCCTGCCAAGTGTCGCGCTAGCCCTCTGTTTCCTCCCTGGAAACTATCACCTCAAACATGACTTCATCTTCCCCTAGGCTGATGCTTATTTGTGTCTTTTCTCTGGTGGTGTCATCACCTCCATCAAGCCCTTCAAGCAGAAATGCTGGAGGTAGCCCTGACCTATTAAACAAGGACGGCAGTGTCTTACAATGGAGATTGGATGAGTTAATATGCTGAAGAGCATCTAACAACGCCTGGAGGTAAACGATTACTGGATAAGCAAAACCCAAATGAAACAGTCGATTCTGAAAATGCAATTGCCACAAACACAAGAGAAATAATGAGAGACATCATACATACTTTAAATTAGAACAATCGAGCAAGGTATCTCTTCTTAAGCTTCATAAAATGTGGTTAATAGAAAAGACAAAGTAGAAATAATTTAAATTTAGTTTAGAGAGATATGAATTAAAAATTCCTGTATTACTTAAAATGAAAATATTTCTTACAACTAGAGATACAAATTATGATACAAAATCAGAATTAACTAAATATAATCAAATGAAATGGATCTAATGAGATGCTCACAATTCCTTCAAGTAGTGATCACATCAGTGACTGATATCCTTATTATCAATTTTTAAATTCTAGAATAAGCCTAACTTGGTTGGTATGGGCTGTTTTCTCATGTACGCTGGATCAAGTACAGCAGTATTTATAAACGTTTGTATCTATGTTTGAATTAAGTTTATTCTTCAATTTTCATTTCTCAAACTTTTCTTCTATATTCATAAAATAATACTGCATAAATATAGGAACTATTTGTCTCTTTGCCCAAACTCTGGACTGATCCTGCTGGATGTTTTGTAGAACTTGTTAGTAAAACTGTCTAGAGTTGGCATTTCTTTTTGTTAGAAGATCTTTCTAATTTCTACTAGTTTCCCTGACTCTGCCCTAGACATCCAGTTCTTCAGCTTACATTAATACACTAAGGGTCAGTAGTTGATCTTCCCTGACACAGCCATGTCCCCATTTTCATACCAGATCCTGCTAACTTGTTTGCTTTGATTAAGCTTGCTAGCCCTGTCAGTTTTGAGAAGTTTGACAACCGGTCTGCTACTTCAGCTGCACTGCTGCACTCTGAGTCACTCTGATTCTCCACTTCATTACTTTATACCCCATCTTCATTATTCCTATTTTATTTTGTGGGGGTGTGTGTGTCCAAGTTTGTATGGCAGGTGCACCCACCTGTTTATCATACACACGTGTGTTTTCCACATTATTGTTTGAGATATAGTCTCTCAATGAATCTAGAGCTTGCCATATAACTAGATTAACTGGCCAGTGAGGACCCAGGATTCTCCTGTCTCAGCCACCCCAGCCCTGGGGTTACAGGCTTGTACGGCCAGGCTTGGTTTTGACATGGGTGCTGAGATTTGAACTTGGGTCTTGGTGCTTGCACATTAAGTCATTTAACCACTGAGCTATCTCCCCAGCCCTCTGTTTTACTTCACTTCAACTAGTTCTTAGAGGCATATGGCCTCTAATGTTGCAAAGTAACTGTTACAAGTTCATGGAAAGTGTTGCTTTGGCTATCTCCAAGTTCTGACAGTACTCTCCTGGAACAGGTATTTTTCCATTGTCATTATATTTCTTTGAACAAGCTTTTCAGAAACAAGCATATTAATTTTCAAGGACACTTGTATCTAAATTAATGGTATTATAAGCACAAAATATTGAATGCTAAAATTTTATGAAACTGGTTGTATTTGATCATGATTAAATATTCTTTGTATGTTCAAGAAGAATGTTTTTCAGTGTTCTATACCTGCCCATTACATTAAGTTCACAAATTCTCTTATCAAAATCTTGTTGATTTTTCTCTGCTCCTTGAACACCTACTTTAAAGTTATTTCAAACAACCCACAATGATAATGGATTTGTTTGTGATTTTCTTTTTCTCCTCTCTCTCTCTCTCTCTCCTTACTAGATTTTTAGATATGTATCAGTATAAATCAATTTGAAATTGAATTGTCCTTGTATCACTTGGTGACTCTTGAAATCAATTTTGTCCCAAAGTCAATGTTGATTGTTATAATACAGTTACAGCTTTTGTGTGTGACTCAGGAACCTGTCACTAACTTTCTATGTGTTTCTTAAAGGAATGTTACTTGTGACAAGCGTCTAACAAGGCTTTGCTACTTTATTTCATATAAATAGCCTCTACCGCCTGAGATTCTGTCAGTGTATGTGCAATGAATTACCAGCATCTGCAGTTATTACTTACTGCTAACTGCATGCTATTTATCATGTTTCCTTTCTTCCTCTTCCTCATCTTTTTTTTCTTTTTTTT
>JAQHUG010000023.1:12475285-12501621 GCA_028555095.1 Dicrostonyx torquatus | reverse complement strand
GATTATAAGCATGAATCACTCTAGTGTGTTTTTCTCTTTAAAAAAATGTTTTGGGGGCTGGATAGATGGCTCAGTGGTTAAGAGCACTGACTGCTCTTCCAGAGGACCCGGGTTCAATTCCCAGCACCCACATGGCAGCTCACAACTGTCTGAAGATCCAGTGTCAGGGAATCTGACACCTTCACACCAATGTATATAAAATAATGTTAAATAAACCATAAAGAACATTTAAAAAATATTTTGATGATTCTCCCAAATCCTTCCAGCTCTAAATATATACCACTTTATTTTCTTAAATGTTAATTATATGGAATGATTTTCCTTTTTTCCACTTCCTTTGTTCAATCACATTAAACAAAATCTCTCAAGAGTATATGGAGAGATTTAATTTAGAAAAGCGAGCTAGTAACTGTTCGGTACTAGCCAAGCAGTGGGCATTGCAGGACCAATGGTAAGGAGGGATTAGTAGAATATAGCCCTGTGCCACATGAAGATGTGTTCAATGGGAAGTTTCATCTCCAACAAGACTGTACTGTCCAGAGAAACGACACAGTGCCCACTGTGGTGGTCCCACAATAACACCACATAGGACACATTTCTAAGAATGTACTACTCAGTGTTGGGGACGAAGGGAGAAAGCATCAAAGAGATGGTGAATTTCCCCGAGAGCACGGCTAACTTAAGCCCGTGTTCTGACACTTGTTCCATTAAGAACTTTACTCATGCCATCCACACATCACTGTGTCTGTCCGGAACTGATGGGGAAACCTTGTTAGCCAACTATCTTTAAGAGGTGGATCCCAGTTAAGGCATGGCTTTCTGGAGCCCGAGAGAAAACTGGGACATGGACCAGGCACTCTCTCTCTCTCTCTCTCTCTCTCTCTCTCTCTCTCTCTCTCTCTCTCTCTCTCTCTCTCTCTCTCGTGTGTGTGTGTTGTGTGTGTGTGTGTGTGTGTGTGTGATTCCCATGGAGCACAGCTGAGCTTGGACTTCTCATTTATATTTTGTGAGTTTTCCCCATATAATAAATAAAAATATAACTGTTTTATCCTTTGGCTAGCCTGTTATTTCCTGAATTGAGCTAATTTCTACATGGAACTACAATGCAAAGTACATGTTCAAGTCTCCCTGCAGTTTCCACCTAAGCATCTCAAATATCACTTCATCTGCATCAATTTTCTGAAAAATGGTTCTGAGTGGGACACTCCTTCATAGTAAAAAAATCAGAATTTTTGGATGGGATATAGTTCAGTATTTGTGAGATTGTTCAACATCCTGTGATCAATCCCAAAAGTTCAAATAGAAGTGTAAAATTTCATTAGAATGATTAACTTTTAAACCAGCAAGCTAATTACACTCTGAATACTATCTATTTAACAATAAAAACAACCCCCACATACTGCATTCAAATAATTCAACAGTTCATCAACAGAGAAATCAAATGTATGTTAGTGACCATAAACAGTAATGGAAATATTTGAAGGGGTCCCCATTTTATTAAAAGAAAGCCAGAATTAGAATATCTGAAATACCTAAAATGTAGGCTGGGGAGAGGGTTAGTTCAGCAATGTGCTTGTCTCTAACATCCTGAGCTTGGATCCCCAACAGCCACATCAAAGTCAGGACTGCATATAATCCCAGCACTGGACAAGTGGGGACAGGAGGGTCCTAGGGCTCCCAGACCAGCCAGACTAATCAATTGGTAAGTCCCAGATTCAGTGAGAGACTTCTCTCAAAAGTAAGGGAGAGGAAACTAGAGAGATGACTTGGAGGTTAAGAGCGCTTGCTGATCTGACAGCTATAATCCTACCTGCTTAGAAAGCTACAGCGGGAATCACAAGTTCAAGGCTACCCAGGACAACTTAAAGAGCTGCTGTCTTTAATTTAAAAACTTTGAAAAGGGGAGAGATGTAATTCAGAGGTAAAGTACTTAAGGAATATGCATGAGGCCGAGGTTCAATCTCCAACACCATAATACATATATAAATAAATCAATGTTATGATATTATCAGTAACCCACTTTCAGGTTAAGAATAGTATAATTCACTTCTATTAAGTTTAAAACTCAGAAAGACATGTTCTCTCTATAGGGAGAACCTTTAAGTGGTAAAACTGATGTCTGAGGACTGCTGCCTTTAGGCCTTAGAAATAGTGCAGCGGTTAGAAGTGCTCACTGCTCTTCCAGAGCACCCATGTTCAGTCCAGCGCCCACACCAGGGGCTCATAACTGCCCATTACTCCATCCCCAGATGACCGGATCGCACCTCTGACTTCTTCAGGCACCTGTATACACATGTACAAACCTATGCACAGACACACATAATTTAATCTTTTTTTTTTTAAAAAAAGATGTTTCCTTTAGAAATGCAGTACTCAAAACACTGTTTCATATAACGGGAAGATTATTCTACACAAAGATCAGAGTCACCTGTTATAAAACTTCTCACTTCTCCTCAGACACTGCAGCAGTTGTACTTGCTATGTGTTATCTGGGCCGCTCCTCTGAAGTCCTAACCACAGAGCACTCAGACTTTATAATATAGTACACAATTTATGATTACCTAGTAAGATATACAATATCTACCTTTGCAAAGGATAATTTTGAAAGTAATTTTATCATATATCCCAACCAGAGTGCTTTTCTAATTTAAGCTTCTGAATTTTCTTTCCACGGGCATTTTTATTTTAGCTTGCATCTCTATGAAAAGTGAGCAAAGTCATGCTGCAAAGCATATGAAACATTTCCATCTTCAGTGTCATCTCTGTGTTCGTGACACACTCTCGCCTCGCTAGAACCCTGGCAGCGGGCGCATCTTCCAGCGTCTACACGCTTTTTCTCCTCCTCTCACTGCACTCAGCTCAAGCACTTCGGAGCAGCAGTGTAACCCCACATAATACTTCATCTGACTCTAATCGCATGTTTGGAAGGGATTGATAAAAAAGAAAGGAAAAGAGAAAAAAATCACTGTGAGAAATATTCTTAAATATTTAAGAAATATTCCCAATACAGTTTTCTTATATTTCAAAATCACTAAAATTACAAACATAGAGATGTACATGATTTCAAAAATAATGAAGGCTATACAAAGAAACAAAACAAAAAATGATTCCTCATGCTTTCATACCAGGTCATCTAACCAAGTGATTGATGTTTTCAGTTTATAATCTACTTTTGATGTTTGGCTTCATGCTAGAATTTCATGCATTGTGAACTCTGATAAGTTCCTTAAGTCATAAAAACAAGAAATGGATTATACTCATTCATGGAGATCTCAGGAAGTAGGACAGTACAAATTTAAGAGATGCTTGTCAAAAATGAAAACCAGTATTTACAGACACTACCCATAAGAAGTTCACGGTCTTACCTGACAAGTCAGCCAGGTCAGCCCTATCTAACTCAAGATAGACAGTGGCTGCTGCATCGCGGCAGGGCCACAAGTGCCAATCCCGTAACTGGGAGAGAAACGCTTCTAACTTTCAACCCAAACGCAAGGTGTAAGGATCACGGTTATACTAACATAACTGTATGGACGCAAAGTAATAACATAACTACTTTAAATTTTGTGACATTATTTATAAGCCAAAGCCATCATTTCAGTGTACATGGTTTGCTTAAAGTAGTAATTATTTGAATATAACGAACTAATTAGTAAATTATTAAAAACATTGTATTTCTTAATTTATAACTGATGAACTCAAAAGTAATATGCTGCTAGATTCTTCACTAAAGGTCCACACAGGATGACGAGGGTCCACTCACAGGACAAAGGGAAAAGCAGAGTCTACAACCGACCACAGGCGACTAGCATCTGCTTTAGCAGACGAGCATCTCTCCGCCCATCCACAGCCCTAAGTTCATGCAAGCGATGGGAAATTACTACCCAGTACTATCTATCCTTAACTGAAACTTGTTACCATACCTAACCATAGACACCTTTAACATTTGAAAATGTGCTTTTCAAGATTCATACTAAAAACAACAACAACAATAAAAGGTTTAAAAGTGTGGAGGTGAGTATGCAAAATAAATACACATAGTCACTGCACTTTCTTCCCCAAGTCTAAAACCAAACTTTTTATAATATAACTGTTTTAATGCAATACCAAAAAGCACCAATTTTGAGATTTTTGAAGCTTAAATTTTTAAATAACATTCACGTGAACATATTCCTACCTCTTTCTAGTGTCTGCAAACAAATAGATCCTTAGGATGTTTCTAAAGACTCAGAAGGACACAGAAAATTCCCCATCAGCACAGAAGACCGACAAGCTTAGGATGCTGCACCAATAGTTGTTTTTGTTAGCATCCTCTACTGGTGGTTTCCAAAGACAGCAACAAGAAATGGTGCTAATGATAGAAAGGTATGTGCCTGCTATTCCATCTGAGGTGAATTAGTCAGCAGGCAATCACTGGGGGTCAGAAATAAAATGGGGGAGCATCAAATAGAATAGAATTTTGGAAAAGAGAAAATATTTTTAAATACAACAAAGCATGAAATTATAAACAGCAAAAACCAATTCCAGCAATTCTAATGTCATTCCTTTAGATGGCCAGCATCATTACCATAATGTCCCCACATAAGGGTCAATGATTTAGGAAGTCTACTCAATTGTTACATATTTGTTAAGTTACAGTTTTTGATGCTGTCATCAGTAGCCTAGCCTTCAGACATATTCTAGGAAGGAAATAAAAATGTTTTATTGCTGATTTAGCTGTAAAATCTATATATCTTATTTCAAAAATGAATATAAATATAATTTATATATAAATAACATAAAATATCTCTAGTACTATCTCCCACCGTATACACCATTATTTAGTCATTTAAATGAATTTTAAGAGTTAACATCTTTCCAGATAATTCTCTCCTAAAACATCTGCAACTTAAATATGACTGCGTTGCTAAGAAAAATCAAGCAGCACTACCCCAGGTTTCACAACACAATGCGTGTAACTTCAATTTTAATTTGCAAAAATAGCAGGCTAAATCAAACAGCATGGCCGCAACGGTCAGCGATGGATGAAAGCATTAGAGAACAAAAAGAAATACAAAGAGAGAGCCAAAAGTGATGAAAATGGAAGATACCTGTGGTAGCACAGCGCTATCTCACACACCTTTTGTTTTCTCCGAGTAATGCATACTGCAGTCAAGACATTTCAGGCTCAAGAGCCCCAAATCTGTTTTTCTAATATTAAATACAAAAGAAAAACACTAACAGCAAGCGTGGTAAATAAATCCCTCCCCTGAGAAGGAAGGCGGCAAACAGGAGGGGCTGACATACATGCAGGAGAAAACTAAACACCATCTTTTTTCTACCTGCACAAGTTGCCATTTGCTGCAGCGATCAAGAATCTCTTTCCTGTTGATTTCAAGCACCTTTCGGAATAGCTTTCCACCCTTATGTCATCTGTTGATATGCCTTATGTGTGTGATATTAATATCACAGAATCTCAAGGAGAAAAATCCATTCTTTCCTGTTCAGGTAAACATGTTTACAGCAGCTGCACAGACGCTGGGTGGTTCAGACTCACATGTCACACACATGTCGTCAGCAACAAGAAAAGCCCCTTTCTCTGGCGATCAACATTTTAAATAAGGTAAGGGCAGCGAGCAGCCCTTTCCTAACCAACTTACCTTTCATAAAGCCACATCAGCAATAGCGGCAACAGCTCAATGTAGAACAGACACTATTTGGTGCTAGAAGCAGGAAATTACAATTGCGGTAGCCTGTGCTCAGGTCCTTGCCACAACCAGTAGTCACCTCTCCACAATGACGCAACCCAGCACACCTTTCCCTCCGAACACGCTTCTCTGAAATGCAACGTTTATCTGAACAACTGAAAATCATTCATGGCAGCAGAGATTTTAATGAGGGTTCAGATATATTCAAAATGTGTTTACAACCGAGAGGAAACCTCTTTGGAACAGCCTAAAATCTTCGTATCTGCTTCTAGACAGGAAATCCCACACAAAATCTAAAATTGCCAGGAAAGGTTACAAAACCTGGCGTTTGGCATACCGGAGGGGAGGGAGCAACACAGACCGGGAGGGGGTGGGGTGCGGGGGGGGGGCGCCAGGGTTGCCACTTATACAGGATTTCCTAGTTCTCCGGACGCCACATCGATGCCATCAGGGGCGCATTTACTCCCCCCATTCTTAAAAACTCATCATTTAACACCCCGCGGGAGCCCCACGGAACCACCGGGTGCGAAAGGCACGATGAATTCCTTATATAGCAGCGGCCGCAGCAGCACAGGGCTGTGGCCGCCCATCACCACACACAGGTACCCGGGCGGGGGCATCCCCCGGCCGCCGCCGCAGGGACTGTCCAGACAATGACCAGGAGCAGACGGCTGTCCGCGCCGCTAGCCCAGAGCACACACTCGCCTAAGAGAGGCACCATCCAGCAACTCCTGCGACTCCCCACTCTGGGAGAGCCCACGATGCACCCACCGATACAGGTCGGGGTGTCGCGCTCTATCCTGGTGCCTGTGGCTGTCCCTCTTTCTTAAAAAAAACAAAAAAACTAACAAACAAACAACAAGCCAAAACAAAACAAAAAGACCAGTAACAACAACAACAAAAAAAAAACTCTGCAGTCAGGCCGAGGAGTGTGTTTCCCTGGCACATCCGCGCAAATCAATACCCCGTGCAGCTGCACCGCGAGCCGCAGCCCCGTGCGCCGTCGGGCCGCCCGACCCCTCCCCCACCCGCCCCACTCGCGACCCCGAGCGCCAGCCCAACTCCATTATCTGCCCTCGGCTCGCGCGTCCGGTCCAGGTAACAACTTCCCCAAACCGAAAGAGCCAAAGCGAGGCGCATGCACACAGCCCCGTGCCCGCGGGGACCCAGGCTGCCAGGGCGTCCCGACCTGTCTGTGCTGCTTCCCGGCCGCGAGCCGCAGGCGGCGAGTCCACGCACACGCTCGCCCCACGGCAGCAGCTAGGAGCCGCCCGACCCTGCTCGGCTCCAGACCCGCACCGCACGCGCGGGGTTCCAGCCCCCCGTGAGCCCGGCCAGCGGCGGCCCCGCGCGTCCCCATCCCCGCCCGCCCGCGAGCGCGCGGGGCGCAACTTTACCGCGGGCTCCCGACCGGACGCGCAGCGCCCGCTCCCGCGCACACGCGCGCACGGCCGACACGCAGCCGACACGCAACCGGCCCGCGGCCGCCCGTCCTCTCCCGCCCGCGCCCGCTCCGCAGCCCGCGCCCGCCCGCCGCAAGTTTGTTCCCCGCCGCCGCGGCCTGCGCGGAGGGAGGATCGCGCGCGGGGAGGCGCCGAGGGGCGGCAAGAGTGGAGAAAGTGCGGAAAGAAGCAACAGCCGCTCCACCCGCGGGCGGAAAAGTGGCCGGGCGCGGCGGCGGGATGCGGCGCAGCTAACGGTCCCCGGCGGCCGCGCGAGCCGCTAGGCGCAGAGGCAGGTAAGACATAACGGTCCAGGACGGCGGCCGCGGCGGCGGCGGCGGGGCGCACTACTTTACTTTCCCACTCCACTCGGCCCGGCCCCGCCGCCGCCCCCGGCCCGCTCGGCCCCGCGCCCCTCGCCCGGCCGCCCGCTGCCCGCCGCCGCGCCGGGCCCCTCCGCCACTCACCGTTATTGCGCCGCGGGTTCGCCTGCTTTCTGCGCTTACACCTGGGGCCATCCGCCATGATCCTCTCGCTTGTGTCTAAATGCTCGAGTCACCTCCTCCCCCTCCTCCCTCCCTCCCTCCCCTTCACCCCCCCACCCGCCGCCTCCACCCCTCCCCCTCCCCACCGCACCTGGTTTACGACACTCGCGGCTTTACGACATCACCTTCCTAACACCTAGCGGCGCTCGCTCTACGGCCGGAACCTTGTTGCTAGGGCCGGGGCGGTTTGCGGCAGCTTCAGACGCTGCGGAGTTTGAATCCCGGAGGCGAGGGAAAAGTTTTGTTCAGGTGTGGTGGGGTCACGGAGGAGGGTGCGGGGACCCTGGGGATGGGGCCCGGAGGCGACAGGGTGGCCTCCTGGACCAGGTGGAGCTGGTGGCATGGGCCACACCCGCGCAGATCCCGCGCGGACGGATGCGCACTCCTCGGATCCCGCGCGCTCCGGCTGTCGGTGCGGCGGCCCGCGCGTGCTCGCCGGGGACGTGGACTGCAGGGACGCGCAGCGAGCTACCTGGCTAGTTCTGACTCCCTCCCCTCGCACAGAATCGCGGGTTTCCCCGGTCTACGCAGACGGGAAGTGACAGCACTTGGGTTGAACTTCAGCTGGACAGAGAAGGAGGCGAGAAATTCCGCTCTCAGGAAAGCAGCATGAGTAATCCCCGCATCGTGCCAGGCCCACTTCCTCATTGGCGCCTAGCTCACCTGCTGTCACCTTGCCTACACCGCCCTGCGGGGTCCCAGGGTGGCCAGGCTCCTGGGCGTCGCGACTTGCTTAAACAACCCTGGGAAGCAGGCCTGGAAACCTGTAATCTGAAACATCCAGGGTGTGAGGCAGGAGGATGGCTGAGAGTTCAAGGCTATATGCCTGACAGTGGGACCCTGCCTCAAAATAACTACTGTCTCACACACGTCTGAGCAGTATAATGACCTCAAGGCTAAAAACAAGGCTGACTAGTGTTCACAGAGGCTGATTCTTATCTTAACTCCTTTATACAAGACCTAAATACTTTTGTACCTGTCTTCAGTAATTAGGATTTAAATTTACCTTTCTCCCTGCTTCCCACCCCTTTCAAAGGAGGAATTGTGTGGGACAACTTTATGAGATAAATGAGCTAAGCCATTATTTTAGATATGTAGTTATTAATTGTTATTGTATAAACGTGAGACTTATGGATAGAAATAACAAACATCCCATGGAGTAGAAGAAATAATTCTCCCTCCCCCACCCCCAAAAAGAAATAATACACTAAACCAGCCCAGAGCAGGTGCATGAAAGCTGCTTAGTAAGATTTGCCTACTGGAGTTAGGATATTTTATTGTATAACTAGTCATAGTGACTTACACTACCAGTCTTTGCTTGTGGGAGGTGGAGGCAGGAAAGTCACGAGTCTCAGGCCAACTACATAATGAGACCCTGCCCCCCCCAAAAATTTTCCAACGCTCAAATGTTAAAAGAGTTATTAAAAAAGTGCTGGCTGTAGATGAAGCGTCTCCCTGTCTGCTGCAACTGAATAATGGGACTGCAGTGTTCTTTGCACATCAGATCTGCAGCCATTGCAAAACTAGACTTCTTGGTCCTTGTACATACAGGCAGTGCTTCTTTTCCTCAGTACCGTGTTAACTGGAACACATTTGTGTCAGAAAGGTACTCTTGGGTTAGTGGCCTTGGATCACCTGTAACTCAGCCCTTGAGCTTGGGAGCCCCATTCCTTAGCATCCCGAGTAGCTAGCTGGGATCTCAAGAATGAGCCGTGGCCAGGCCTCATTGCTTTCTCAATCTGATCACAAACTTTTGTCTTTTTTTTTTTACCAGAAATTGTCTAGTTTCCACTTTTTACAGTCATTCTTGTTTCCAGCTTTCCCTTAAACTTGGGAGGTGTCACACATCCAGTCCTGTTTCACTGTTCTTCCTCAGGGTCACAGTCATAGGTACATGAAAACAAACAGCACAGGTACTTTGTTCCTTCCGTGGCTACTGACTTAGTGTGTGGGGCTGTTACTAACTATGGGGACATCAAATGATAAGACTTGCTATTTCTGTGTCCTCCATACCTAGCAGAGTACCCAACTGCCTAGTAGCTGTTGAGTAAATATTTCTGAAATAAGTTTAATCTAAACTTTCTAAGCCTGTTCTGCCCAATAAAGTGAAGGGTGTCTGTCTTTATCATGTTCTTAGGAACAGTTGAAGTTGAGTGTGAACAGTATTGCCATTCATGTCCATGCTAATCTTGATCTTAATCTCTCTTATCTTTTTCCTTTTCCCTAAATAATTACTTCTTCTAAATTCTATTTTTAAAATATGCACAGGAAATATTGGTAAGTCAAATGTAATACAGTGTAACTTTTACAAAAGCCTCTGATAACTTACAAATTAAATATTTGACTTCTATTCATAGTTCCATAATGTTATTGAAGATATTTAAAATCTATACTAGAAAGAGCAGATAGAAGTCTCAGAATATAAAGTATTGCTTTAAATCTAATTCTTGTCTTATAGTTATATTTTAACCAAAACACTGGGGGTGTGGGGAAATCTTTGGAACCAACTTATAAAGGAAGTACCTATTAAGATTTAGATTAAATCCAGCTTTTGGGAGATGAAGGAAGGGAGAATCAGAAGTTCAAGGTTATTCTAGGCTATATACTGAGTTCCTGGCCTGCATGGGCTAAAGGAAACCCTGTCTCAGATTAACAAGAGTTTAGATAAAGGGGGTAAGGAGACTGGTGTGAATTTAACATGCTTCATGTCTCTGCAATGACTGTCACATCATAGAACACGCCTTCAGTGTGTCTTTGCTCCTGTGTCAGTGAAATGTTAGTGCTCTTTGAACGCTGGGATTGTGTGTGTTGAGCAAGAAACCCTGTAAAAACTTGTATACTTTTACCAAATCTTGAAATGCCAAGCTTATTAAAAAGAAAATAAATAAATAAAAAGAAATACTGTAAAAAGTGAATTACTGTATTTTCAAAATTTACGAGAAAAATTGTAAATGAATGGAATGTTTTGAAGTTTGAATCAGGTGTTATGCATCAAGGACACCTCACTTTCCAAGTACATTTCAGAAGTATGACTACAGTTCTCTAGACCTTGTCAGATGGCAGTGTCAGGTAGTGTCAGTGCCGTTCCGTCTCCACCTTGGAGCTTTAAAGTGGAGAGTGATTGTTTAGCTAGGGTTTCTTACTACTTACTTACTTATCTATTGCTGTGATAAAACACCAGGACCAAAGAGCCTAGTTACTGTTTCATTGCTGTGAAGAGGCACCATGACTACAGCAATTTTTAGAAAAGAAAGCATTTAACTGAGGGCTTGCTTACAGTTTCAGAGGACTAGACCGTGATCATCATGATGGGTAAGTGGACAAGCAACATGGTGCTAGAGCAGCGGCTGAGAACTTTACATGCTGACTCAGGCAGCAGGCAGAGAGGACGAGAAGCTGGGCCTGGCTAGGGCACATTTTCAGTGACACCTCCTCCAACAAGGTAGTACCTCCTAATCCTGAAGTAGTTCCACTCCCTGGTGAATAAACACCAAGTATGTATTCAGACCACCACAGGGGAGGAGAGGGTTTCTTCAAGCTTGCAGCTCTTAGATCACACTCTACTGAAGGAAACCAGGGCAGGGACCTAGAGGTAGGAGCTGTTGCAGAGGCCATGGAGGGTTCTGCTTGCTGGCTTGCTGTCATGGCTTGCTTAGCCTGCTTTCTTACAGTGCCCAGGGATGACACTGCCCTCAGTGAGCTGGGCCCTCTCACATCAGTCAATCAAATACAATAGCAATACAAGCTATTCTTGTGGGGGGCGTTTGCTCAGTTGAGCTTCCCTTTTCTCAAATAACTCTAGCTCGTGTCAAGTTGAAAAAATAAAAATAAAACTCACCACGACATCTGTAAAGGATGCAGGGACCCAGCTGCTTCTCCATAATTGGCTCAGCTGAGACTGGATTTGTTGTTCACAATGGGTCAGAGGACGCTGGTGGTCACCTCACTGGTGCAGTTCAACCAGATTCTGCAGCCAGACCCCAGGGCAATGCTTAGCCAGTCCTCCTCAGGACCCATGCCAAACTTCCTTGGAGGTGTGTTGTAAATGGGGGAGAGGGTTGTGTTCTAACCGGGGATCATTCGGCATGTCTGACCCTGGAGGCTTCATGGCGGGAGCCTCGTGGCGACTGGCCACTTCCTTCTTTCTTCCCAGAACTTCTGTTCTGTCTACTCCGCCCACCTAAGGGCTGACCTATCTTACAAGCCAGGCAGAGTCTTTATTTAACCAATGAAAGCAACAGAAATAAAGGTGGACCCTCCTACAAAGGTGATGAAGGGACACATGTTTTTCTCATGCTTCCAGGTAATTTTTGTTATGTACTGCACCCACAAAATTTCTCTGATGAGGCTCCCACTTTTAACAGGTAGGACTGTTAACATCAATGGCATTTTTCAAAATATCAGATATAAAAGCATAAATTTATTTGGGGGAGATATTTGCAGAATATCAGTGATCATCTCCAAAAGCTAATACAATAAATAGTAGTTCCTATAGAAGATATTTTTATTGATACCAAATATGAACCCTTGCCCAGGTGATTGACACCAGAGAGCCCAGTTTGAACAAATGGTTTTGAGTGGACTGTTCTTAGCACAGTATCAAGGGTCTGGCATTGGGTTTGCATTGCTGTCTTTGTTTCTGTCTATTTCTTTGTTTGGCATCTTGAGTTCTCTGAGCAGCTGACTGATTTTGTTACAGAGTGCATCTGTTGTCTGGCTTACACTCCTGGCTTTCTGTAACCCATAGTCTCAGTTACAGGCACTGCCAGAATTTACCCCTTGGAGCATATGTAGTTAAAAGCTTAAAAGAAAATTGTAGCCTATTTTAAATCTTTGAGCACTGTGTTCAGGTCACATGAAAAAGTTTGTGATAGAAAAATCCCATGTTGAATAACTTCCATAACTCGAAGCCCTGGTCTGACCTTGCTCATCTTTTCCTTGCTTCTGTTCTTGCCTTTTCTTTATCTTAGATAACTGGGCCACACACTGTGCCCCACCCCACTGTTTTACTTTTTAATCATCCTCTTCCCCTGTCTTTCTTTGTCCCAGGTCTGACATAGTTCTGTTTGGATCCTTTCCCTTTATCTTTTAGGTCAAGGTTTTTAAAATTGTTCCAACTCTAAGACATCCTGCTTGTTTGCATTATGAGTACTTTCTCCAACTGGTTAAGCCCAGTCTCTGCCTGACCCTACTCTGAGAAACCGGCTTTTGTGGATCGCATCACTCTGGCTCCTTCACCCTCCAAGTCTGTTTGGTTTCAGCCAGTTTGGGAAGCACTGGCAAAAGATCAAAGGAAGGAGAGAGTCCAGAATGTTTACTCCCTCCCTGTGACTGCAGCTTCATCTTCCACTAGGGCCCAGGGCTCCTGCCAGATACCTGTGTCTTGTAGCCAAGTTCTAGAAACTGCTTCTCTCCCTTGAACCGTCTGGCCTGGAGATACAATGATTAGATTCTCGATCATTCCTTGCCTTAAAAGAGAGTTCTCCACCTCTGTGAGAACTCTCCTGTTACCCTCTGACGGAGCCATCTGCTTCCTGCCAGAACCCTAGGAATAGGTGAGTTGGAATTAGAAAATGTGTCCAACCTTGTCAACCAAGAGTCCCAGTCCCATTGATTCTAAATTAAAATTTGAACGTAGGATAAGTATGTTATCTTAATGTATGTTTTTATGGAAAACCTGGCAAACACTAATTACTCCATAACTGTAGAATGAAGGCTCTCTCCTTACATGAAATCTAGGTGAGACAACTTCAAAATAGTAATTTAAATTAGAGTTTATGTGTACTTAGGACAACGTTCTAAGGGTGTTTAGTAGTGACAGAGTGGTCTGTTTTGTGTTTACTAGAGACTACATGGCCATTTACAGTAATGGCTGTACTTCTCCCCTCCTTGCAAGGGGCCTAGGTGCCACCAAAAGTGCTACTACTTACTTTTAACTGTGATAGAAACTGAAGTGGCATGTGCAGCACTGAGGACAGTCTTCAAAGGAAATGGCTCTTCACTCTTGCACTTCTCCCTGTTGGTTGAAATCAGACCTGCTATGCCAAGTTCCAAAAAGAAGGCAGAACAGAGCAATCAGTCCCAGATTTCCTTTATATATGGAGAGAAACACCGTGGATAAGCCACCATTATCAGAAGGTGTGTTGACCCTCAGCCAGCATCACTCCTGTTTAGTATGGGTATGTTTGATTCTCTTGGCTGCTGTGAGAACCTGGACCACCAGTGGATTAAAACCACATTCAATAGCTTATCATCCTGGAAGACAAGTCCAAAATGGGTGTCACAAGGCTAAATGATTCTCTCTCAAGTTTTGGCAGGATTGGGGGTGTCAGAAGGCTTTAGGGGAGAACATTTCTTTGCCTTGTCCAGCTTTGAAGGCCACTCATACTCCTCAGCTGGCGGGCCTCTTTCTCCCTTTCCGGGTTCACCACCAGCATCTACAGTCTTTCTCTCATCAGCCCTACAGGGTAGATGCTGTCGTGTTGAACTTAGTCCTGCTTAGATCATTCCATCTGCCTCCACACTTTAAGATCAGCTGATAATCAAGTTCAGTACCACCTGTAACCTTATGTCCCCTTTGTCATGTAACTAATATAGTCACAGGTTAACTTTGGGAGGCATTGTAATATATATATTTATAAAGTTTCATTATTGAGAAACAAGTTTTTATTAACTTGTTCATCTTTAATTTCTATGCAGCTTCCAATATTATGCTAATTAGTCATTACTCTTCATGCCACATAGAAATCTTTAATAATTAAGTATTAATTACTTTTTTCAACTTCTGTTCCTGAGAGCATTTTATGTGATAGTCACAGCATGGATCTATAAATAACTAGCTCAGTTCCTGACTTCAAGAAACTTACAGATTGTGAGAGAAACAGTTTTGTCAAAAGTGATCACACAAAAATGTCAGGGAGGCATAGTTATATATAGGAGATAGTGACTAAGGGCACATGTCTGCACTGGACATAATGGACTCTGTCAGAAGTCAAGTGGAGCAGAGAGAATTCAAGGTAAAGAATCACCAAATGTGAAAAGTCCCAGGATGAAAGCATAGCTCTTGTAGAGATAAACCTGTAGAAGTGACGGTTTGACTAAAGGCATTCCTGGTTCCAGATGAGCTTGTGTAGGTGGGCAAGTAGGAGACAGATTGTGTGGATGATGCTATGGGAATCTGGGACGTTGTATTGAAAGTAACTCTTGGACATTGCCTTGGATCTTCAGAGGACTGCATTAGACAAGATGTTAATTAGTATCCTGAGAATTGGAAATAAAAATGAGCAGGATGAACAATAAGAGAACCCTAGCATTTTTTTTTAAAAAAAATAAGCGTTTAAGAAGGAAACCAAGAAGGGATAGCCGTGTGGTTGCACACATATCATGAGGATCCCAACGAATCTCGGGTAGAGTCAGCATTTCCAGATGAGTAGTTTTGTTAAAAGTTAAGAATTATTATTCCCTCTGTTATCAATATCACTAAAATTGCACCAGGATGCATATTTTTGTGTTGCCAGCTCTTTAATAATGCCTCACCACCAAGACAGACCCTCAAAATATATATGTTCCATGAACATGTATTAAAACGGAGCCCCAAATGTACCCATTAATTCTTGCTGTTTTCTGACTGGTCAGTTTGACCAAACTCCTGGCCCCATGAGATCTATTGTCCCTACTTCCGAGAAGTTCATGTTCCTACTTCTAAGAAGGCAGATATTTTTTTTTCTGGGTTAAAAAGAATCTGTGCATGCCATGCCAGTTATATTAGAATCCCTGGGACCAGCAAGCGGTCTTCCTCACAGATAGTCATTCTACATACCCCTAAATACCTCACCTCACTACAAATTTTTGTTTTATTTTATTTCAAATTATGTGGGTGTGAACACATATGTCCAGATTAATGCAGGTGCTTGCGGAGGGCAGAAGAAGATGTTGGAGCCCCTTGAGTTATAGGTCATTGTTCGCTGCTCAAAGTAGGTGCTGGGAGCAAACTAGTGACCTGTAGTTGGTTTTTTCTCTTTCTCTTTGCTCTTTGGGGGCCAGCCAGTCAGCTCCCAGATAAATACATGGAGTTGTATTCTTACTTGTGAATGCCTAGCCTTCACTTGCCTTGTTTCTAATCAGCTTTTCTTATTTCATCTATCTTTTGCCTCTGGGCTTTTACCTTTCTCTGTTCTATACTCATTTCTTTATTCCGTGGCTTGCTATGTAGTTGGGTGGCTGGCCCCTGATGGTCTCCTCTCCTCCTTTTCTTGTTCCTCAGTTTCTCCTTCTGTTTATTCTCTCAGCCAGGCAGCGCCACCTAATCCTTTTCTGCTTAGTTGTTGGCCATTCAGCGCTTTATTAGATCAATCGGATGTTTTAGGCAAGCAAAGTAGCATAGCTTCACAGAGTTAAACAAATGCCGCGTAAAAGAATGCAGCACACCTTTGCATCATTAAATATTCCACAGCATAAACAAATGTAACACATCTTTAACTAATATCCTACATCAGTGACCTCTGCAAGGCAGTACAGTTGCCCCAGTTACAAACCCTGAACATGCACACAGACTTTCTTCTTTCCGCCTTTGTGCTGGAAATTTAAACTCGTACATGCCAGAGAGAGCACTCTACCTTCTGTCTCTGTCTCCAGCCCTGTTACTACATGTACTTCTGGTTTTGTTTCTTCATCAGTTTCTTTTCTTTCTCTGAGCTTTTCATCTTAGTCTTAGTGATGCTTAAGCTAGCACCTGTGCAGTGGGAGAGTGGAAGTTCTCGGCACTGGTGACTCATTGCCCAATAAGCTTTTGTGAAGAACAAGGAGGGCACTGTTTGTAAGTTTGTACTGGTGTCTAGCACTTGGTAAACTGTAAATAAAAGGCAATAACAAAAACATCAAGTCCTCAAAGATTAAATCTCTTCAGTGTTGATAAAACACTAACAGCATAATCTGCTGGATTTCCTACAAAGTGCTTTCTTCCCCAAGGCTAAAAGTAAATTCTTACCCCTGAAAAAAAAATCACCTCAGTAGCAGGTAGAATGATTGCACTGAGAGCCAAAGGGACAGCAATATTAGCCTGGTGAGCCTTAGCTGGCTGTTGTCTGGAGATGCAGCTGATCAGGGGTGTGCTGTTTAAGGAACGGCATCTCCAGGGAGTAGACTCAGTCTGAGACAGACAGCACAGTCTGCAGGGCAGTGGGCGAGATGGCACTTACTATCCATCTATAAGTTAAAGAGTGTAAGAGAAACTCTGAATTTGGTTTCTTGGTTGTAATTTCACAGATACCAGTTTGAATGACCTTACACCGAATGAGTAATTTATAAAGAGAGTTCTTGTTGTTTTTTGTTTTTGTTTTGTAGACCCAAGTGTAGGGGTGGAGCTGGAGGAACCTGTCCAGGTGTGCTGGCTCTGCCTCTGCATCTCTGTGCCTGCTTTAGGTTTCCTGACTGTGCCTGGAGGTGGACATCCTGAAAAGAGGTCCCTGGGAAATGCACATCCACAACATCACTCTCCAGCGCTTGGAAGAGAAACAAGCTTTCTTAGCCCGGATTGTGTGGTTAAAGATTGTATTAAATCTCTTCTACATGAGTCGTTTACATAAGTATAATAATATTAACTTGGGAATATCCATAAATGTCACCTACAGCTTTAGTGCTACACTGCTTTACTTGCCTGTCGGATTTTCCTTTAGTCTACATGACCTTTGTGCTCTTTTTTATATTCCACAATTGATAAACGGACTGTAGTATACTAAGCCAGTCACATGGTTTGAAAGTTTAAATTACTTGTAATGTTTTGTTTTATAAAGAATAAAAATTGTTACCATACAATTTTGGTTTTGGTTTTTGATCATTTTATGAGAAAATATCCTCAAACCTGTAATGAATTAATAAATTAAATTAACATAGTTGCCCCCCGCCTTGTCAGTGTTTATGTAATGTAGCTCTGACTGTTCTAGAACTTGATATGTAGATCAGGCTAGCCTTGAACTCACAGAGATCTGCCTGCTTCTGGTACCAGAGTGCTGGGATTAAAGGCGTAAAGTACCATGGCCAGTTAAGAGGGGAGACAGTGAAGCTGCTGGGACACAACCTCTTCATTTTAGCTGTAAATCTATCTTTTCACAGATCTCCCTCTGGGTTGTGACCTTTAAAGGCATGGCTAAGCTTTTGAGGATTGTGTTTCTGTGTGCTGTGTTTGAGTGTCTCACCATGACTAATTTTTTTTTCTAAGTTGGGAGCTTATTTACAATGGCTGGAAGTGTTTGAATTCCTTGTCATTTTATAAAGGATGGTGTCTTAGTTTGATTTCTTTTGCGTTGATAAGAACACCATGACCAACATAACTTGGAGAGAAAAGGTTTTATTTCAGCTCACAGTTTTCAGGTCGGTCCGTCACTGAGGAAAGTCCAGGCATAGACTCAAGCAGGTCACAGACCTGGCGGTGGGAACTCAAGCAGGTCACAGGCTATGGAGGAGTGCCGCCTTCAGCCTGCTTTCATCACCAGCCCAGGAGACGCTCGCTATCCACAATAGGCTGCACCTCCCACCAACAGTCATCACTCAAGAAAACACCCTACAAACGTGTGCAGACATGCCTGACCTATGGAGGATTTTCTTGATGAAGATTCTGTCATTCCAGATGACCCTACCTTGTGTCAAATAGGCATAAAAACTAGCCAGCACAGATAAAAAACATTTAAATGTGACAAGAACCTATAAAACAGTGTACTCTGTGTTAAATTACCACATGCAGGCTTTTGTTGTCATTATTGTTCTTTTTATTTTTTATAAAGCTGGAAACCAAACTTGGGTTCTTGCCTATGTCAGACAAATACTCTGTCCATGAACCACCTTCTCTACTCTGATAGAATTTGAAATTAACACACTTAAATGTTTTCACAGAGAACTGGCTTTGGCTTTCGACAATTTCATACACATACATAATGCATTCTGATTCTTTCACCTCCCGTCTCTCTTGTCTCCCTCCTACCCCGACTAAGTCTCCTCTTCTTCCTTACAGGATACTTTTCTATACCCATGTCTCTTTGTTTTGCAACTGACTGAATTTAGCTACTGCAAGACAGCGGGTGTGGAACTATCTTCTTGAGTCTTATGAACTTACCCGTGGGTACGCAACTGCAGTCCCTTCCCCAGCTCCTATCAATAGCCAGGAGTTCCCCAAGGAGGGTGAAGGTGCCATGAGCCTCTCTTCCATCCGTGGCTGTTAGCAGGGCCAGTGTTCGTGTGCACAGTGAAGGCATCTGCAGGTGCTTGAGTTCATGATAGCAGTAGCTGTGTTTCGATGCCCAGAGAGTCGCGTTCCCCAGCCTTTCTTCCTATCATCAGACTCTCACATTCTATCTACCTTCTCTTCCTTGATGATTTCAGGCCTTAGAGGAGGGCTATAAAATGTCCTGTTTAGGGATAAGCACTCAGTGTTCCTTTCATCTCAGCACCTGGAACAGCCATGAGTCTCTGCACTCACTGCCTTTCACTGAAAAGAGAAGCTTCTCTGTTCAAGGCTGAGAATAGCATTTATCTATGGGTCTAAACATAGAAGCAGGTTGGTATGCCCATTTAGCAAAACAACAGTAGTAAGTTACCCCTTACTACTAGTAAGTTACCCACACTAGCCATTGAGTTTTGACAAGGTTGGCATGGGCCTTAAATGCAATCAACAGGTTGTTATTCCCACAACAGTCATGCCACTCTTACACTACAAGGGCACATTTTGCCAGCCGTGTTGGCAATGTGGCTTGAAGGGTTCAGATTGGATAAGGTTGCTGATGACTTTCCCCTGCAGTAGCCTGCAGTACACCTTCCAGCACTATGTTTGCTGGTGAGTAGGGTTCGATTTCCATATATCACCATTTAGCTCATAAATGATCTGACTAAACTTTGGCCAGTTTTATTTGTCCTGACTAGTTTATTATCAACTTGACATAAGTCAAGAGTTGTTGGGAAAGAAGGAGTTCCAACTGAGAAAATACTCCGTAAGAGTTAGTTATAGGAAATAGCCTGTAGTGCATTTCCTTAATTAGTGACTGTGTGGGAGGGTCCCGCCCTTGTGAGCAGTGCTACCCCTGGGTAGCGGTCCTGGGGTGTATGAGACAGCAAGCTAACTAAGCAAGCCAGGAAGCAGAACTTTTCGGAGGTCTGCCTCCAGGTCGCTCTGAGTCCCTGCCCTGGCTTCTCGGCGATGGACTAACAAGCTGTAGTGAGAGATCGAAACTTCCTCCCTGAGTTGCTTTATCATAGCAGCGATAGAAACTCAAACCAAAACAGCATCTGTTAACTCTTCAGTGCAGCTGAACCTGATTATATTTTTCTTTCTAGGACATTTTATAAGACATTCTTAGAAATTATAAAATATTCCCATAAAAAGTCTTATTTTAGATCTTCATGTGATGTTCTACATAGATACTGTATGGGTTTGAATAATTGTTTCATCTTCAGGAACTTCATTTTAGTCATAGATAAGTCATTTCTGGACAAGCATATACTTACCACAGCCTAAAATTTATTTAAATGTAAAATTTTGTGTAATTTAGTCACTTCCTTTGGATTGAGTTAGTTGTTGTTAAATAAATGCCTTTTTTCTTTAGCAGCTTAAATTATCAATAAATACCTTTTTTTCTTAAAATAGCATGCTATATGGAAGTTTTATGGCAAGTATTTTCATTAGCAAACTGGAAACACTTTTAGCAAATGCCAAAAAGTAATGTTTGAACATATAAAATGTTCAATGTTCAGCATAAACTTTATAAATAGCAAGATGCTTAATAGAAGAAATTACTCATATTGTCACTAAAATGATTAAAACATTGACTACCTGGGAAAACTATTCTCCTGAGCTAATGAAGTGAATTTGTGATAGATATTTCCTTTTTATTTTTCTATGGAAGACATTTAAAATTTTAAAGTAGATAGATTTGAATTACTAGCGCTATCTTTTCGTACTGCCTCGTTTATCACAAGTGTGTGATTCCTCACACTCACTTTCTCCAGACTCTGGGTGTGTTATCAGTACAGATCAGGGCCTAAGGCCGCTTCTCCTGAAGACAGCTCTGCCTCACAGCACACTCTGGTTCCATCTGCTCGGCTTTTGCGGAAGAACAGATTGGAGATCATCATCTAACCTACAAACGCACTGAGTGCAGTGTGGTGGCCATCAGCTAGAAGAGCCTTCCCGAATTTCACTTGTTTTCCCATCCTGCCCTTGTCCTGCCTTGGAGCATACAACTCAGTGGTATAGCAGCAAGAGGTCCCCTGCTGCCAAAGGGGAACAAGGGCTAGGAAGACACTTTGGACCTCTTAATTTCCAGGCCACTTGATAGTAGCCACAGTTCATTACCCAGGAAAATTGCTTGATCTCTGGGAAAGAGCATGCTGGAGGTGAGGAAAAATGAGTTTGCCACCAACACAGTTCACCTGGCAACTCAGTCATTTGGATCTAACTAGAGAATGATTGCAGCCAGGTTCTCAATGAGGCTGAAAGCTGCTTCCTGTACTAAGTTGGTGATCACGTGTTCCTATGTCTAGAGTGTAGGGGAAATGAGGGACACAAAGGAAGACCCTCTGCCTCTGCCGCTCCCATCTGCTCTTCGATAGCGACAAATCCTGCCCTTAATTTTGTTGTTATTGGTAAATTCAGTCACACCCAGAGCGAGGTTCCAAAGCACAATGTGTAGATACTCAGATAAAGTAGGAACAGAGATACTTTCCTGAGGAAGGGCTATGTGTTCACTTTCATATGTATTCTCATGGTATATAAAACCTGAGGCCTCTGCTGTAGCTCAGTGGTGGCGCACTTAGCATATAGAAGGCTCTAGGTTCAATCCTACTCTTACTTGACTCTTGTTTAGCTGGACAATATCAGGAACACATTACATACCCTCCTGTTACGATGACTTCCTTGTGGGGACAATGCTACAACCCCCTCCCTTTACTTCTCTTCATCTTCCCTTTATTCTGCTCTCTCTCTCATCACTCAGCCCAAGTTTTGAACACCTGTTTCCCAGTCCACCATTTGATACCTATCTCTCAGACTACATGATAAATACCATGAGTAATAACTCCTGTTGTAATCATGAGTGTGTGTGCCTACAGTAAACAGATGCAGCATAGCTCCCGCAGTGCAGTGGGTATAAGAAGAAGAACTGGATTTGAGAGTGCTGTAGCTGATCACAGTGTCTGCAAGCACAGAATACCCCACATCACAGAAGAGGAAGTGTAAAACCATCACAGGTCCTTTACAATGAGTTGCCCGTCACCCATGACTCCAGTGACATTTCAGCACCGTGCACATTGCACACACATGCTACATCCCAGAGTTCTAGGAACCAAGGAAGAAAAGATTGTTTTTGTTTTCTTTTATGGACAAAATAAGCATTTTTTAACATGACCAAATAAAGCAAAAACAACAACAAACATGGCAGCTCTCTGTTGATAGTAGATTATCCAAAACCATTCTCCACTAGAATGTGTAGTCTGGAATAGAGAGGAGTCTCTGTTACTCATTGATGTTACTACTCATGACAGAATATCTTTGGAATTGTGGAGACACAAAGTGTCACAGAGTGATGTTTCAAAGTGGATGTCTCTACCAGAGAGAACTGAGGGCTGAGAGAAAAGTTTGTATCACTGGTAAGGAAGTCTGTAATCAAGTATTCTCCTGAAACATGACCAGTGCTGTTGTCCAGGGATGGGGGCTCAGGCCTGTAATGCAAGCATGTATGGAGGTTGAGGCAGGAGGATTGCGTATTAAGGATAAGCTGGGGTATAAAGTGAGACCCTGTCTTAAAAATGTCCTTATATTGTATATGAAGCCAAGAGGTAATAATTAAATTTTTATATCAAAGTAAACGACCAACTCCATCACATAATTACTTAATAGAATTCTCAAGAAGTTACTCCCTCAAGGTGCACATTTACGTGAATATGAGAGTTATGAACATGGCAGAAGTAGGGATTAAGGAAGGAAGCATTCTTTGAGATGTCACAAGATGAAGGTGTCATGGAAAGGGATTTAAGCACCAGAGCAAACTTCCTCAAAAAGATACATCATGGAACGATCACTAGTCAACAGACTCCAGAGCAGGGAAGTCTCAGAAGCCTACCCAAGATAATTTACAGTAAATGTTTAGATTTTAAGATCATTGTATCTGGATATCATGGTTGGTTTCTGTGAGAATAAAAATAGTTTTTATACACGCACAAACACACATAGGATGCAATGATCAAGAATGTTAAAAAGAACTGAACATTAATTCAAAATCAAAGAAAATGGTAATTATGATAAACAGGTAAGGACCAGTGACTATGGACTATGTGAGGCACTTCCTGGGAAAAATGTAAGTATAGACAAAGTTAATGCCGGTTTTCCCCGGAAAGAAACATCAGTGAAGAATACCTTTTAAAAGCTGATCGAGTGGGGCTGGGGAGATGGACCCAGGTTAAGAACACTGGCTGCTCTTCCATGGTGGCTCAGCTCCAGGAGCTCTGACACCCACTTTCGGCCTCCAGGGTACCAGGTGTGTGTGGTGCACAACCATGCATAAAGGCCAGCACCCGTATACATAATACAGCAAGTCAAACAGTAACACTTCACAGAGTGCTGGGGGAATTAGACACTCCATCTTCAAGAATGTGAAATTAGATTTTCATCTCACAAATCAAAATAAATCAAAAAAGAAGAAAGACCTATCCCTGTGACCTGGAAGTATAAAGCCGTTAGAAGGACAGATATAGGAAGCACTCTGGACAGAGTTGGGGAAATGAGTGTTTTCACGTGACTTCCAAACACAGTAAACTAAAGCAAAAATAAATGGGATCACAGCAAAGCAAGTAACTTCCACATAGTCAAAAGAGTGTCCCACAGGGTGGAAAGACAGCGTGAGGACTGAAGCTGTGTTTGGAGTTAGATATTGCTCCAAATGCACATGGAGCAACTCAGTAGCAGAACCGCAAAGAACCTGCTCTCAACAGATAATGGGTTGGAACAGACCAATCTCAAAAAAAGCCACGGGTGACCAGCAAGTGCAAAAGTGTTCACCATCCTTAACCACCGGGGAAGGCAGAGAGGTGTTACCTTGCTCCTGTTAGGATGGCTGATACCCAAAGATGAAGGGAAGTCAGTGAAGAGGTGGAGGAATGAGAGCCCTGGCACACACTCATTGTCATTCACATCAGCATGATCATTCTGGAAGGCAGTGCAGAGGCTCCAGAAAAAAATCAAGTACAGAACTCCCACTGCTCTGGGTATATAGACCAAGGACATGAATGGTGTGTTGCCAATGTCTGCTTATTTCAGTGTTACTAATAATAACCAAGGTATACAAGCAGTCTAAGTGTTCAAAGACGGATGAATTGATAAGGAAATTTCACTACATAAACCCACTGGAATACTCTTCATCCTTCAAGAAAAAAAATCCTGACATTTACAACAATCTGAACCTCAAGCACATTATGTTAAATAAAGTAAGCCAAGCAGAGAAAGAGACACACCACATATTCTGGCTGATATGTGGAAACCAAATCATCACACTCTAAAACACTGAACTGGAGTGTAGGGCTGGGAAGATGTTGGCCAAAGATCCAACGTTAGGTTAGAAAGAGCAGCGTGGAGAGCTGGATTGTATGCCAGGGGATTGCAGTTCGTGATATGCACACACACTTGACATCTGTGGAGGTTAAGTGTGCTCACTTCCAAAGTAAGCATGCGAGGCAGTATGTTAATTGTTTTATTAGCCAGTTCACACGTATATCTGTTGCATACTATAATGTCAATTTAAACAATGTATAAAAATATATTACTAATAAAGACAACACAATAAATGATAGTGGATTCCACTGCTTGGCAGGACTCATGCATAGGAACCATTGCTCTTTCATGGAATCAGTGTGGGAGGCCATTACGGCAAATAGTTTAGGTTGTTCCCAGGAAACTAAATAAAGTTGTATACCTAAGTAAGATAAAAACCAAGACATTTATTAAGCCAATTATGTTAAAACACCATTCAGCTGAATGTAGTTTGGATCGGAGGGAGAATTTTGACCATTATAAAGAAGGATACTGTAAAGAAAGTATTCATTTCATGAACTAATGCTTCTTGACCATGAGGCCAGTCAAGGGACCTCATAGGTTAAAGCCCTTGCCCAGCAGAACACATCGATTCTGGAGAAAAACAACAATAGTAAATAGGCAAGTGAACGATACTAGAAGATCTACAGACAAGAGACTGGACAGGCTGTGAAAAACCCACAGCTGGGAAGTGTTGTCAGAAAGGTGCAGGTATATTGAAGAGGGTGCCCTAGGAGCCAGGTTTGGACGCTGTCCAGTAAGCTCACTGGTGTTTCAGTCCTCAGTAGTTCCTGTTAGGTTCAAAGCAAGGTGCCACAGCAGAAAACAGGGTGTAAGATAAACAGATTGCTCTGTGTTTACAGAAATGCAAGTTTTCACGCAGTCTATAATAAACAAAACCTGTGATGTCTATTGACTGGATCCCGAACACCTGTTCTTTTGACTCACGTTAGTTTTGTTCTCCATTTTGGTAAATACTAATTCACGGCTGTTTTCAAAATGAAATAATTTGAACATATGTGAAACTTATTTCTAAAACGTTTACATTTCCCCCATCAGATTTAATGAAAATATGATTGTCCATGTTCATATGCTTAAGGAAATGGGGATAATTTATGTAACTCCCATGGATGAATATGTATGCTTGTCTCTTTGGGCAGAGAATGGGCGCGAGGGACAAGGCTAGAGACCTGCAGTTTCCCCAAGCTTGTGCATAGCCCTTCATTGCCTCCAGCTCTGTTGGGGCTGTATTGGGCCCACCTGGGGTCATTGTTAATAACGCTTGTCCCAAACTGTGTGGGAACTTGTGCCTCCTTTTCTAGGCTCATGAAAAGGCTTTAGAAATAGGAAACTAACTATTGCTATTAAAGTGCAACAGCAGCAGTTTAAAGGCTTTGTGTCCTTTGCTGATCAAGTCCCACTGAGCTCCAGAACAGCACAATGACTGGAAGATTCTTGGGAAACTGAGGGTCATAGACGTTACTAAACCAATTTGTCTGTCCTAGAGTGCTCAGAGATGGGGGCACAGTGTGGTGTTGGGTTGAGGTGAATATGACCTTGGCCTTAACAGACATGTAAACTATTTCTCCCGCGGGGATTTGGGTTAGTTATGGAACATGGAAAAGTGTGTAACAGGGGCTGACCAAATGCAGACAAGGCTTGTCTAGGTGAGAGCTTGTTATTTAATGGTTGAGGGTTCTTTCTCCTGTTCTCTGCCCAGCTAGCAGCTCACCTTGCGGTGGGGAGAGGGACACCGGGCGGGGGGGGAGGCCCACTTCCCTTTGCCCCTCAGGCTGCAGGGACACAGCTACACAAAACTCCAATAAGGTCCTAGGACCCCGCAGCTGGAAGAGGGAGCTGGGGTGGGCTGGAAAAAAATCCAGTACCCAGGCAGGGCCCTGTGCCCGAGTGACCAGAGAGTTTAGAGGAATAGAGTGACCCTGCACCCCTCCCCGGTTGATATTAGTCCACAAACCTATGAACACCTAATATTTGACAAAGAAGCTAAACGTATACGATGGAAGAATGAAAGCATCTTTAACAAATGGTGCTGGCATAATTGGATGTCAACCTCTAGGAGAATGAAAATTGATCCTTA